>CM076579.1:688170719-688770719 GCA_034641835.2 Pinus albicaulis
ACAACTAAGTGTATATCTGACTTTTCTGCAACATTCAATGTGAAGTGTTAACTTCTTGACATGCTATGTGAGAAGCCAATTGTTGAAGAGGTAAATCCCCTCTGCGGACAGAGGCGATCCCTACTAGCCCAGTTTGGGTCTAGCAACAATCAACCACACTACAGTGCAGGTTCCTAATTTTAAATAAACCGAATTGCGATGAATGCTTACCTAGAATCCAACGTTGTTGTTTGTAAAAGAGGTGGTGCTCCCGTTCCTTTGCCCTGGCAGATCACAATCCTCACGATCTCCGTGGTCAGACACCTGCACATGCAAGAAACAACACAAACGCAAGCATAAAATCTAGTATATACAACTACATGTCAGTCAAAGAGGACATAACTCATGAACATAATCAAGAACAAGAGTGGAACCATAACCAATAGTCGCTTATCATTAAAGAGTCAAAATAAGAATACAACCATAGCTTCGACGCAGCACTCTCCTTTGGCGGGTCGTCAGTAAAACATGTCTCGATAAAGCCTGTCAAGGATGGGACAAGCCTCTCTCTCCAGATACTTGGCAATAGTCTCCTTGCTTGGATTTGGCCTTAATGGAATCAAGAAGGCTCTTTCAGCATAAAGATGTGAAAGCTCTTGGAACTTGGAGATTTTAAGACTAGCTTGCAATGGAGATGGACAAGCTTTTATAGATGGAGGAAGGAGAGTTGGGATCCCTATAATCATGGGATTGGCCCTATCATCAAGGAAGCTTCCATGAGAGGTGGCAAACCACTTCCTCTCTATGGAAATCCGTAGCCAAACCTCCCAACTCAAGATAGATATCAGTCCAGGAATTTGTTAGGACGAAACTTCTGCCATTTATTTTTAAAAAACACCTCTTAATATGGTTGGCGCGGGTGCGGCTCTATGAAATAGCGCCAATTGGCGTGCCCTCTTTGGAGGATTTTCCCCCTTGGCACGAGGGCTGAACTGTGGAACCGCGCCAATGGAAAAAGAGCTATTTTTAGGGTTTTTTGCAGGGAGATGTCTTCAGGGCAATGAAATCTCATCTTCAGAGGGATGCAATGAAAGTATTTTCAAGTCTTGTCTCTGCTCACAGGTCACGGAATGAGCCCTCAAATGTGTGGGATGGGGAATGGTAGGGACGGTGACAAATTTCTGTAGCAATTTTCAGCACAAGGGGCCAGGGGAAGGGGTGAGAATGCTTTACGGATCATGCAGTAAAAACACGCATCGGAAAGCCTGCAGGCAAAGAAATTACAAGCTGTCTCCCAGATGTATGAAATGATATATGTCTGCGATCGTAGCCTGGATTACAACAAACAAAATCCAGGGTCTTGCGCTCCATCTCGACCCGAAAAAAGTACAAGTTCAAGCATGCGAATATGTAAGCTGAAGTCGAACATGGAAGAACATCGTCTGATTACCAACCAATGATGAAGGTTGTTAACAGACGCAAGAGGAACCACCAATAATGACAATGGCCCTCAAGGTACTATAGGTACAATCTACGGCATGTGAATCAATGAGTTTTATCGTCGAACATCCATAGGATCAATTTTACTCCTGAGCAACAATGATGAAAACCCCACGTCGAACGCGAAGAACCTGCCATTGAGGCATGTGCCTCACAGACCATATGAGTTCTCTGGGATCAGCCTTTCCCAAACAATGAGTCTAGCTTCTCCATGAAGTAAACTTGATCGAAGCTAGGCCATAATGTTCCCCACATCATCGACACGAGACAGAGGAACATGATTTTTTTTTTTGTGAATCGTATGAGAATCAGAGGAAGGTTAATACTTGCAGAGGTCAACTTCTCTTGAACATATAACGGCACAATAGTGGATTTGGTAGTATTTGACATCAACGGATTAGAGGTCATGGTGACGAGGCAATGAGCAGATGAGAGGTCAAAAGTAACACCAAACTCACTAGAGAAAGAAGAATGTGAGGATGTCCTCCAAACCGACACACCATATGTCACAACCAGAGTTGTATATATCACCTGGCATAACAATTATGTTTAATTATTTTCCTCACCGTGATTGGTGAGCACTTTTATTTTTGTTGCTTGAAGATATTTTACATGCTTGTTTATAAATCATTCCTTTGACGAACCATCCTAGTACACGCACCCAGGCCCAGGTACATGATAGAAACTCGAATACCGTCATTACGACTAAATCCAAATGTCAATGTGTTTAACGAGTCTGACAAAGGAAGAACTCGGTGTCTTTTCATATTTAGAGAGTTTGAAAAAACAGCTGAAAAGTAAACTCCAGCGGTCCCTTTTCGTGGATAGTTCCTCGGACCCGAAAAGGTAGAAAACAATATCCGAGGAAACCTCCTAGTCGCGATAGGCTAGGGTATTCCTTTTTCGTAAATAATCTATCCCAGCCCGAAAAAGGGGTAAACGTATACCGGGTAGATGTCGTTTCGTGTCCACTTTAACGAGATCGAAACAACAAGGGACTCGACAATATTTTCATGTTTAGAGAGTCAGAAAAGAGATGAAAGTTGACTCCTCCTGGAGGAATGAGTGGTATAAAGGGTAGCTACTGGTTCCGGTAATGGTGGAACTGCTCAGAACAAGTAAAGGTTAAGAGGCTGGCTAACAAGACCACTTATCGTGTTGGTTCCCTGTGAATGGGTAAAACAACCAAGTGAAGGCATATGATCGGCCGAGTAGATAATGACGATGGAGTGAGAAAACCAAGGCTCATCTGGCAAAAACAGGCTGATAAAATGGCAATCACAAGAGGTAAAAAGGGAATGGTTTCATTTTTACACAAGCTTGAAATCAGAAAACTTTTCTTGAATTTGGTTTCATTTTTACACAAGCTTGAAACAAAGATAAACTATGCTTGAAACCGGTTTTATTTTCACACAAGCTTGAAACGAAAACAAACTATGCTTGAAAAAGTGAGCATGCCCCCCAAGCTTCATTCCATGCACCTGAGTAAACAGATGGAGGGAGTGAAGGTTCAAGTTACGAGATCTAAGAAAGACTCCAAATGATTTTATGAGATCCGATCAAAGACTCGAATTGAATGGGAACGTGTTTCATTATTTTAACGAGGGTTGGAAACATTAAAAGAACTATCCTCGTACCCAATTCATTTTTTAATGAGGTTGACATAGAAGACAATCTATCTCTGATGAGCTTCTTCTATTTTTTAAGGAGCTTTCGAGATTATCCAACGAACCGGGTGTCTTCGACAACCTTGTTTCATTGTTTTAACAAGGTTGACACATTAAAAGAACTATCCTCAGATGACCTTGTTTCATTTTTTAAGGAGCTTGACATAAGAAAAACGAACTCTACTCCGACAGACCTTGTTTCATGGTTTAAGGAGCTTGACACAAGAAAACGAACTTTGCTCTGAAGACAACTCATCATGATGAATAAGAAGTTATCGCTTCCAAGAGTTGCCCATCTTATGGAAGGAAAACATCTTGGAAGTCAGGACCCAATGCCCCCAGAACACTATGCACGATGGCATCATCACTGAGTACAGGCACGGGGTAGGTAGCCACATAGTTGACCTGCGGTGGGGCGGATACAACGAGTGGATAAAAACCAAGAAGGGATGATGGCGGGCCAGTTGCCACATCGGGACCAAAGAACGAAAGTTGATCAATGGTCACAATCCGTCCTTCATGTGGAAAAAAAACCACACGAAAAAGGGAGGATACAAGCGCTCCCATGGCATAGGTGTAATCATGCCCCAAGAGCATATTGAAATCCAAGGGGCCTGGAAAAACCATCACGTCCATATGGACGATTTTACCTCCCAAAGTAACAGCTAACCTTGGAAGGATCCCTAACGTTGACTTGTTCTTTCGTTAAAATGCCACGTATTCTCGCATAACAAAGTAAGCAAGGGAGAACCAAAAAGCTTCGTTGTGTAGTTGAGGATAGAAATGTAACAAGACGCACCTTCGTCTATAATGGTGTTGCACAAACTGCATCAAAAGCCTCAGACCGTGATCTCGAAAGGGCACATAAGACTAAGGCGGTTCCAATCAAAGGAAGCGACCAAACTACTTGGAGGGGCTACCATCGAACCAAGATGGTCTTCCCCTGGTGTTACAAAAGAAGAAGGAGCATCCTCCACAACCTCCATCTCGAAGGCGGGAGGAGTATCCTCCAGGACCTCCATCACGGGAGGCGGAGGAGCAACTTCTTGAGATACGGGGACAGGAGAATCTCTCTCCAAATCCGAGGAATCTGAAGAAACAAGAAGAACTTGAGGGGGATGAGATCCACTCTCAACGAAAAGACCTGGTGCACCGTAGACGAGACCAGTTCAACCGATCCCACAACCAATGGTTGGTCAGGGATGGATTCTTGAATTTTAATTTCCGGAGGAGCGGGATTGACCAAGGATGACTCTTGACCAATCGTAGGATCGACTGGTGGAGGACTCAAAGAAAGTTGTTTGTAACTAGTCGGAAGGCACGACACAGAAACAACTGCGTTGTCCAAGACTCTTTTGGCTTCATCCATATACGGACAAAGGTGGATGGCATGGTGCCCTTCACACAACTTACAGGGATTGGTGAGCTTACCCTGTTTCTTAGGAGCTTTACCAGCACCAGCTGAGGACGTGCCTCCAACTTGACTCCCAGAAGCCAAAGGCAACAGTGGACGACCGTTGGACCATACTTCGAGCACCTTGGGAATGCCAGGGCAGTCTCAAAAAAGATGGTCTCCTGTGCACAACATGCAAGGGAACTTGACCCTTCCATGGACTATTGGGAGGTTTATCAAGAGGAGAATTCTTAGGCGCAATAGCCACAGAGATAGCCTCTCCTTTATTCAACTTCTTCTTTGTCTTCTTCTTCTTCTTAGCCACCCTGTTACCAGAATCCAGACTTTCACCTAGCGAAGTAGAAGAGGAGGACACAGAAATGTGCGAAGAAGGGGGAGAGGTCCACCTTAGAATCAACATGACGTTATTCGGTGTGGAGGAACCGATTGGAAATGCAGGGCCGAGAGTACTCGGGACCGCGCAGGTTGGAGAACAACCAAACAAGCAACCCAACAAATAACCTGTGAAGGGACAACGTTGCCACATAAGGAGCACCAACATTCCAAAAGTGAGTGAAAAGGACCAGGATTCCCATCGGAGGGGATTCCTGGTTGGTGAACTCCGGAAAGCCTCACCGTAAACGCATCTTCGTAACAACACCCTACGGAAACTAACTTTAACCAGGAATATTTCGTGGGCAGTTAATTTTTAAAACATTGAAACAAAACTCTACCGTTTCATATTTTAAGAGTCAAGAAACAAGCAAAAGGTGACTTTATCACTTTCAGATTTGAAACAAGCGTGAAAGGACAAGTGCTTGATGACCTTTTCAATTTTAAAGATTCAGAAAAGATCAAATGACTACTTAGGAATGCTAGGCAAAGGGTGTACCAAATAACCATGAACTGCAATATACACCTTGGTTTCAAAATGAAAGAGAAATTAACCAAGGACTTAACGTACGTGCAGGAAATCTCCCTGAATGTTGTTTCCGGTGTATCATGGGTATAGGGCGGCAGACTCGGCTTCCTATGGATAAAGGATTGAAACCTAGTGGGGTCTCCCTTTATATACGCGACGGTACGGGGAGCACAAGTCCGTACTAGTGCTGCCTAAAGCCAAGAGGCGAACGACAGCTACTAAGTTTAACGACGCCGGAACACGTCTCTAGCCTAGACCTCTAAATGTTTCATTAGATTTCAATGCTTCCTTAGGTAAATTGAGTAAATTTTATGGTTGATCTTCAATTATGTTTCGGTTTCAAGGCCCTACCATATGTCATATGACAATCTCCTGTATGCAGCTATATGAGAAAAGAAATCTTTCAATTCGATGAATGTTATCTAGTTAAGGGAAGAGCTTCAAACAATGATGCAACAAATAGCAATACTGAAAACGAAACTTTTTCCAAACTATATGACTTTCACTATCCAAAAGTAATTCCAAACATTCAACGATGCGAATAATGCAATGTAATCTATGCAAAATCCTCTTTTTCGAAAACTATGCAATTGTAATCTATGCACAATTTCCTTTTCTTTTCAAATGATAAGAATGCACTCAATGCATTTTTCGATGAAATGAGAATCTACTTAATGCATGCTTTGAATGAAAGAGAATGCAATCATAGCGATTTTTAGCTTTCAATCATTAAACAATGTGATCTAAGTTCAATGATAAATCTCAAAATACTCTTCAATGCAATGTGATCTAATGCATTCTAACGAAAAGAAAACTTTGAGACGAAAACTAAAAGAACGCAAATCTTCTTAATGGAAGGATGAATGCAAAAGAGATGTAAACAAACACTAAGAATGCAATCGTTGTTTCAAACACTTTGTCACGAAATCCCTCAAAAGGTGACAAGACATATGAGGTCAAACACAAAGAGGAATTCCAAAGCAAGAGATCAAAACAAGGCATTCATTCCCTTTTACATCAAACAATCATGGAAATAAGGCCTTTCAAACAATGAGCAATGTAATCTATGCTCATACAGTGAAAAGACCGGAAGGGAAAGACACACTGGTGAAGGATTTAGGGAAAAAGTCTCAATATTCATACACCCTGAAATTGGCTCGACTTTTACATTGACAACTAGCGCCAACTAGCACGACTTGCACACTGACAACAAGCACCCATGCCTGAAAATGAAAAAACAAAGAATTTCTCCCAACCAAGACCAGACTCACCATTTCAAGCAGAATCTCCAAGACTCAAATGAACCATGTGATCTATGCTCAAAGCGAGACAGACACAGATCAAGCTCAGAAAGCTCAAAACAAAGTAAACCCTAGTACCTTACAGGATTGGCGCGACTGTAAGGCTGAAACTAGCGGCAGAATAGAATTGGCATGGGTAATACACTAGCAACCTGCGCCAATGGGCGCGACTGTCAAGCTTACAAGCGCGCCAGTCAAGTTTACCAGTCAAAAACAAAAAAAATCAATCCAACAAGCAGACCAGTGAATGATCAAGCTATCAAAGACCCAAATTCACAGAAAGAGCCAGCCCAAAGAGCTGATCAAGCAAGAAGAATCAAGAATCAATCGAAAATACAAGACAAAGCTCCAAGTGTTCAGTTTACAAACTAAACTGGAGATTGACTGAAGCAGCTTTGATCTACTTCGCAATTGCAGAGCAAAAGCGTTTCGAAGGCTATCTATCCCACTTCAGGCTCCGTCTATATCTTATAAAACGAACAACAACAAGCTAACGATCCCCAGCAGAGTCGCCAAATTGTTGAAGAGGTAAATCTCCTCTGTGGACAGAGGCGATCCCTACTAGCCCAGATCGGGTCTAGCAACAATCAAACACACTACAGTGCAGGTTCCTAATTTTAAATAAACCGACTTGCGATGAAGGCTTACTTGGAATCCAACGTTGTCGTTTGTAGAAGAGGTGGTGCTCCCATTCTTTTGCCCTGGCAGATCACAATCCTCACGATCTTCGTGGTCGGACACTTGCACATGCACGAAACAACACAAATGCAAGCATAAAATCTAGTATATACAACTATATGTTAGTCGAAGAGGACATAACTCATGAACATAATCAAGAACAAGAGTGGAACCATAACCAATAGTCGCTTATCATTAAAGAGTCAAAAGAAGAATACAACCATAGCTTTGACGCAGCACTCTCCTTTGGCGGGTCATCAGCAAAACATGTGTCGATAAAGCCTGTCAAGGATGGGACAAGCCTCTCTCTCTGGATACTTGGAAATAGTCTCCTTGCTTGGATTTTGCCTTAAGGGAATCAAGAAGGTTCTTGCAACATAAAGATGTGAAATCTCTTGGAACTTGGAGATTTGAAGACTAGCTTGCAATGGAGATTGGCAAGCTTTTATAGATGGAGGAAGGAGAGTTGGGATTCCTATAATCATGGGATTGGCCCTATCATCAAGGAAGCTTCCATGAGAGGTGGCAAACCACTTCCTCTCTATGGAAATCCGTAGCCAAACCTCCCAACTCAAGATAGATATCAGTCCAGGAATTTGTTAGGACGAAACTTCCGCCATTTATTTTTAAAAAACACCTCTTAATATGGTTGGCACGGGTGCGGCTCTATGACAAAGCACCAATTGGCGCGCCCTCTTTGGAGGATTTGCCCCCTTGGCGCGAGGGCTGAACTGTGGAACCGCGCCAATGGAAAAAGAGCTATTTTTAGGGTTTTTTGCAGGGAGATGTCTTCAGGGCAATGAAAGCTCATCTTCAGAGGGATGTAATGAAAGTATTTTCAAGTCTTGTCTCTGCTCACAGGTCACAGAATGAGCCCTCCAATGTGCGGGATGGGGAATGGTAGGGACGGTGACAAATTGCTGTGTAACACCAATTATGCATTAGTCCCTAAGTTCCCAAAAATCAAATGACAATGTGCAAAGTAAATTCAACCACTGTATGAATTAGACATTTAACCATTTATTTTATGATCATCATATTGAAATGGATTTTGAAAACATCTGTTGATACCGTTAATTGACAACTTTGTTCTAAGGAAATAAATGACAAAAAAATAAGGAAACTAGGCAACTGTGTAATCTTATTATTCCAATCTTAATTTGATTTTGAAGAAAAAGTTATATATCTTCACCAAATATCTTAGAAGAACAAGGCTACACAATTTTGATTTAATATTATGGTATTGACCAAAAACTGGAATGAACATCAATCTAATTAGAAAATATATTTGTTGAAAATAGAGTAATGAAAATTGAACTAAAACAACAAAGGAAAAACCTCCTCCAGTGCAGGGGCCCTCTACAACTGATTCAGATAAACTACTAGCTAGTTAAAGATGTGCTTAAACAGTCATTGGAAACACAAAATTGGTGTTGAGCTGAATCTTTGTCTGAATTTTTACGATCTTTATCATATAAATACATACTTGTACCTGGTGTTTTTAATCATTATTAATCCATTACGTTGTTAATTAGAAGAATTTAGAAACAATAGCTATTATTCTTGTTATTAGTTAATTTGATGACTATTTTTAATAAATTCCTTCTTGGTTGCAGGAAGGCTCAATGCAGGAATGCAGTTGAGTACAAATTCACCAAATGCATAAAAGTAGCAACTGGGTAGTTGAATTGTTGTAGGTGAACATATCCAATTTTCGACCAAATGGAGCAAAATATCTAAATTATGATACATGGGTTTTATTCATAGCACCATGTTTCATATAACCCAGAAACCATTTGGAAAAATTCAGTTTCGTGAAGGAGTTATCGTCAGGGGAATATTCCACTGAAAACCACTCATGAACATGAATGTATTGGGTATCTATGAATATTGCTACTCTGGTTATGTTTGGGGATTAAAAAAATTCTCATTTCACTCTCAAATGGTTGTTAGCCCTTTTTTTAAATACACATAAACCATCATTCTGGAGGAAGCGATGGAAATTCTCCAATAATTCACAATCAGGACAGGAGACACTTTAAACAAGGATCTATGAAAGTTGATGATCCTCAAAATGGTGGCAAAACTTCTCACAATGGACAAAGTTCAAATAAAACTATTAATTCAAGTGACACCATGGTCTACTGGGCTTCATGCATCATTGGGCATGCCTTGGCACTTTATCGTGATGATCACTATTTTTGTGAGCCTGCCTTGGAAATAGTGAAGAGGATAAAGTTGTGTGTGGAATCTCTTGCACGTTTCCAAGGAGGTTCACCATACATATATCCATTGTATGGGTTGGGAGAACTTCCTCAGGCCTTTTCACGACTCAGTGTTGTTTATGGTGGAACTTACATGCTTAGCAAGCCGGATTACAAGGTGACATTTGATGAAGAAGGTAAAGCTAATGGGGTGACATCATAAGGTGAAACTGCCAGATGTAAAAAAAAGTTGTTTGTGATCTGTCATATCTACCTAATAAGGTTAAGAGAGGTAATGTTTCTCGAGCAATTTGTATCATGAGCTGCCCCATTCCAAATACAAATGATTCACAATCACTGCATATTATTTTTCCTCAAAAGAAACTTGGATGAAAATCTGATATGTATGTATTTTGTTGTTCTCATTCACATAATGTTGCTCCCAAAGGAAAATACATTGCATTTGTTTCAACAAAAGCAGAGACTGACCAACCTGAGAAAGAATTACAACCAGGATTAAATTTGCTTGGAGCAGTTGATGAGATATTTTTTTTTACACTTACGATATATATGAACCTGTTAATGAACCATTTCTTGACCATTGCTTCATATCGCAAAATTCTCAATTTAAAGTAATCACAAGCAAAGCTTCAATAAAATTCCAGTTGAATGGGAAGCCATCTGAGGTGTCCCCGCTAGTGGTGTGCTTTGGGGAATTGTTGGTCGAGGATCATAGCTATCGGTCGTGGCACCCATAGCATGCATCGTTTCCAACCATACATTATCGATTGGGGATAAGCCAAGCTTAATGGCATTCTGAGAGGCGTAAAAGGAGAATCGCAGCCTTCATCAAACTCTTATCAATAAACAAGTTTCCATCCTTATGATATGGAAAACGAGAATGAAAATCATTGTTGAAGCTGCCTTACGATGCCCCAGCTAGCTGTACGATACCTCTGCGAGCAGTGTGTGAGGTCACATTCTTCTAGAAGCCAATTGCACCTTCCAGCAATAGCAAAATCCCACAAAAAGGGGAGAAATTTCCTAATTGACATTCTATTTTTAAACTAATATCATTTCCAACAAATTGTTAATCTCCTCCTATATTCTGATTAGCTGTTGAGATCCCCCAAGTTTGTAATTAAGAATGTATATATATATAAGTTGTTGTAATCGATTAAAGGGGAGAGAAGTAGACTCGGCCCATGAGATCAATTAGATAGGAGGAGTCAATCAATTAGAGAGAGTCTGTCCTTAATTAGATAGAGCGCAGATGAAGCAGTGAGTCCAGCATTTAGAGTGAAGAATTTTTCATTTGCAAAATCGATTTCTGAAGATGAAGAGAGCGCAAAATCATTGAGTCCATCCAGCAATTAGGGATATTTCTCAACGTAAATTCAACTTCTCAGATGTAGAGGGCACAGAAGGAGATATAGATCCAGCATCAAATTTCCCAGCACAATAATTGTAATGGAGCAGATGATGTATTTTTTGATTAATATTTGATTCGATGTTCTGATTTAATTTAATAAATTTTGGCTGCTGCATTTGTTTTTTTGTAAGCATTGTAATTTTTTTTTTTAACGTTGAGTTAGTTTAGGACTTTCTCCAGGGAGTGACAAGGATCCACCGCAACCTGGAGTTGAGTCCCTCATTCTTCATAGATTTAGGAATTGTTTAATTTGTAGAATCATATTTCATTTCGAATTGTTTTTTTTTTTAAATAGCATCTAATATTTCCTAATTCTACACTTAGATCATTATATTGTTTTCCAATTTCTGAGTTTGATTTAGTAGTGAGAACAAATTGTAATGTTTTAATTTTGAATAAGTAACACTGCCATTTAGAGTGTAATTCAAGGTTTCATTTGTTCATGCCTAGCGGGATTTCTCTTAATAATTAAATTTCTTTTAAATTAGAATTATTCTTATTTTTCATATTATAATCATTTATTTATAAGTTTGAGTGCGGATTTAACTATGCAGGTAGTAGTGATTGAGTTTTCAGTATTGTGTGACATGATTTTAATTTAGTTTTTATTATAAGTTGCATACTTTTGGAGAGTGAGCTTGTCTTTGAATAATTTGTTTCATTTAGATTTAAATATTTGATTTGAAGGTTTCTCATAGATTAATTGTAATGTTATTTTTAATAGGATCTCTTAAATGTTATTTTACATAGAGAGAAGTAGTTTTCTTCTAGAAATAGTTAGAAGGCTTTTGCTAATTTGAATTTTGAATTTGTTATGAAGAGTAGTTAGTTTCAGGTGTGAGTTATCATTAGAATAATGTGTGTGTCTTTTTGCTTGTCTCAATTTTAGTTTTCAAGTGATAGTTTCAAGTTAGTGAGAGGATTTAATAGATTAAGGTTTTCAAGTTATCATAGGATATTTAAAAGTAGAATGCGATTGCGAGAATTTTACATGATTGAGGATTGATTTTTAGTTTAATTGCATTATGGAGTTTTCACTAAACAAAATTGGTTAAGTAGGTTTCCTTTTCAAGATTGTTTATTTGCGAGCAAATGTGTGTTTCATTCTATTACCTAGTTTATAATTACAAAGGAATATATGTATACTCTAACCATTAAGCTAAGCCAATACGCAATACAACTCGCGTTTACAACTCCCAGATTGATAATTAATATTGATAGGTTTAATCCGATAATTAAGCCGACCAACATTTTGGCGCCATTGCCGGGGAGTTGTATTTTGGCTCAGGTAAAATTTTTCTTACAGAGTTTCAAGGGTATTGCAGGAGTTCAGAGGGCGAAGAGTGTACGGTAAGACGTGAGCGAAGAGCCATGCATCCACTTTTGTGGGGTTGCTCCAAAGTCTGGCCATCTTTCTTATCTCTGGAACTTTGATTTCCTTATCTTGCTTATGTGTAGAAGTAGAAGCATGCTTTAGACATTTAATTTCCAAATTACCTTGTTAAATAGCACTTTGATTCGGAATTTTCCCTTTCATGCAAGTGTGGTGAGTTGTATTTTAGTCAAAATCTCTTAAAATTCATTTATCTTCAGAGTCCAATATTCAACGATATATCATTTTTGGGGTACTATAAGAACCCTTGCGTACTAATCCATGTGATGACATAATGTACCAGTTTGCTTGTTGAAAACAAGAAAATGGTATTTTGAGGAATCATTCAATGAGGAGTTTTTATGCTGCTACAGAGACGAACAACTCATCCGATGAAGGATTCACAAGTGCTGAATTTAATATCTTTCTTGAACATAAATTTAATATAATTAAATCTTTGATTTCCAAATTGGATGATTTGCAGGAACAAGAGAAGGACTAAGAACCACTGCTTATCCTATGTGCCAACTGTAGAAAGAAATATTGCCTTGGAAAGTGTCCACTTAGCGATCTAAAAGTTTGAAAAATTTGTGAGGATGGTCATGAAACCAAACATTTTCCATCACTGACACGATTACGAAAGGTACTTAGGGAATCAAGTAAGGAATTGAATCAACCACCAGGTATAACTCAAAACCCAACACCATTTGATACTTGAAATAATTATTATTTTCCTGAGCAAGTTCCTCAACATGTTTATAATCATACAGTTTCATGGAAAATTTGTGGTCCTCCTCCAATTGAATATCCTACTTCATGGACGCAGTGGCCCTCGCCTTGGCCCTCATCCTCGAGCCAGATATCTCCATGGCCTCAAGAATCATTTGGATCCTTCTCTACAGGGAAATATCCCATGCAAATTCAATCATATGAGCACCAACAACAGCCACAATATATTTCCAACGCACCAACAAGTTATCCTCTTCCATGGTCCCAGCCGTATGTGCAACCTTACCCTAGTCCTAATCCAAACCCTAATCCATACCCTAACCCTAATCCATACCCTATACCTAACCCTAATCCACACCCTAGACCTAACCCTAATTCTAATTTAAAACCTATACCTAACCCTAGTCCAAAGCCTAATCCCAATCGAAATCCAAATCTTAGTCCAAGCATTAACCAAAACCCTACCCCAAACCATATTTTCAACCCTAATCTAAACCATGAGGTTGCACAACAGTCTGAGCCACCTATTCTTCCCATTGATTCCTCTATTGAACAAAATGCTGCATCTTCCATGTTGGAAAAGGGAATGAATCTGGAAACTTCCCCCATTACTACAGAGCATTCACCCTGGGAAGATATAATTCAAAGAACACAAGAGGAGAAATCTTTCATTGGAACTTGTTCTAAAAATGTTGTGGAAACTCAAAACCCTAGAATCTCTCTCAACCATTATTGTCAGTTTTAAAAGTAAATATTTGAGCCTGAACTTGAGGTATTTATCTTTTCTCTTTCACCAAATTCTTTGTGCCTCCAAGAGAGTGACTATCAAACTGTGGAAGATTTGCATCAGTTGGAAAATCATAAATATGTGGATTCCATTGAATCTTGGTTTCGAGCAATCATCGAGCCATCTTATTTCCTCAGCATTCGGAAACTCTTGGTACCATATCAATTAAAGCAACTGATTTCTCATGTTTTCATATGTCTTGAAGTCTATTCTTTAAAAACAAGCGTGAGTATAATCAGCATTTTGTTACACACATGGCTTCATTAGAAGTACTCCTATACTTAAACGAGAGCCTTTCACCTCTTAGGGTAAAATAGGGTAGGAGAATAAATGAATAAAGCAGTTACAATGCTATTAGGGTTTTGAATTTTTATGGTTGTTAAAACTACTTCTGATCCACATTATTTGTTAACACACACATTTGTGACAAATCTTGTTGAGTACAATTTGCTCTAATGCCTCATGATTTTGCAAAAAGTAACCATGATTAATCGCTCTAATAAGTTGTCTTCTCGAGTATATATTTTCAGTTTCTCTTTGAAGGTACTATTGTAAAAGCCCTATGGTGGACCACTCTTGCAAAGATCATAATGAGATATTCCGGAGAACACTAGCATTCTTAACTCAAAGAATATTTTAGTCATTGTCTGGGATATATTTAACAAGTATTTAGGGTAGAGGAATTAGCCAGTAATGATTAGTCATTAAAAACTTTTCGCGCCATCATGTACTCTTAAGGAGTAGATCTATCTCCCCACTTATTAAGTAACCTTTAAGGTTAATTATAATCAGAGCTTACAAAGATTTAGGGAAGGATAGGAGGTCTCGTGATGAGCCGACCTACCACGATCATGAGGCCTAACCTACATGACATTACTACTACTGGTCACCAAGCCAGATTAATGGTTTTTAGCAACAACAACAACAAAAAAAATCTGGAAGACGGGAGGTCTCATGACGAGCCGGCCTATTCATTCATGTTACTTCTTGTGAGTGGCACTGCCATCAGCAGGTTACCAAGCCAGGACAGTGGCCTTCGTCTAAAGAGGAAAATAAGCTAACTCTGAATCTGTATCTAGTAAGTGGGATACTGATATTTTGCTAGGTTAAATACACCCCTGTCGATGTTATGGACACCTACGGCCAGTAGGGCCATGTCTGTGGTATTAAAGTTAACTACATACTATGATTTCCTTGGTTATCCTTCTCTTTCCATAAAACTCATCCTTTTATTTTGGAAATGGTTTTAAGACAATTTGAACATGATGCTTTGAGTTCTATCTTTCAAAAATCAAGAATCTTTGAATGAAGTGGTACCCTTAGTGAAGGTAATCCTTTGTAATAGATTAAGAGGAAATCTATTTTTGAATCTGGATAACAACAGAATTTAGAGTGATCAATAAAGAGGTTGTTGATTGGTATCATAACTCACTTTAATTTTCATGGTATTCAGAGTGATGAAATGCTCAATGATGACTACTCACAAGGTGTTTGTTGCCGACAATGTGTATTGATTGTAGTTTCCTCTAAATATGTGCTGCATGACCTAGGTACAAGATTGCTATAGTAGGTGCATGAAACCTATGGTAGTATTTTTTCACCTCTTCAGTAAAATTTTATTTTCATCATAAGACTTTGGGCAAAAACAAAAATTCATTTGGGACAAGGTAACAAGTTTTTGCAACAATAGTTTCTCCATAAATGTTACTTTTGGTACCTGATCTTGTTTTATCATCTCACATGGTTTTAGCTGGTGCCATAATAATAATGTTGTGGGTGGTTAATAAATGCATTAAAATATCAAGCTAAACTCTTTGTTGACATTTTCCCTACCTTATTTCATCATCTTATAGTTTTTGCTTGCACGAGGACGTGTAAGAAGTTCAGCGGTGGGGGGATGTTGAGCTGCATTTTTGTCCGAATTTTTACGATTTTTATCAAATAAATAAATACTTGTACCTGGTGTTTTTAATCGTTATTAATCCAGTATTTTGTTAATTAGAGGAATTTAGAAACAATAGCTATTATTCTTGTTATTAGTTAATTTTATGAGTGTTTTTAATAAATTCCTTCTTGGTTGCAGGAAGGCTCGGTGCAGGAATGAAGTTGAGTACAAATTCACCAAATGCATAAAAGCAGCAGCTGTGTAGTTGAATTGATGTAGGTGAATATATCAAATTTTCGACCAAATGGAGTAGAATCTCTAAATTCTGAGCCATGGGTTTTGTTCAGAGCACCATGTTTCATATAACCCAAAAACCGTTAGGAAAAATTCAGTTTCGTGAAGGAGTTATCGTCAGGGGAATATTCCACTGAAAACCACTCCTGAACATGAACGTATTGGGTCTCTATGAATATTTCTACTCTGGTTATGTTTGGGTATTAAAAAAAATCTCAGTTCACTCTCAAATGGTTGTTAGCCCTTTCGTAAAATACACATAAACCATCATTCTGGAGGAAGCGATGGAAATTCTCCAAATAATTCACAATCAGGACAGGAGACACTTTGAACAAGGATCTATGGAAGTTGACGATCCTCAAAATGGTGGCACAACTTCTCACAATGGACAAAGTTCAAATAAAACTATTAATTCAAGCAACACCATGGTCTATTGGGCTTCATGCATCATTGGGTATGCCTTGGCACTTTATCGTGATGAACACTATTTTTGTGAACCTGCCTTGGAAATAGTGAAGAGGATAAAGTTGTGTGTAGAATATCTTGCACACTTCCAAGGAGGTTCACCATACATATATCCATTGTATGGGTTGGGAGAACTTCCTCAAGCCTTTTCACGGCTCAGTGTTGTTTATGGTGGAACTTACATGCTTAACAAGATGGATTGCAAGGTGACATTTGATGAAGAAGGTAAAGCTAATGGGGTGACATCAGAAGGTGAAACTACTAGATGTAAAAAAAAAAAATTGTGATCCGTCATATCTACCTAATAAGGTTAATATAGTTAAGGTTTCTCGAGAAATTTGTATCATGAGCCACCCCATTCCAAATACAAATGATTCACAATCACTACAGATTATTTTTCCTCAAAAGTAACTTGGACGCAAATCTGATATGTATGTATTTTTTTGTTCTCATTCACATAATGTTGCTCCCAAAGGAAAATACATTGCATTTGTTTCAATAGAAGCAGAGACTGACCAACCTCAGAAAGAATTACAACCAGGATTAAATTTTCTTGGAGAAGTTGATGAAATATTGTTTTTGACACTTACGATATATATGAACCTGTTAATGAACCATCTCTTGACCATTGCTTCATATCACAAAATTCTCGATTTAAATTAATCCCAAGAAAATCTTCAATAAAATTCCAGTTGAATGGGAAGCCACCTGAGGTGTCCCCGCTAGTGGTGTGCTTTGGGGAATTGTTGATCGAGGATCATAGCTACTGGTCATGGCACCCATAGCACACATCGTTTTCAACCATACATTATCGATTTGGGATAATCCAAGCTTAATGGAATTCTGAGAGGCGTAAAATGAGAATCGTATCCTTCGTCGAACTCTTATCAATAAACAAGTTGCCATCCTTATGATATGGAAAACGAGAATGAAAATCATTGTTGAAACTGCCTTACGATGCCCCAGCTAGCTATACGATACCTCTGCTAGCAGTGTGTGAGGTCACATTCTTCCAGAAGCCAATTGCACCTTCCAGCAACAGAAAAATCCCACAAAAAGGGGAGAAATTTCCTAATTGACATTATGTTTTGAAACTAATCTCATTTCCAGCAAATTTTCAATCTCCTCCTATATTCTAATTAGTTGTTGAGATCCCCCAAGTTTGTAATTAACAATGTATATATATAAGTTGTTGTAATCGATTAAAGGAGAGAGAAGTAGACTCGGCCCATGAGATCGATTAGATAGGAGGAGTCAATCAATTAGAGAGAGTCCATCCTCAATTAGATAGAGCGCAGATGAAGCAGTGAGTCTGGAATTTAGAGAGCAGAATTTTTCATCTGCAAAATCGATTTCTGAAGATGAAGAGAGCGCAGAATCATTGAGTCCGTCTAGCAATTAGGGAGATTTCTCAACGTAGTTCAACTTCTCAGATGTAGAGGGCACAGAAGGACATATAGATCCGGCATCGAATTTCCCAGCACAATAATTGTAATGGAGCAGATGATGTATTTGTTGATTAATATTTGATTCGATGTTCTAATTTAATTTAATAAATTTTTGCTTCTGCATTTGTTTTTATGTAAGCATTGTAATTTTTGTTTTTAACATTGAGTTAATTTAGGACTTGCTCCAAGGAGTGGCAAGGATCCACCGCAACCTGGAGTTGAGTCCGTCATTCTTCATAGATTCATGAATTGTTTAATTTGTAGAATCATATTTCGTTTCGAATTGTTTTTTTAAAATAGCATCTAATATTTCCTAATTCTGCACTTAGATCATTATTTTGTTTTCCAATTTCTAAGTTTGATTTAGTAGTGAGAACAGATTGTAATGTTTTAATTTTGAATAAGTAACAATACCATTTAGAGTGTAATTCAAGGTTTGATTTGTTCATGCATAGCGGGATTTCTCTTAATAATTAAATTTCTTTTAAATTAGAATTATTCTTAATTTTCATATTATAATCATTTATTTATAAGTTTGAGTGCGGATTTAATTATGTAGGTAGCAGTGATTGATTTTTCAGTATTGTGTGACATGATTTTGATTTATTTTTTATTATAAGTTGCATACTTTTGGAGAGTGAGCTTGTCTTTGAATAATTTGTTTCATTTAGATTTAAATATTTGAATTGAAGGTTTCTCATAGATTAATTGTAATGTTATTTTTAATAAGATCTCTTAAATGTTATTTTACATAAAGAGAAGTAGTTTTCTTCTAGCAATAGTTAGAATTGGCTTTTGTTAATTTGAATTTTGATTTGTTATGAAGAATAGTTAGTTTCAGGTGTGAGTTATCATTAGAATAATGTGTGTTTCTTTTTTCTTGTCTCAAGTTTAGTTTTCAAGTGATAGTTTCAAGTTAGTGAGAGGAGTTAATAGATTAAGGTTTTCAAATTATCATAGGAGATTTAAAAGTAGAATGCGAGTGCGATAATGTTACATGATTGAGGATTTATTTGTAGTTTAATTGCATTATGGAGTTTACACTGAATGAAATTGGTTAAGTAGGTTTCCTTTTCAAGATTTTTTATTTGCGAGCAAATGCATGTTTTATTCCAGTACCTAGTTTATCATTACAAAGGAATATATTTATACTCTGACCATTAAGCTAAGCCAATACGCAGTACAACTCACGTTTACGACTCCCGGATTGATAATTAATATTGAGAGGTTTAATCCGACAATTAAACTGCACAACACTTGGTATTAAGATAAAATGAATTCTTAATACAGAGTATCAGCAAAAAGCTTGATCTTAACACTTAAAATCTGAACTGTCTTCTCGGCCTTTTACAACTGATATTTAAAGGAAAATACATAACAGTTTGTGAGATAAACTTTCTACATGTGGCTAATTCAAATTATAATTGCAATAGGACTATTGGACTCTTGATTTTCTACGGAGATAAAATCAAGAGTCCTACTGCTTTCAAATAACGTACTTTGACTCCATCTTTGACCATGATCTTAGGCTCGCTTTTCTGTCGATCTGGACTGAGTGAATAGGATAGAATCCATGTAGAAATGATTCTAGAAACACCCATGTGGACCAATTCTTCATTTGACACTTGGAACCTACCAAACCATGAGAGTAGCTACAAAATCCATAGTTAGCTACAAAACAGACTACATTCTATGGCTAAATTACAAAAATCTATCCAAATAGAAAGAATATGAAAATATAATATGGCAATCATTTTTTTGCATCCTTAAGACAAAACCTAGCATTTATCATTGATTGGGGTCTGTGATCTTATGAGAAAGTGATGGAAAGAGGTGAGAAAAATTGTCAACGAGAGGGTAATTCTGAGGTTCAACATGGTGCTTGCTTGAGGCCATACAAGGATTTTATAATCTTGCATACTTTGTGTTATTGGCCCTTCACAACAAATCCCTCTCACTGGAACATAAAAACCTTCTCCTTTAGATCTCTATTCAAAAAGGAAGTTTTTACATCCATCTGATGCACTTTCCAACCCTTCTGAGCTGCTAAGGCAAAGAGTGTCCATATGGTGGCCCATTTTGTTGTGGAGGCAAAATTTTCCTCATAATCGACCCCTTCTTTATGTGCAAAACCTTTTGCCACAAGCCTGGCTTTGTGCTTGTCAAGTGAGCCATTTTATTTGTACTTGTTCTTGTAGAACCACTTGTAGCCAATTGGTTTTGTTCCCAATGGAGGATCAACTAGCTTGCAAGTGCCATTCTTTATCAAGGCATCATACTCCTTTTGCATCGCTTCATTCCATTCATAATGAGAAGCGACTTATTTGAAGGAAGTTGGTTCAAGATCTATAAAAAAATTCAATTCACAATTATAAGCCACATCCATACCAATAGGTGAATCAGAATCATCTACATCAACTCAATTTTTCCTGGTGGGACTTCTTGTTCCTATCTTTCCAACCTCATCAGGATGAACATTTTCCAGTGTCTTTGTTAGCCATTTTGGGGGACCTTTCTAAGATGTCCCGGGATGCTCATTTGACTGATTTGAGATTGAATCAAGATTATGTCTCCAAATTCTATCAATCACATCATTCAAGGTGTCATCCTTGGTTGGTTCTTCATGTGGGGGAGAGAGTGCTTTGGAAGATTATTCCGCAGATTGATTCAATATAGGAATCCCCCCTTCAAGATGTGGAATATGATTATCAAATTATTGAAATGAATTTTCATGTGTGAATCTATCCAAGCGATCAAGCTGTCACTCAACAACATCGTCAGCCTTGGAAGATTCAAGGAATATGACATATCTAGATACTAAAAACTTCTTATTGACTTCATCATAGAGATAATATCCTTTGGAAGTATTGCAATACCCCAAGAAGATACATTTTCGACTTCTAGCACCAAGTTTATTTCTTTGTACCTTAGGTATCAAAGCATAACAGGTGGAACCAAAGACCCTGAAATGTTTTATCGAAGGAATGTGTTTATGCCAAATTTCATAAGGATTTTTATTTATGATTGTATTAGAAGGACACATATTCTTTATGTACACAACACATATAACGACATCAACAACATTAATTTTACATTCTTGAAAAACATCATAGAGTGAACCATATTTAAAATTTTCATGTTCATTCTTTCAACTACACCATTATGTTGGGGATTATAGGGCACAGTTGTTTGATGTTTGATCCCATGTTAGTGAAGATAGTTTATGAATTCGTTTGAATTGTATTCTTTTCAATTATTAGTGTGCAAAGAGCCAATATGAGTTTGTGCATCATTTTCAATCCATGCATGAAAATTCTTAAATGTTTGAAAATCATCATATTTGTTCTTCAAAAAGTAAACCCAACACATTCTAGAGTAATCATCAATAAATTTCATCATATATTTATTTCCGTTTGTAGAAGCAACAAGCATGGGGCCACATAAATCTGGATGAATAAGCTAAATTTTTCTATGTGCTTTGGAATGTGAATCATGAAAGGATTATTTGCTATGCTTTCCTAGAATACAAGCATCACATTACTTAAGTTTCCTAGGACCTGTAGGTAATCCAGTAACACCATTTTTCTTCAACAATCAAAGTTTTTCATAGTTTAAGTGTCCAAATATACCATGCCATAAAATACTTTATAGGAATGTACCTTCATCATGATGAGAACTAAATGCAATTTTTTGTGCATGAGTATAGGTACCTTGCAGCTTTAGGAGTCTTCCTTCTTCTATTCCTCTCATGAAAAGTGAGTGATCTGATGCTTTTATGACCTCAACCTTGCCATCAAACATGTGAATGGATTTTCTTTGCTAACGGATGTGGACCAAGGACAACAAGTTTCTCCTCAACTCAGGGAGGTATAGAACCTCATATAGAAGATGGTCTGGAAGACTAGGAAACTTGAGCCTGATTGTGCCAAGCCATGATGGCTTGAGTTTAGATTTTCGGCAAAGTATACTACTCCATCAACCTTGTTAGTAAATTCTTCAAAAAAAAATTCTCTAAAATTCATGTGACATGTTGCTCCTGAATCTAGCAACCAATCATTTCCCCAAGAAGTAAGTGAAGCATCAAAAAAGTCTTCAGTTACTCCAATGTTAAAATGTGCTACAACATAATGAGTGGATTCGGGTGCTTTACCTTTGTCTCTTTCATGATTTTTACCTTTTTCTTGATTTCTTTCTTGCTCAATTTCGTCCCAAGGCAACTTACATGTAGATGCATCATGCCAATATTTATTGCAGCATATGCAATGAAGATCATATTTTTCACTTTGAGCTTGTCTACCCCCCCTTCCTCTAAAATTTATTCTTCCTCTTCCTCTTTAGCCACATCTTCCTCTAGAAGAATGTTGAGAATGATTCTTATCTCTATATGCAAAACATACATCTTCTTTAGAAGACAGGGGGGTTTTATTCTTCCAAAATCCTTCTCTCTTTCTGCAAACTTTGTATCAAGGGAATCAAAGGTTATCTTCATGAGATTTTCACTTACTTGCAATGACTCAATGTAATGTGAGTAAGTGGGATACAATGCCTTAACATAAGCTATGAGAGATATGTCAACTTCTACACCAGTATTTTTAATGGCATGCATGATAGATCTTACTTCTGATGCTAAAGAAAGAGGGTCGTTGTTTTTTAATTCAAGTCTGAACAACTTAATCATTAATTGAAAATTTTCAAGTTATGAATGTGAGTCATGGATTTCTTTTAATTTCCTCAAGGCTTCATAGGAATTTGAAAATGGTGTAATATGGCGACTCACCTCTTCATTTGTAGAAGCTACAATCAAGGCATAGGCCTTGCCATTCTTCTTTTCCCAAATGGCGATCTCCTTGCCTAAGGTGGGCTTTTTCGATTGATTGTCTCCTTATCCTTCACAAATTCCTCTCCACAACTCATTAAAAATGAGAGTGTTCTTGGTTTTCCAAGACCACTCAAGATAGTTCTTCTTGTTAGAGATAACTACTCCCATAATAGATATGACAAAATGCATTGTAAATATGTACTTTAAAAAAATCTAGTCTGATGGGAAAAGACTCAATTCTAGTGTAAAAAATGTATTCTGCTGTAAAAACTCATTTATGGTGTAAAAAATGTACTTTGCTGCAAAAAAACTCAATTCTGGTGTAAAAAATGCACTCTGCTGTAAAAAACTCAATTCTGGTTAAAAAAAAAATCGTAAGAATTTTTTTTTTTTTTTGCAGAGGGGAGGTTGGACTTGGGGGAGGTCGACATAAGGGAGGTGGGACCTAGGGTAGGTCATACCTCAGGAAGTTCATACATGGGGAGTCTAACCTGGGGAGGTGGAATAGGGGGAGGTGAGGGTGGAGGGGGGAGGGCGGAGGGAGGAGGGAGAAGGAAGGATGGAGGAGGGAGCAAGGGGAGAGGGGAGGAGGGAGTGGAGGGAGGGGAGCCTATGAAGGGGATCGAGGGAGAGAGGGAGGTAGGAAGGAGGGGAGCCCATGAGGGGAGTTGGGAAGAGCAGAGGAAGGAGGGAGGGGAGCCCGCAGAGGGGAGCAAGAAAGAGCTGAGGAAGGAGGGAGTAGTTGTGGAGGTGGGAGTTGACAGAAAATGTAGAGGGGGTGCTACGTAGAGGGGGTAGGAGACAAAGCAATAGCTTCAGGACTGTGCAGGACTGTGCAGAGGAGCTGGAGCAGCAACTACGGGACTGTGTGGGAGCTTGGAGCAGTTGGTTGACAGGCCAAACTGCGACATGATGGGGAGCTACGGGAAGAAGGGATGGGGAGAGAGCAACAAAAATTTCAAAAACATAGCCAAAAAACAAAAAAATTGAACACAGGGCTGAAAAACAATTTTGAACGCAACAAAACAATTGTTTTGCAGGAATATGACATGTAGAAATTTGAATAATTGATATATTATTCACCGAGATTCTCCTGATCACACACTATTTTAGCTTCATGCATAATACAAAATATCTTCTACCATTGATCATTAATTGCGGAAATAAAATCAATTGCATGCACACATTAAAACCACAAACAATCACACATATGAACACAGTATTTAATGGGAAAGCTTAAAGCTGAAAACCCCAACTATCTGTATATTATATGTCATGGAGATCATGTAAAAATCATAGTACAAAGCTCCTCACAAGCTCTCATGCACACCCTCAATTGCTACACACTATCAAGCTAGATCTAGCAAAACACATGCTCCAATATTTTGCCACTTGATAGCCAGCCTCTATTGCATTATCAATGCTATGGGATGGCTTCATTAAATAGATAAACCACCTGGCTTGTACTGTGCAATCCTCATGGGCTTCTCCACCTATTTGTGTGTTGCAAATAGCAACAGTATAGTCACAACTGATAGTTAACCTGCTCTTTCACCTATTTCTGCACTGGTCTCCACTGAAACTGTCCATGCACTGAAGTTAACTGATGCATTATTTAGTTGATTAATGAGTTTATAATTGGTGAATTAATTAATAATTAATTCACACCACTCTCACTAATTGTATCAATTAGTTAAACTGAATACAAATAGCTCAACTATGTTTAGATTAGTTAAACTTAATACAACTCCACTAACTTCCTCAATCAACTCCACCAAACTCTGTCACATGAGTTCTAACTGAAGTATCCATGCAATAGCTCCACATAACCCCTAGGAATAGCGTAATTCCTTCTGTCAGCTCCTGTGCCACATCTGTGCACTTAACTGAAGTGCTCCAAGAGAATAAGATAATGTTTATAGTCCAAATATTATTAAGAGCTAATAATATTTGACATATCTATTTTTAGAATGGAAATCTAAAAATAGATTCCGCCCAATATGTCTAAAAATATAAATCCATCTATTTTTCCAACTCGACCAACCATCCACAAATAGCATCCCGCAACTTATAGAACATGATCCATATGTCTAAAAATAGACATAGTCTAAAAATAGACTTTGCGACAAAAATCACCTGTGTGGCCCCCACCTAGTTTAGGTGATCACTTTCCAACTAGGATCAAGAATGATGTTTCAGGATGCCTCCTTCATTGTTTCTTGTTGCAATCTTCAACACTCCCTCTCAACAAGAAAGGACTGTCTTTGCATGCGACATGCAACTCCATGCATTCGCCCTGCAACCTTCACAAGCGCCATGCAACTCCATGCATCTGCTCTGCAACTCCTCTGAAACTGAATAGGCTCCAAACAACTCAATCAGTCTGATGCATCTATCATCAAATTCTTAGACTTCTGCTGGTACCAACTGCACATGTCATCAGGAACCACTGCGCTCTTGAACTCTTGCACCCATGCACTCTGCACTTGCTGTCAACTCTGATCCGCGCTCCAGTATCCGACACTGTCACTTTGATCTGCCTGCATCAATCCAAATGAACATGCTACTATTGCACTGTGGGCACCTCGTAGCTAGGTTCAATTCATGAGATCCACACCATCTCATGAATCCTGCCCAGAAATCTCCTCTTGGGATTATTCATGCATGTCACCTCACCTCTCACCTGGTGGTATAGCTGCATGCACTCCCTCTGCCCATCTGGCACGAAATTTCTCTGCATGAGTGGTTTCTCCCACTCCATGATCCTTATCTTGTGGCTGCTCCACATCCCTAGGTTCACTCTTACCTGCATGCAAAACTTGCTCCCTCTCAAGCATCAATTGCATGTATTTCTTGCACTTCCCAACAGTAGGAAGCTTTGTAGAAATCCCATCTACTTCAAGTCTGTAGAGATTCTTTGCTCGAATCCAACATTCTTGACTTTTCCTTCCTCATCCACACTAACTCCTACACTCCGAAGTTCATCCTTGCAGTGGACAAACTTTTTCAAGTATACCGGAATAGTTTCATTCTTCTCCATTTTTATTTTCCTGAGTTTATCCTAAAACTCAACCGCTTCAATGTTTTGCAATTGCTCCAATGATCAATATCGCTCTGATACCATGTAGAAATTTGAATAACTGATATATTATTCACTGAGATTCTCCTGATCACACATTATTTTATCTTCATGCATAATACAGAATCTCTTCTACCATTGATCATTAATTGCAGAAATAAAATCAATTGCATGCACACATTAAAACCACAAACAATCACACATATGAACACAGTATTTAATGCGAAATATTATAGCTGAAAACCCCAACTATCTGTATATTATATGTCATGGAGATCATGTAACAATCATTGTACAAAGCTCCTCACAAGCTCTCAGCACAACCTCCAATTGCTACACACTATCAAGCTAGATCTAGCAAAACACATGCTCCAATATTTTGCCACTTGATAGCCAGCCTCTATTGCGTTATCAATGCTATGGGATGGCTTCATTAAATAGATAAACCACCTGGCTTGTACTGCGCAATCCTCATGGGCTTCTCCACCTATCTGTGTGTTGAAAATAGCAACAGTATAGTCACAACTGATAGTTAACCTTCTCTTTCACCTATTTTTGCACTGGTCTCCACTGAAACTGTCCATGCACTGAAGTTAACTGATGTATTCTTTAGTTGATTAATGAGTTTATAATTAGTGAATTAATTAATAATTAATTCACACCACTCTCACTAATTGTATCAATCAGTTAAACTAGACACAAATAGCTCAACTATGTTTAGATTAGTTAAACTGAATACAACTCCACTAACTTCCTCAATCAACTCCACCAAACTCTGTCACATGAGTTCTAACTGAAGTATCCATGCAATAGCTCCACATAACCCTCAGGAATAGCGTAATTCCTTCTGTCAGCTCCTGTGCCACATCTGTGCACTTAACTGAAGTGCTCCAAGAGAATAAGATACTGTTTAGAGTCCAAATATTATTAAGAGCTAATAATATTCGACATATCTATTTTTAGACTGGCAATCTAAAAATAGATTCCGCCCAATATGTCTAAAAATAGAAGTCCATCTATTTTTCCAACTTGACCAACCATCCACAAATAGCATCTCGCAACTTATAGAACATGATCCATATGTCTAAAAATAGACTTTGCGACAAAAATCACTTGTGTGGCCCCCACCTAGTTTAGGTGATCACTTTCCAACTAGGATCAGGAATGATGTTTTAGGATGCCTCCTTCACTGTTTCTTGTTGCAATATTCAACATGATAGAGGTTGGTAGTCTGCAAAAAAAGGCATAATAGAGCCATTTTTACAGAATGGAGGGGGTTACAAGGGCAGGGAGGCCAAGAAAAGAGTTAGCTCTGATACCATGTCTGACCAGGAGGTAACTCCACAAATGAACTGTGAGATTTGATTGAGGGTCCTCATGAATATATACATGGGGGTGAGACTATTGGGATTCACTTCCCAGTGTCTCTTAGACTTCCTTATTTCCTATTTTACACTAATATACAATTTGCTCAATCCCTTAGGATTAGGTGTCAACATACACTAACAACAATAAGGGACTACATTAGTAATATATGGCCCTAACATGCCCCTCTCCTTCAAAAAAGTGTTGTTCTCAACACTTGAGTAGTTCTGGATGCTTTTGTATAAAATTCTCATCCCCCCATGTGGAATCTTCAGTGGGTAAGTTCTTCCACTTGATGAGATACTTTGCAATTGATCGATTTTGTAGTTGTTGATTTCATGTTTCCGTGACTGCTTCGGGTAGCAATATGATTTTTCCTTTCTCATCAAGTTTTAGAAATATTATTTGAACCAGAATTTTATCACCTATAACCTTATTTAAGAATGAAACATGGAAAATTGGGTGCACTCAGGAAGATGTAGGAATATCCAATTTTTATGCCATAGTACCAATATTTTGCAATGCCATGTAAGGACCATAGTACTTTGGTGATAATTTATTATCCTTCTTAGCTTGTTTCAGGGGCATTTGTTTGTATGGTTGTAGCTGTAAAAATACCCAATCACCTACATCAAAACTTCTCTCGATGCGATGTTGATCTGCCTGTTATTTCATTCGATTCTGTGCCAAATTTAGGTTATCCTTTCAGAGTTGGAGAACTTTTTGTTGATGCTCGATGTGATCTTCCACTGCTTGAACCTTAGAATTTTCTCTTAAAGACGATGTGATGGACGAGGGATGATATCCATAAAGTGCCATAAATGGGGTCATTTTTGCTATGATGTGGAAGGAAGTGTTATACCACCATTCAACCAGAGGTAACCAATTGACCCATTGTGTTTTCTTATCAGATACAAAGAAACAAAGACTTCCTTCCAAACATTTGTTCACTATATTAGTTTTCCCATCAGATTGAGGATGATAAGATGAGGTATGAGCTAGTTGAATACCCAAACAAGAAAATGGTTCCATCCAAAAATTTCCAGTGAAACTGAGATCTCTATCGCTTACAATAATATTTGGGTTTCCACGTAGCTTTTGAATTATTTCCATAAATGCAGTAGCAACTGTACTCGCTTTAAATGGATCAAATAATGCAAAAAACTGTGCATACTTGGTAAGCCTATCAACTACCACCATTATGAAACTCTTTCCTTTGGATGTAGGTAAACTTGTGATAAAATCCATTGAATCCTCCTCTCAACATTGATTCATAATGGATACAGGTTGTAGTAGACCCGGGTTCTTAATTGTCTCAACTTTATTTTGTTGGAAAAACAAACATTCCACCAAAAACTTTTAAATATCAGATTTAAGGCCATCCCAAAAAAATTATTTCTTCACCGTGTGGTAAGTTTTTAAAAATCCCGAGTTTCCTCCTAAGTGAGAGGTGTGCAATTCCAAAAGAATATTTTATTTTAGTTGGGCATTCTTACAAATATATAAGTGATATTTGTACCATAAGGAATCATTTTTTCTAGCTAAATGTATCAGATGAATTGGGATCTTACTGTAAGTTTTGAATGAGTGTCCATACATGTTTTTCATTCTTCCATTCCTCCCTTGCTTCAGTTATCTAATCTAGTTGGATAATGGAAATAACACAAAGCAATGCTTCCACATCCTCATCATTTCTTGAGAGTGCATCTGCACCAACATTTAGCTTCCATTTTTTGTAGATAATTTCAAAGTCATAACCCAACATCTTTGTGACCCATTATTGTTGTTTTTAAGTCCCTATATTAATAGTGTAGTCCCTTATTATGTTAGTGTATCTCCCCATATTGTTATTATTGTGCTCGTACATTATTATTGTTAGGTTGGCTAGGGTTACATTGTGGCCCCACTAGGATTACATTGTGGCCCCATGGACTCCTATATATAGAAAAGAGGTTTTTTCATTTGTATCATCCAAGAATTGTTCATTCATGTAATGTATTGGAGGTTTCCCCCTTGAAGTGGCTTATTTCTAAGGTAAGGATATCTCTTTTCTTCTATTTTTGGAGCTGGTTTCACAACATTTGGTATCAGAGCTTTGGATTCTAGGGTTTCGCTGCTCCTAATAGGTCATCATGGAATTTTCGCTATAAATTTATTTTTACGAAGGTTCAGAAGCTGAAATGTTTAGAGTGCGAAGCCGAAATTATGAAGAACATCATCGCAAAATTTCAGAGCTTGGTTCGCAATATTTTTGGAGATATGATCTGTCGAAATTAGGAATTTTTGCAGGCTTTTGAATTTAACCTAAACAGGTCATCACATCATTTTCACTATAGAATTTTTTATACGAAGCTTCAGAAGCTGAAATGTTTAGAGAGAAAATCTGAAATCTTGAGGAACATCATCACAAAATTTCAAAGCTTGGTTCGCAATATTTTCGGAGATATGATCTGTGGAAGTTAGGTCTTTTTCAGGCTCCCGAATTTCATCTCAAAGTGGTGATCATGGGAAAATATTCATAACTCTCTCTCTAAGCATCAGATTAGAATTATGTAAAAATTGGATGCAAGTGCACGGAATTTAGTTTCTGTTCTATCAATTTCAAAGATGAAGGAGGAAATAGTGACACGTGGCAAGTCATACAATTTCGCTCTACTGAACCAGTCCATAATTAGGTAATCGTAGGAGATTGGGCACAACATTTCCTTCAAGAATCAAAATCAGGTCAAACCTGTGGCATTAAAAAGAGAATTCACATTGCTACTTCAGGGCCAAATTTCAGTTATTTAGGATCTGAAATCATATAGATAATTTAGTTTCAATATCGAGCTTCTCAAAAGCAAGAAAATATATGTATTTGGTTTTTAAAATTCTGTAACGTTTGTTTGAAAAAATAGTTTGAAGTGATTCCAAGGGAATATTTTAGAATTTTTATTAGTATTGGGTTCTATAATTCCTCAAAATAATAACTCCATACCCATTAAGCCCTCAAAAAGCTATACTATGACGCATGAAGAGGAAGAATTGCAGTATGAGATATCAAAATTACGGTACCAAGTGCAACAAATTTTGATCTTACAAAGAGCAACTGAAGATGACATAGATGATTTAAAAGCATAAATGAAGGCTAATTTGGATGGTTTGAAGGATCAAATAATAGCTAATATGGATGATAAATTAGTGGAAGATCACATCGAGCATCAACAACAAGTTCTTCAACTCTCAAAGGATAACCTAACTTTGGTGCAGAGTCTAATGAAACAACAAGAAGATCAACATCACATCGAAAGAAGTTCTAAAGTAGTCATAGAAACAAGAACTCGACAAGTATGATCAATTTCAGAGTATCTTAGAAAGTGGAAGAACTTTCCTGTAGAAGATTCCACATGGGAGGATGAGAATTTTATACAGAAGCATCAAGAAATAATCAAGCATTGAGGACAACACTTGTTTGAAGGAGAGGGGCATGTTAAGTCCCTATATTAATAGTTTAGTCTTTAAGTTATAAGTAAAGGTGCATCCCCCCATATTGTTAAGCATGCTCTTTACATTATTATTGTTAGGTTGGCTAGGGTTATCAGATTGTGACCCTATAGAAAGGAGGTTTTATCATTTGTATCATCCAAGAATTGTTCATTCATGTAATGTATTGGAGGTTTCCCCCTCGAAGTGGTTTATTTCTAAGGCATTGATATCTCTTTTCTTCTATTTTTGGAGTTGGTTTCACAATAGCTGCTCTTATGAAGATATTCTTTGTTCCAAAAAGTATTTAAGACTATCATGATCAGTTTTTACCTTGAAGTGTCTTCCCATTAGGTAAGGTCGCCATTTCTTTAGTGCATGTATTATTTCCAACATTTCCTTCTCATAAATAGCTTTTTGTAAATACTTTCCTTTAATTAGACGACTTTCAAAAGAAATGGGTCTTCATTATTGCATTAAAACAACACCAATTCCATTACCTGAGGCATCACATTCCACAATAAATGTTTTTATGAAGTCTGGCATAGCTAAGACCGGTGCTTGGCACATTGCCTCTTTAAGATGTTCAAAGGCCTTAGTTGCTTCAGGAGTCCATGAAAATGTATCTTTCTTAAATAATATTATTAGAGGTGCTGTTATTTTCCCATAATTCTTCACAAACTGTTAGGATATTCCGACACATAGGAAATATATAGGAATAATTTAGTCTAGTGTAGAATTAGGTAAAGTGTGTTTCTTTACCATATACATTTGTAACTTATAATCCGAAGGTCACAATTTGTAGTGATCTAACAGTTATCTCTCTCCTTAGTATTAACGACACTTGATCGATTGGTCCAGGATCTCTATTTAAAGAGCATGGAGGGTCATTTGTTTGGTAACCTTTTATGAGAGAAACATATGTAACTTTTATTTTTATATTAATAAATTTCCTGAAGTGGCCACGTTGGCTCAGGCTGTGGACTGTTTCCCTCTTTGAGGGTTTTAACCACGTGATTATACTGGTGTATTGATTTGTGATCTATTTGTGAGTGGTGACCTTTGGTTCTTGATATACGGAACTTACCCTATAAATTCCTACATGGTATCAGATCTATTTTGAGGGCCGCATCCATTGTTGATCAAAATCTGAAGAGGGTTTGACTACATGCGAATGTCGTTTTGTAGATCTACTATTTCTGAACATTTTTTGGCTTGGAGAATTGCTTTGTTGTGTCTGGAGCATCTTTTACAGTGAGGAATGCCTTTCGTTTCATGAGAAAAGGCTTATAGCTACCCAAGTTATGACAGTTTAGATCCAGAGGTATAAAGCATTTGTTTTGCAGTTATATTTGTCAATAGTTCTGCTTATTTCAGTTCCTTCTGTTTATTTTTGGTTTTTAGGTTTTATTTATTTACCGGATCTATACCGTTTTCTCTGTGTATGCTCTTTTCTCTGTGCTTCGTGCGATCTCGGCAAATCAAAAACAAGAGAAGGGATTTTTTTTGCTACGTATTCTCTTTCCCTGCGTCTTTGTGCGATCTTAGGAAATCAGAAATCGTGAAAAAATTGATAGTTGCCGGTAAGGCTAACTGAAAATCTAACATTCTGTCGTAAGGCTTGCATTTTGTTTTTTTTTCTCGGTCTTTGTGTTTTTTTTACAGGAAAAGGCACGCACACCAAAGAGAAAAAAAAACAAACAAACAAACCCCTTCCTCCTTTCAAACAATAACAGAATCCTTTTTACTATCTCACTTGTGAGGAGTTAGCTTATGATAATAGAGATCCTAGGTTCAAGTCTCCTTCTCAAGCTTCTTTTGTAAAAAAAATTTGTTAAAAGGGGGCGGATTTTTTTTAAAAAACCGCACTTCATCCCGTTCCTGTAACTATTTGGCATCTTCAACTCGTTTTTTCCAAAAGGCATAACTTCTTCATTCGGAAGCTGTTTTTCGAGCCATTTTTTTTTAAATGGCCTAATTTTTCGAGATCTTTCTATTGGAGAAGTTAGTTTCAGCTTTTCTCAACTTCAGTTTTTGTTTAAAATGGAAAGTGCATGCCCGATTTTTCTTAACAACACCAATTATTTCCAATGGCTACCTCACATGGTAGATATACTTAGAAGTAAAGGGCTTTATAGAATAGCCACAAGAGTAGAAACTAAACCTTCTAATGATGATAAAGTCGCTAAATGGGAAAATAAACAAGATCAAGCACGAGGGTTGATAGGAATATCCATTTCTCAAGATATTCGATTTCATATCCTTGACATTGACACCCCTCATGAAGCCTTGGACAAGCTAAATACTGTCTTTGGAATTCAAAATCAAATCAGGGCCCGTCAGCTTGAAAATGAGTTGCTTACTTTGAACTCGAATAATTTCTCCTCTATTAGAGACTTTTTGTCCAAATTCAAGACCCTTAGACTTATTTTAGAAGGTTGTAAGGTCAAAAAAGAAGATAGTAGCCTCATCTATTGCATTCTTTCTAAGCTTGGCCCTGCATACTCTGTATTTGTTTCTGCCTTCCATTCCACTAGAGAAGCCATCATTTCTTCCAGAACCACCTACAAGAATCCTTCTTTTGATTCCTTTTGTGATTCTTTGATAAGAGAACAAGAAAAAATCTTACACCTTGGTCTTATCACTCCTGGAAATGCTTCTAAGAAAGCCTTAGTAGCCCAAAAAAAATCATATCAAAAGAATCCCAAGAATCAATATCCTAAAAAATATGGTCCGAAACCAAACAAGGGTCCTAAGCAATTTCAGCAACATATTGAAAAAGCAACTCACCAAAATGATAAGGCATATAAAAACAAAGGAAAGAAGACAGGTAGACATTGCAACTTTTGTAATCATGATGGCCATATAGAGTCCAAATGTTTTAAGAGGATGGAAGCCTTAGAAGCAGCAATGAAGAAGCACAACATCAATTTGGAGCACTCTTCACCTTCATCTTCAGGAATGGCACTTTTTGCTTGTGGTTGTCAAGCATCAAGATTTGGTTATGCATTAAATGTTGAAGATTGCAACAAGAAACAGTGAAGGAGGCATCTTGAAACATCATCCTTGATCCTAGTTGGAAAATAATCACCTAAACTAGGTGGGTCCCACACAGGTTATTTTTAGGTGTATGTCTATTTTTAGACATGGTTAGCATATTCTATATGTAGCAGGAGGCTATTTGTAGATTATTGGTCAAATGTGAAAAATAGATGAGATTCTATTTTTATAATATTGGGCGAAGTCTATTTATAGGTCATCGATCTAAAAATAGATGCATGTCGATTATTATTAGCTCTTAATAATAATCAGACTCTAAACAACAACTTATTCTCTCGGATCACTTCAGTTCAGTGCACAATGTGGCACATCACCTGATAGAAGGAATTACGCAATTCCTAAGGGTTTACTAAAGCTAATGCATGGAGGACTCAGTTAGAACTCAAGTGGCGGAGTTATGACATAGTTGGAAGAAGTAGTTATGGAGTTGTATTCAGTTTAACTCAGTTAGACTCAGTTGAGCTAGTTGTATCTAGTCTAACTAATTGATACACTAGTGAGAGTGGAGTGAATTGATTATTTAATTAATTCACAAATAATAACTCATTAATAAACTGAACAATACATCAGTTAACTACAGTGCATGGCAGTTTCAGTGGAGACCAGTGGAGAGATAGGTGAAAGGGCAAGATGGAATATCTATTGTGACTATAGTGATGCATGGATTGCATATATATATATATATATATACATTGGAGTTACCAATGATAATCACGTAGTCAATGAGAGTGGGATTACATCGAATTGGTCTTTGTAATCAGCTTGGATTGCACAGTGGAGGTAGGCTAGCAGGTGGCAAAGATCGGTGCATGGATTTGCAAGATTGGACCTGATTAGTGTATGACGATTGTACTATATTGAGAGCTTGTGATAAGCTTTGTATTCTTTGTAAGAGATTGTCATACGATCTCCATGTTACATAATATATATTTGGGGTTTTCAGATTCAGTCTTTCCCGGTTAAAAACTGTGTTATGTGCAATTGATTATTTTTGTTTATGCTTCACATGTGTGTGCAATTAATTTTTCCGCAAAAGATTAACAAGTGGAATAGATTCAATATCTTGCATAAAGTTAAATAGTGTGAGATCAGGTGGATCTAGGAAATATGCATGCTCAGTGCATATAATTTCTACATGGTATCGGAGAATTTTTTATTGAAGATTGCAATTATGAAGTGAGTTTGTGCTGGTGGACAATTCGAATTTGCTGCAGGAGTTTCTTGGTGTGACGGTTGAGTATACATTGAAATGTCTTTCAATGGGTTGTAGTTGGAGTATGCACTCGAGGGAAACTCTAACTACATAGCCTAGAAGGATAGGATGGAGTCAGTGCTTGAAGATAATTTCTTGAAGGAATTCATCGAGAGAGATGTTCCTAAGCCCACTTCGGCGGATGCTGCAGTACTTGGCGCATGGCAAAAGAAAGTAGCAAGGACGAGGAGGATTCTTTTGGAAGGTGTGAGAGACCATATTGTCTCAAGCCTTCGTGGGAAAGCCACTCCATATAATATGTGGAAGGCTTTGACAGATTTTTTCCAAAGCAGAAGCAACCAGAGGAAGTTGGTGCTTAAAGACAAGCTCAGAAAAATAAAAATGGAGAAGAATGACACTATTCCATTATACTTGACAAAGTTTTTCCAATGCAGGGATGAGCTTGGGAGTGTAGGAGTCAATGTTGATGATGATGACTTGGTGAGCTTGGCTCTCCTTGGGCTTCCGAAGAGTTAGCATAGCTACGAAGACTCTGTCAATGGATGGGAGAAACTGCCAGGTTGGGAGCGAATTTGGTCGGATCTTGTGTAGGAGGAGATAAAGCGAAGTACCAGGGATGGCTCTTCATCAAAGCATGATGCTGAAGAGGATTGCACTTTGGTTTCCAAGGAAAAGAAGAAGAAGGGGAAGAAATTCCATTCTATATCTGAGGCTAGTGAAGATGGAAAAGAGCATGACATGTCCAAAGTGAAGTGTTTTCACTATCACGAACATGGGAATTTCGCCACAAATTGTCCACATAAGAAGAAGAACAAGATGGATGCTGGAGCTAAAGCTGGTGAGGCTCTTGCCTCGCAATTTGAGCTTGACTTCTCATTGATTGCATGCATTGTGTCTAGTGCATTGGGATCGGGGTGGTACTTTGATAATGGTGCTTCCTTTCACATGACGAGAGATGTGAACCTTTTCAGTGACTTGGTGGAGAAATATCTCCAGTTGCATGTTGAGTTGGGTGACAATGGACGGTACAATGCGACCGACATTGGTACCATTACCTTTCAGAGGGAGTCAGGTAAACTCATTCTTTTACAAGATGTTTTGCATGTTCCAGGTCTAAAGAAGAATTTAATCCCAGTCGCAATGTTAGAGGATAAAGGCTATGATGTTGTCTTTAGTGAAGGAAAAGTTTTCCTTCGGTACAAATCAACAGGACAAGTCAAGAAGGTTGGGATTTGAGCTAAGAATATTTACAGACTTGAAGTAGATGGGATTTCTACGGAGCTTCCTACTGTTGGGAAGTGCAAGAAATCCATGCAATTGAAGCTTGAGAGGGAGCTGGACTTGCATGCAGGTAAGAGTGAACCTAGGGATGTGGAGAAGCCACAAGATGAGGATCATGGAGTGGGAGAAACCACTCATGCAGAGAAATTTTGTGCTAGATGGGCAAAGGGAGTGCATGCAACTATACCACCAGGTGAGAGGTGGGGAGACATGCATGAGTAATCCCAAGAGGATATTTCTGGGCATGATTCATTGAGATGGTGTGGATCCCATGAATTGAACCTGGCTACGAGGAGCCCATAGAGCAGTAGTAGCATGATCAGTTGGATTGATGCAGGCAGATCAAAGTGACAGTGTCGGATACTGGAGCACGATTTAGAGTTGACAGCAAGTGCAGAGTGCATGGGTGCAGAGTTCAACAACGCAGTGGTTCTTGAAGACATGTGCAGTTGGTACCAGCAGAAGTCGAAGACTTTGATGATAGATGCATTATACTGATTGAGTTGTTTGGAGCCTTTTAGTTTCGGAAGTGTTTCTTGCAAAGGGTTGCAGGGTGAATGCATGGAGTTTCATGTCGCATGCAAAGACAGTCCTTTCTTGTTGAGAGGGAGTGTTGAAGATGGCAACAAGAAATAGTGAAGGAGGCATCTTGAAACATCATCCTTGATCCTAGTTGGAAAATAATCACCTAAACTAGGTGGGGCCCACACAGGCTATTTTTAGGTGTATGTATATTTTTAGACATGGTGAGCATATTCTATATGAAGCAGGAGGCTATTTGTAGATGGTTGGTCAAATGTGAAAAATAGATGAGATTCTATTTTTAGAATATTGGGCAAATTCTATTTATAGGTCGTCGATCTAAAAATAGATGTATGTCGATTATTATTAGCTCTTAATAATAATCAGACTCTAAACATCAACTTATTCTCTTGGAGCACTTCAGTTCAGTGCGCAGATGTGACACATCAGCTGACAGAAGGAATTACACAATTCCTAAGGGTTTACTGGAGCTAATGCATGAAGGACTCAGTTAGAACTCAAGTGGCAGAGTTATGACACAGTTGGAAGAAGTAGTTATGGAGTTGTATTCAGTTTAACTTAGTTAGACTCAGTTGAGCTAGTTGTATCTATTCTAACTGATTGATACACTAGTGAGAGTGGAGTGAATTAATTATTTAATTAATTCACAAATAATAACTCATTAATCAACTGAACAATACATCTGTTAACTATAGTTCATGGCAGTTTCAGTGGAGACCGGTGGAGATATAGGTGAAAGGGCAAGATGGACTATCTATTGTGACCATAGTGATGCATGGATTGCATCTATATATACATTGGAGTTGCCAATGATAATCACGAAGTCAATGAGAGTGGGATTACATCGAATTCTTCTTTGTAATTAGCTTGGATTGCACAGTGGAGGCAGGCTAGCAGGTGGCAAAGATCGGTGCATTGATTTGCAAGATTGGTCCTGATTAGTGTATGACGATTGTACTGTACTGAGAGCTTGTGATAAGCTTTGTATGCTTTGTATGAGATTGTCATATGATCTCCATGTTACATAATATATAGTTGGGTTTTTCAGCTTCAGTCTTTCCTGGTGAAAAAATGTGTTATGTGCGATTGATTATTTTTGTTTATGCTTCACATGTGTGTGCAATTAATTTTTCCGAAAAAGATTAACAAGTGGAATAGATTCAGTATCTTGCATAAAGTTAAATAGTGTGAGATCAGGTGGATCTAGGACATATGCATGCTTAGTGCATGTAATTTCTACATTAAATGTATTTTCCTCTTCTCACTCATGAGTGGCTCATTTATTCTGGAGATTCCTATCACATGGCAAAAAATAAAGCCATGTTTTCTTCTTTAAATGATTGTAACACCAAACATATTTATGTTGGTGATGATAGATCTCTTTGTATTGTAGGATCTAGAACCATTCATCTTGATAATGGTCAGTTTAATGATGTACTATGTGTTCCTACCTTGTCATGCAACCTTCTCTCTGTTTATCAGATAACTCATTCAGGTGAAAGGAAAATAATAGAATTCTCACCTCATGATGTTGTAATCAAGGACCTCAAAGATCCTAAACATATTTTAGCTACTGGCATCGTTGATGATTCCACAAGGTTGTATAAGTTTGACAAATTTGGTCATCATGTCTTCCCTCCATTTTTTGCTCATAATGATGAAGTGAGCAAACTTTGGCATGAGCGATTTGGTCACTTAAACTATCGCTCTCTTCAAACTCTATGTAAGGAAAATATGGTGACGGGTCTTCCTATGGTATCTTGCCGAGATGGTGTTTTCTCCAGCTATGTACTCCGAAAACATCATCGAGATAGTTTTGACAAACGTGCCTCTTGGCACGCTTCAACCCCTTTGCAGCTTGTGCATAGTGATTTATGTGGTCCACTTCTTGTTGTTTCTTTCTCTGGTTGCAAGTACTTCTTAGCATTCATTGATGATTTTTCCAGACGCACTTCGGTATACTTCTTAAAACTCAAGAGTGAAGTTTTTAACATGTTCTTGGCCTTTAAGGCCTTTGTTGAGAAACAATCTGGACATCAAATTCTTAAGTTAAGATTAGACAATGGCGAAGAATATGTTAACAACAAATTTATCAACTTCTCGCACTAAGCATGGAATTCAATTGCAACATACTGTTCCATATACTCCACAACAAAATAGTTTCTTTTAAAGGAAGAATCGTACCTTAAAAGAAATGGCTAATTGTATGCTTCAATCTAAAGGACTTGGTCTCAATTTTTGGGCAGAAGCCATTAATTGTGAAAATTACATAGTAAATTGCACTCCTACTAAAGTTTTAAAGAATATAACTCCAGAAGAAGCTTGGAGCTCAATCAAACCATATGTAAGTCACTTTCGTGTTTTTGGAAGTGATGCTTGGGCCCATATTCCAGATGCGAAACATAAAGCCTTAGAACCTAAGAGTGAAAAATGCATTTTTGTTGGATATTCTGAAGATGTCAAAGGATATAGACTTCTTCAACTAAAATCCAAAAATATAATCATTAGAAGAGATGTAAAATTTGATGAAAATATATCATCCTGCGAGCCTAGTTCGGCGAGTGTGCCAACTTTGGCCTGCGAGCCTGATTCAACATATGTGCCACCTCTCTCTCTCTTCTATTTTTAATAGCATTCCTTCTAGTTCAGATGATGACAACGAGGATGACAATCCTCCTCCACCTCTTGAAATTATTCCTTTTACTCCACTACTTCCAAGATGGGTCCGCTCTACTCGTGATGCAGTAGGTTCTCTTGTAGGTGACCCTGTCGATCGATGACATACACGTTCTCAGTTTGAAAGAGCCTCTTCCTTATTGGCTCAAGTTCCAGAAAATCTTGATCCAGAAACCTTTGAAGAAGCCTTTGGTCATCTAGATTGGGATGAAGCTATGAATGATAAATATCGCTCATTATTGGAAAATGATACTTGGGATCTTGTTCCTCTTCCAAAAGGAAGAAAATTTGTCAGATGCAGATGGGTTTACAAAACAAAGTTTGGACCAGATGGAAAAGTCGATAGACATAAAGCTCGTCTTGCCGCTAAAGGATTTTCACAAGTTGAAGGCATTGACTATACTGAAACCTTCTCCCCTATTACCAAAATGAATTATATCCGCCTTGTCCTTTCCCTTGCTGCTTCCTTTAAATGGGAAGTACATCCAATGGATGTTAAATCCGCCTTCTTACATGGAGATTTACATGAAGAAATATACATGGAACAACCCCCTGGCTTTATCCAAAACGACTCTAGCCTTGTTTATCGCCTTAAGAAGTCTCTCTATGGTCTCAAACAAGCTCCTCAGGCTTGGTATGCCAAAATGGATAAATTTCTATTAGATAATGGCTTTTCTAGGTGTCATTCTGACAACACTGTCTACACCAAGAAAGTGGGTAAGTCCTTCACCATCCTTGTTCTTTATGTTGATGATCTTATCCTTACTGGTAATGATCCAAACCATATAAACCATGTGAAGTCTAGCCTCAAAAATAAGTTTGAAATGACAGACTTAGGACACTTGCATTATTTCCTTGGTCTTCAAGTCTTGCAATCGAAGGAAGGCATTACTCTCTCTTAGTCCAAGTATGCATGTGATCTTCTACAACACTTTCACATGGAAGACTGTAAGCCAACCCCTTCTTCCTTTCAGTCTAGATTCAAGCTTTCAGTCACTTGTACTACCCCTAAAGTTGATTCTACCTTATATCGTAAACTTGTTGGTAAACTTTTGTATCTAACCCATACCCGTCCTGACCTTTCCTTTGTCTTTGATCTTGTTGCTCGGTTTGAGCACCAACCTCATGAAAGTCATTGGAAAGAAGCTAAGAGAATACTTCCATATATTCAAGGTATGGTTCAGTTTGGGATTCATTACAGTGCAGGAGCATCTCCATTGTTGATTGGTTTCACTGATTCTGATTGGGTTGGTGACCCTCATGATTGAAAGTCTACTACAGGATATGTATTCACTCTTGGTTCAGGACCTATTACTTGGCCTTGTAAGAAACAAAGTGCCATCTCTCTTTCTTCAGCAGAAGCGGAGTATCGTGGTGCAGTTGAAGCCAACAAGGAAGCCATGTGTCTTTGTCAAATCCTGTCTGAATTTGGTCTTCATCAGTAGCATCCAACTACACTTTGGTGTGATAATCAAAGTGCCATTCATCTATGTAAAGATCCAGTTCAGCATCAGCGTATGAAACACATTGAACTCCACATACACTTCATCAGAAAGCTCATTCATGATCATGTTCTTGAAGTGCAGTACTGTCCAACCAATGATCAAGTAGATGATATCTTTACAAAGGCTTTCACAGAAGCGAAGTTTACCAAACTTCGATCCATGCTTGGAGTTCAGGAAAGTTGTCATTAAGGGGGGATGGGCTCTAATGCCTCCTTCCTTCTCCTATTGTGTCACTTTTGTAAATCCTTCAATCCTATCCCAATTTGTTCTTAAGGGGGGATGTTATGATATTTCGACACATAGGAAATAGGCTCCTTTTGTGTCACCTTTGTAAATCCTTCAATCCTATCCCAAGTTGTTCTTAAGGGGGGATGTTAGGATATTCTGACACATAGGAAATAGTTAAAAATAACTTAGTCTAGTGTAGGTTTAGGTAAAGTGTGTTTCTTTACCATGTACATTTGTAACTTATAATCCGACGGTCACGATTTGTAGTGATCCAATGGTTATCTCTCTCTTCAGTATTAACGACACTTGATCCGTGGCTTGACACCCGATTGGTCCATGATCTCTATTTAAAGAGCATGGAGGGTCATTTGTCCGGTAACCGTTTATAAGAGAAACATATGTAACTTTTCTTTTTATATTAATAAATTTCCTGAAGTGGCCGCGTTGGCTCAAGCCGTGGATTGTTTCCCTCTTTGAGGGTTTTAATCACGTGATTATACTAGTGTACTGATTTGTGATCTGTTTGTGTGCGGTGACCTTTGGTTCTTGATCTATGGAACTTACCCTGTAAATCCCACTCATAATCATCAACAAAAAGCGTACATAGAGGCCAATATTTCTTGGAGAGCCAAAATTCTTATTGCTCAGTTAAGGACTAATTATCATAAACTCTGTTGTGAAATAGAGCGCTGGAAAAGGCCAAAAGAAGTGTGGGAGGAAAGAGTATGTATTTTTTGTTCTTCCGGAAAAGTGGAAACAGAAAAAAAAATTCATTTTAGAATGTGAGGGCTTCAAAGACAACATGGAAAGTTATGCAAATACTATGGTAGCTAGCTCTTGGATAATCTATTCAGCGAGAGGTTTGTCAAAAAGCTAGGAGCATTTATTGTAAAGCTTCACAGGAAAAAGGACGAATACATCAACCAGATGAAGAAACAATATGCCCCATAAATTATATTTAGTCTCACAAACATTAAAATAATCTCTTTCTTCTTTCTACATTATTGAAAACTAAATTTAAAAATAAAGACATTTTCTTATTCATATACAATTTTTTTTTATACCACATCCACGGTATCCTCGAAACATGCTTCTAAAGCAATTATATATCCCTAGTAAAAATTCATATAAAAAGAAGAATCTCAACATATTAAATTTAAGGAAAACAAAAATTAATGAAACGCTATGGCTAGTCGTGGCAGCAACAAACCTCGCCCCTGTCGTTCAGACTGTAGGGGGATACAAATAGACAGTCAACGCGGTCTTTTTATACATGTGACTAAATTTCTTATTTGTTGGCCCTCACGTGCACGACGCCTATAAAATAAAACTAATCCTGATGGTCTTCAGTCTCCTGGCCACTGCCGATGACGAGGCCTCCACCAATGTGATGGTTCACCTCTTTTTAAGTTTTGTCTCTTTTGAAGTCATATTTTTCTTTAAATATTTGTACGACCCTGCTTTGTTTCGAAAATATCGTCTGTATTTTTCAACTCTTATTTTTAAAAAATTCAGTCTACGTTCACGGTAAATTAAATAAATTTATGGAGTCCAAATAAATTTGTGGCAAATAAACGTTATGATAAATATTTTTATTAAAAATAATCAAATAATTTTTTATATGTTTCTTTAAAAGGTTGAAACACAAAGATTTTGTCACTTTTGAGATATTAAAAAAGTTAAGATAAAAGGCACTTTCTCTTGGATTGTCTAGGGCTAACTCAAATCTATTTTAATTTTCAAAATATTTATCAAATACCAGCTTTTTTTACTTGTTATGTCAACAAAAATAGTGATTTAGGAAAGCTTCTCTCCATTCTTTTCATTCATAGAAATATAATACTAAATAACGTGATTAATTCGAAAGACATTCTCATTTGCAATGGATCACAAAAGTTTAAGATCTAATATTAAAGAATTTCAATTAATCTCTTAAGTCCTATAAACCATATTAGTCTTAGTGGATGTTAATCATCATCATCATTATTAAAAAAAATTAAAATGTAAAATGGTATAATTTGTAAGGATGATAATAAATACTAAGTTGAATGTGTTTGTAATTTTTTTATTAAAATAAATTAATAATAAAGTGTAGTCTTTAAGTGTGACTCCTTGAAAAGTTTTCGATTTTATTTTTTGATTTAATTTGTCTATAATCTTAAAGGATTTCATTGAAAATCACAATTTTGATGGGTGAACTCTTGGCAATTAAAGTGCCTTAGGATTTTTGAGGGTGTTGAATCCATATATGCCATCACAAAACTAGTTTAAACAACACAAATCAAGATTTGACCACAAATCTTTTAGTTAACCAAAATTCTATAGAAAACTAATCTTACTAATAATAATTAACCTTCATATATATATATATATATATTTTAATTAATTAAATTAAATTTAATAACAATAATTTAATTTAAAATTGAATAGAAATTGAATATATAATTTTTTAAAAATAAAATAAAAAATCTCCTTTTTCAGGTGTGAAATATGATTTTTGCCATAGAGTAATTTAGTCACATAAACATAATTTATAATAGTATACATGCATTACCTTATAATAAATTTGAATTATTCACCATTTTTTATTTATCGACGAAAAGCTTAATCATTATGACAGTGATATTTGATTGTTGATGTCTATTAAACCATATATTATATTTTTTTATTTAATAATAATTTAAGTTAAAAATAGATATGATATATAAAACTTTATCATTTATGAAACAGAAGAATCACTTACCTAAACTGATTTGATTGTTTAATTTATTAAAAAGTTCTTTATTACAAATTTAAATCTATAACTTTAATGAAACAATTATTCTTAAAAAATATAAGTATTTATTAATTATATTTTATAACATTAAGTAAAAATAAAATAAACATATATATTTTAACAATGATAATTATTTACATTTACAAAAATATATATTATCATTATCAAAGTATAAATTAAAAATATTTAAATTTTTTTAATATAAATAAGATAAAGAAAGATATTGATAGGGATGAAAGCATTTTTTAATTATGAGTTATTAATTAATCATTTTAAATGGTGTAGTTTTTTTTGAATAAAAATAATTAATCAATTTGTATTAACAATTAAATGACTATCTTCACTCTGAATTTAACAACTAAATTAAGGTAAATTTTCAAGATAAAAAATAAAAAATAAAATATTTTATAATTTGTATTTAACCCAGGATTTTGACATTCCTTCGTCCGCAAGCAAGGTTTTGTAAAACACCTTCAAATTTTGCGATTCCTTGGAAAGCACGCAAGACTTTGCAATCCGTTTTTAATGGGCCCTCGCATGCACGGCTTACACCACACCATCATTCATGGTCGGATACCTTATTCTACAACGAATTGACTAAAAATAGGGCGATCTTGTCGGTAGCCTCTTTCTAGAACAAATTGACTAAAAATAGGACGATATTATTCCGTTGAAGTCATTATATGTGTCAGGTTGATATTGATATTAATGTGCTGGTATTGTGAAATTATTTTGGAAAAGATTAGAAGTTAAGTTGAATCTGACAAATATATTATATTATTATTAATATTATAATATTATAAATAATTAAAAATGGATTTATGATTTTTGTGATTTATAAATTAGATAAATGTTTTTCGAATTAATTGTATTTCATCTTAGTTGTTTGAGTCATTTAAAAAAAATACTAGCTGTTAATTTAATTAGTTATTTAATAAATTAATAAATAGTGATGATGATGATGGTGGTTAACATCCACTGAGACCAATCTTTGGTCTATTGGACCTAAAGAAAAGAGTTATTTAGTTTGATTTCAGATTATATTCCTATGCTCAAAAAGCTTGGAGAGAAGCCTCCCGAGCTCACTATAATTTTGACATCTTAAAAGGCTAGAAAGGTCAGTATTGCAACAAAGATTATGAAATTGAGCTCTAATGTGGTTGACGCGGGGCACTCTAAGAGGAAGTTATTTTCATCCTTGATGTTCATATTCTCACAGAGATGGCAGATCCTTTCCATCCATGGTGTTTTAGGAACTATCCAACGACCTGTTTCACTATGGAGCTCATGAGAGTTCATTCTAATCTTGGCTATATTAATTTTCTTCTTTGAGCTAGTTAAAATAGAGAGATACTTTTGATATTCTAAGGTGGGGTTGATGACCTCCTTATAATACCTTAATTTTCTTTTAGCTACTAGATCTTTCTCACACCACATTTTTTCTTTGAACTTAGAAGTAACAATTTTTTTAATGTTATTAATGTTTTGCAATGCAACATTCTCATCGATCTCCCAATGGTTTAACCAGGCCCTGGTGTCTTTATACCAACCTCATTTAAGCCTTAGGTGGTTTTGGCTAGAATTTAAAGCTAGCTTAGGAAGTCTATGGTCTCCTATGCTATTGAGCTTGTGCTTTTACAACAGAAGCCTAGTCATAGCTAGGCTCTCGATAGGGGAAAGACCCACTTCTATAAGGATAATAAGATAGGGTGTATTGTTTTTAATTTTAAGGTTATAAGTTATAAAACACTTCTAGATTTGCTCAATATTTCTTCCAAGATTCTCTAGAGATCTTTGCAACCCCAAACCTCACATCCATATAAGATAACGGGGAGTGACTAAAGTTTCAAAGAGGAACTTCTTTCTATCCCACATTACGAGGTTTGTCATTTTACAATTATTTTCAAGACCAAAATAAGCTTTCCACCCCCCATTAATCCTTTTCAGAATGCTATAGTTCCCGAGTTGAGCTTGTGATGAATATCAATTCCTAGGTACTTGTGAAGACACTTCCTCCAAGTTACTATTTTCATACATAAAATTAGTGTAAGTGTCCTTCTTCGATTTGATAATCATAACTTTTGTTTGTCAGTCGATTAGCAGACATACCCATGGTAGAACGAGAAATCCTTAAGAAATCTAAGTTGCTTATCAAGATCGGATGGGCACCTTGCAAGAAGAACAATATCATCAACATAGAGAAGAAGGATGATGACTATCCCAGCCCTTAAGGTCGTGCCAACACATCCTGCGTCCTCTAAACAACCTTCTAGCTTGTTGATGTAAATTCCAAATAGGGTAGGGAGAGGCAACCTTGTTTAACTCAGATATTACACTTAATATCTTTCGACCACTCCTCATTTCTCTTTAACCCGGCAATTACATTCTCATATAACCTTATATCGGGTTTCGCTCTTAGTTCGAAAGAACATTTAGCTCTTCTAATCTATTCCATAGGTTGTTTCTAGGGCAGTGTCGAAAGCCTTTCTAAAGTCCACAAAGAAACATAAGAGATTGGATTTGTCATTGCGGCATTCCTCCACAATGATCCTAAGCATAACGAGGTGGTCAGGGTTGTTGAGTGTTGCCTTCTAAAACCCGCTTGGCCTTTAGCACGCTTACCTTCACTTTCAAGCCAAATCTCAACTTCTTTTCCAAAATAATACCATATAACTTGGCTAAGAGAGGGTTGATCGTAATTGTCAGAGTAATTAGAGAGGTTATTTATATCCCCACTTTTAAAAAATAGGGATAATGAGGCCTACGAGTCCAAGGTTTAGGGAACCTTTTCTTGACCGCTTGGTTGAAAAGCTTGTGGATGTGGGGGATGAGGACATGACCTCCAATTTTTAAGATTTCCACCAGTAACCTTCAATGTCTTTAGCTTTCCCTTTTTGCCGGGCGTTTAACCCTAAAATCAATGTCTTCTAATGAGAAAACTTCTTTCTTTGTGAGTAGGGTTTCAAAATCCACGGCATTTGGAGATTCATAAAGCTTTCTAAGATAGGAATTCCGAGTCATGTAAAGCAATTTTATTATTATATTTAGTTTTCCTAGTTAGAATATGCCTCCAAAATTTCTTAGGAGCCACCTTAGAGAGGTGTAAAGAGATTCTCTTGTCTTTTACGAATATATTGCCTTTTTTTCCTTTTAGTTAGGGCTTTGTAGATTTTTATCTTGTCGATTTTGATAAATTAATCAACAACTTCCTTAATTGCTCTCCTCGCACTTTTACAATCTTTGTCATACTATGCGTTGGTTTTGCTATTTCTTTTATTACTTGAGACTTCAATTGAGAACTTGTTAGTAGAATATGAGAGGGTTGTAGTAAAATTATGATAAAGGTCATCTATGTTGTCTATACTAGATAAAGGAAGCAAATTAGTTTTTTAATTCATTTAGAAAGCGAGATCATATTTTTATTTCTATCAAAGATTAGGTTCTTTTGACTATAAGGATTATCTTACTATGGGATCTCTATGCATCACAAAATTGAAAGTTATGAGTAAAGGCCTATGATCGCAGTCGGGCTACGTGGTGCGTCTAAGATGTCAAAACTTATTATTTCATTGTATAAAGGGAGATCGGAAATAACATAGTCTACTACGTTGCTACCAAGCTCATGGATGCAAGTCATACGGCTAGAATTGGGTCACTTCTTTAAGCAGGTTGCACAAATTATGATATCCGAGCACTACAAAGCTTGACTAGCTCCGACCCAAACAAATTATCTCGGACGTCTCCAAAGCTCCCTTTTTTACTTGCTAGCCGGAGGTAAGGTCTTCATCTAACCAAAGAGGATTGGGGTTGGAATGATTGCTTAGAATAATAGCTTGGTTTCTTGAAGTTCGAGCATTAAAGTCACCCACTAAAAAGGATATTACCTTCATTCCTTAGGCTAGAAATATCATTCTCTAAACCATTGTAAGCACTATTTTTATCTATATTATTTTTTCTTATATAAGTTAGAATTAATGGGGGAAAAAATAATAGATTGCTATGTAGGTCTTTTTATCATTAATGTCGGTAATATCAATCCAACTATATTGGTTGTAAGGGTCGTTTTTATAAATCCTAGCATGGGGGAGATGTTCTTCTTAATGTAGCAAGCTATGCCCCCCAATGCCTCTACGGGAGGATCGTGTTGGTCCCCCATGTTTTGATAGTTTGGCAAATCAAAAGAAAAGGCAACATCGAACCAATCTTTAGAGTTACGGGATCTAGTCCTCTCGCTCTCGAGAGAGGATCTCTCAAATTATTTGTTTTTTTGCAAAGGTTTTTCTTGTGTGCTTTGAGTATTGGTTTTAGACTAGTTATTAAGTGCAAGTGTTTGTTTGTTTGTTTGGTTGAATTGATACGGCGAGAACCTAAAAGGTCAAGAAAAGATAGATAGAAAGGGGAAATGTCGACTTCATTGGGAAATGGAGTTAAAAAGAGGTTATGACAAAATTATCAATGGATATGGGATATCAAAAGGGAAAATCTAACTTGGGTGCAGGGGATCCTTTGGTTTTGAAATGATATGGACATCAATGATTTTGGAAAGAGAGTTTAATCCTCAACAAAGGGAATTTGAAAGCATAACTTGAACAATAAAGAAATTTTTTGATAGACGGGGCTAACCATGAATTCTACAAATCATACTTTAAGAAAATAATGACTTCAAAACAACTTTTAAAATGAAATCTAAGATTCGGGGAACACCCTATTTCCTCGAGAGATTTTATTTCAAATGACTTAGAAAAACATAAAAGATTCAACTGATAATTATGGTCATGGAAGAGGGAACACCTAAATACATCTATGATCACAACTATAACGACCTTTAAGCCAACTTTTCAAGCAAGGACAAGGGGCATGATCGAACAAACCTCCTTGGCTCACTTTTGTAAACAAAGATACTTCAAAGGGAGACTTCAATAACAACCTTTAAGTGGCAACGAGACAAGCGAGGAGAACCATAAATCATCGCTGAAACCAAATGTTCGAACTATTAGAGAAATAAACAAGCATGAGGACTAACGAGAGAGATAAAAGAAGACTCTAAAATACCTCGAGCGGAAGAAAACATAAAACGAGTGAAGGATAAAAGCGGGTCTAAGGTGCTTCAAGAGTCATTTCTTAGCCTAAAACTTTCATCCTCTCTGTAGTAAGAATTTATGGAACAAAATGAAAATAGGGGAAAACATTAAACGGTTGCGAACACTTCACCAACAACCAAGCTCATGGATCCAATGATAGAGCCTTCTCAAGAACAAGCATGCAACAACATCATCGGGATTTCCAAGACTTCAATTTCTTCTTCAACTTCAACAAGACTATGTATTATTTCGAGGAGAGTTTCGATGATTACAACTAGTGATCAACCAACGTTTACAATGGATTCCTCAATAAGTTTTTTATAGAAGAATGAGGAGGTTGAAAGAGAAAAGATCTTCGAGTTCAATTAATACGATTAATGCTTCTCGACCTTTGAGGGGCTCGATGGAGAAGTTCTACAGATGTTTGTCTGTATTAATTGTTTTACATTTAAGAATTAATCTCGGTGGAGAGCTTTTGTTGACTTTGAGGCTACGTGTCATATCCGTAGTAACACAACGAGATATTTTTGCAATAATTTCTTCGAGTGAATTAGCTGTTTGGTTGTCATGAGGAAAATATCCTACTGTTACGGTCATTACTCGGCCTACTGACTGAATGTTGTGAGGCCACAAGTGGCAATACGGTAGTCGAGAGGAATCAATTTTCCTACGATGTGGCGTATGGAGGCATCCTCTATTTGATAAATATTCTTGATTTTCCTTTAAGTCTGTGTTTAATTTAGTGGATTAGGCTTTTTGATTTTCGATTTTTTAGCGTAATCCATTAAAAGCTTATAATCAATGTTTAATCCTTCATCTTTGAGTGTTTGGGTCTTCGACCACTGATACTCTTTATTTCAATTAGGCATTGTTGTGTCTTGTTGATGTGCGGGTGACACGAGGGCTCATATGTGCATCGGTACTCATGATGTATTGATGAAACATGGTATAGAACCTCGTAGAACAATCTTTCTTCAATGCATGAAAGCCTTTGGAGGATCGTCATCCTCGGCTTCAATTTTCCTTTTATATAATGGAAAAACCATTAATGCACACCAAAATACAAAAAATATTATAAAATCCTGCGTTTATTGGGTAATACTTTAGCTTCGAAGGTTGCGGTTAAGTCGCGAGCATTGGATAAAAGAATCCAACGGTGGAGATTTGCTAGCTTGAGGTTAGAAGGAAGGGATTTGGAAGAAAAGGAGCATAGGATTAAATCAAGACCATAGATCTGATTTGATCGACGGTGGAGACAAATCGGGGCAATAATAATGTGAAGGGGTCACATATGCTATGTTATGGCGGAAAATGTGAAAAAATACAAAGGAAAAGGGGGAAAAAATCCCTTGTCGGAAGAATTATATGGAAAGGAAATTTGGGGTTTCGGGATGATCGTGGGCAGTCAAATCAAATTTGGCCCCAAGATCAATGGTGGAGATTTCTCATTGAAAACCCTTGGATTAGGCGGAGCGATAGCATATGGCGGATTAAATCTGAGCCATTGATTTGTAGAGATCAACGGCGGGAAACATAATGCGAAAAAATACAATGAAAAGGGGAAAGCGGTTTCGGGAGGAGAAACCACGGAGCTTCGAAACGTAGAAAAAGGGTGAGAAAGTGGTTTTAGATTTTTGGACATGATATGTGTAAGAGGTGCAGCATGTGGATTTTAAATACCGCCCATTTCACATGATTTTGGGGAATTAACGAGCATCGCGAAAGCTACGGAAACTGCGCGTCCAGCCGTCGGATCTGGGCCCTCGAGATCGAATGGTGGGAAACAAGTGCAATTTTGACAAGATGGGTAGGCGGAACGAGGTGGGGACGAGAGAAAGGCGGTTTTTAATCTAAGCAGTTAGATCTAAGATTGGACGGCGGAGATCGGATATGGAGGAGCGGGACCCACGGGGGTCGGGCTGTCGAAAAGGGGTTAATATGGGGTCGTCGGATGTAAAGGATCAATGATTGGGATTAAAGCTGGAGCCAAACAAAATAATATACGAGGCGAGGAGAGAGGTTTAATAAGGACAGTTGATGCGCGAGGAGATATCGACGGCGAGATTTGGCCAAAAATATTATGAAGCGGGCGCATGAATTTAACCAAAGTTGGGAGGCGCAATGCGGGAGCGTCCGATGCTGAGACACGTGGATGGCCCCGAGATGCAATCGGGGGCTTTGCGATCAATGGGAAACAAAGCGAATGGCGGCTGATGTGATTAGACATGGACGGTCGATCTACGGATCAAATCGACGGTGGAGGATGGATCGAGAGGAGTTCGAGGCAAAGAAGGAGCTTATGATTGAAGAAAATAAGGGCGTCGGATCGGAGATGTGGTGGATAGATCCAATGGTGGAGGATCCATCGAGGGTAGTCAATCGGAAAGGGGAATAAAATGCGCCGATAAAACTTGCGTGCGAAATTATGCGATCCGTCGGTCACTTCGGATCGACGATGGAGTTATCTCAAATACTTAACGAGTGGGAAACCCTTTAAAACATATGAAAATGAAATACAAAGGTTTTGGCTTCGAGGGGCGGGTTATATAAAAGGCTTGGTGCCGGTACTACGGGGACGTTGGTTCATATGAAAAGAGCAAAGGCCCGGAGGCTTATATGTATAAGGGCCGATCGGAATTGGGGTGAGGAGATGGGATTTTTAATCTACCCATTTGAATTTCTCCAGGTGCGATAGCAGCGTGGATCGTTGACCGAGGTTTTAAGATAAATGGTGTTTATTAATAAAAATATCGTCATGCAAACGCGTTTAGTTCAAAACTTAGGAAAAAGAGGCTTTTATGATTTTCAAAGGAAAATTACATCGGAGATGGGCTTATTTACAAATGTTAGGACAATTGCGGGCGAGGGTTATATGAAGTGAGCGATGGGATCGGAGACTTATAAACAATGGGGCTCATCGGATCGGAGGTCTTAATGCAACAAAAAGACTTATGCGCTGCGATTGTTGCCGATGCGATGAGCTCTGGGCGGGTTAGCGCCTGGTTCTAGGCGTGGGCACATGTGGAGAAGTGGTTAGGACTTAGCCCAAAGGGGTTTAAACCATAGTAAAAAATACTTATTTTTTATGAAAATTTTTCAAAAAAATTTTATGGATTTGGGGGTTTTAGACAAAGTTTTTAAAATGAGTTTTAAACCTTGTAAAAAAGGGATTTTATGAAGGGGAAAAAGGGGAATAAACGGAAAATAGGGGAATTCCATGGGGAATAAAGGGGGTAAAAATGAAGGTTAGTTTGAGTGAGAGGAGGGAAAAAATGGGATTTTGCGGCGGTCTTTCATCATGGAAAACAACGATTTTCGAGTTTACAAATGGAAACAACGGTGAAGATTTAAACAAAGTGCATGATGTCTTCATGAATCTTCGAGAGATAACAATTTTTTACAATAAAACCTGTTTCTTGAAGGCTCAAAAAATGATTTAACCACCATTTGATATGACCAATTTTATAGGTGGCTAACGGTGGCTCCCACATGGGGATGGTGCCTTCTGAAGGTATCGAGAACTAGGACTTGCATTCTGCAGAAATTTGATTAGTGCCTCATCCATTGGGTTGCAACTTTCTTTACTTGGATGTTCTTCTTTTTCTGCACGAAAGTCAGTGACCATAAAAAACAATGGAACTTTATCAACACGAGCTTTCTACCTACCGAGTCCTCTTGATCTAACATTTTCTTCTTTAGAGTGCACTTGGTTAAGCAAACTCTCTTACAACATTTTATTCTTTTGAAAGAAAAAAACTAATCTATTTTATACTTAGTATGTCTCCTTGAACTCGGATTAAACAATTGAGTTCATATGCTTCCTCTACCTAATCTACTAATATGTTAGGGTTAAGCAGGTCTATGATTTTTTATTCACTAATTTCTAAAATAGAAATTTAAAAAGCATACAATTCGGGATTGAACAGATTCTAACTTGTTGTTGATCTGTGGCATAAAACAAACAGTTTGCACATAGATATTATTTTATGGAAAAATTAAATCAAAATGGAAGGCTTGAGGTATGCAAGTTTCAAGCACTTCCTTCATCTTTTTTCATTTCTGTTTTATACATTTGAGTTGTTCTTTGCTTGTTCTCTGGTTCAGATTTTGAGTTGATTAGAACTAGTTTTACCTTTGTTTTGACTTAGAAATTAAAATAGATTGGAGTCATTCTTGTTTGGAAACTTAGGTTCGGATTTTTGGAGCTTGTTTGAACCTTTAATTTCAGCCTAATCTACTGTTGATAAGCCAGATTAAGCTATTTGGAAACTCAATTTCATTAACCTGTGTTGAGTCAATTTAAAACTAATTAGTCATGATTAAAGCTTTTGTATGACTAAATAGAAGTGCGTTTTTCAGAAAGTGGCATTTGAGCTTGCACACTTTGATTTTTTGTTTCTCTTTTTTGGTATGGGGTTGTACCTTTATTGTTTTTACAATCGCCTCTTTTCTTTCTTTTCTTGTTTTGTATTTTATATTTTTCTAACTTTGAATGCAATGTTTAGACTATGATATTTACAATGAAAAAATGCGAGAGTAATGCTTTTAGCATCCTACCATTGATAGGACCTCCATACGAGATCTTCTCCATTCAATTATTTTAAGAAAAATGCATTGTGACCCCTCTCGACATGAATAACATATGGGCCTTTCCACAAGTTCTCAAACTTGCCATGTTTTCCTTCTCTTCTCTTCTTGAGTCCCATTTAAGAACAACATTTCCAACTTTGAAATTATTTGCCTTAGTCCTCTTATCAAATATTTTCTTTACATTTTCTTGGACTAGCTGCACGTCCTTTCATGAACTTCTTCTCTCTGGTATCTTGTAAATGGATGGTTTGGTTGATTCTCCTGCGCATATCATTCTCTTTGACCTGCACTTATTGAAGGAGCTTCATGGTTGGAACTCCTAATGAGGTGGGAAAAAGCGCATCACATGCCATAAACCGATAATAGGGGGACATATTTATTGACTTCTTTGTAGTTAGCTTGTCGACCCATAAGGCATGAACCGACTTATTGTGCCATGATTGCGGTCTCTGCTCCAACAACTTTTTGATGATATTGATGAGGCTCTTGTTGGAAGATTCGGCTAATCCATTCCTTGAGGATAGTAGGGCGTGAGAATGGCCCAAGGTTATGTGGTATTTGTAACAAAGAAATCAACCATTTTCTTAGATTTAAAAGTAGCGGCATTATTTGTTATGATTTTTCCGGGACAACCAAATGCGGATAGGATATTTGTTTCAAGGAACTTGATGTGATAGAGTCATTAGCATTTCTAGAGGTATAGTTCTATCCACTGCGATAGAGAAGTCGATGGGCGTGAGGATCCACTTATGTTGGAGAGTTTGAGAAGATGGGTGAATTTCTCCAATGAAGTCTAAACCCCATTGTTGAAAAGGTGCCTCAACTGCGATAGGATGTAATGGTAAGGAAGGAGTTTTCTTTTTGCCGCATAAAAATTTGACACTTATGGAAAGACATGACCAACTTACGAGGTATGCGGGAAAAGGGGTAGAGCCAATAGTGACGGATCTAAAGGTTTTATTTGTTGTGGCCTTCCGAGTGAGGTTGATACTCCACATTCCCTTCATGTAACTCTTGCATGATTTTTTCTACATCATCTTCGAGTAAACATTTAAGCAAAATTCCAACAACATTTTTCCAATATAATACCCCATCTAAGATGCGATAACTCACAGCTTTTTTTCAAAAAATCTAGCTTTAGTTTTAGACAAAGAAGGAGGGCATTCAAATATAAAAGCACATAAATAATGTCAGCATACCAAGGAGAATTCATAAATGTTTCTTCAATTAAAGGAGACGCTGGATGCTTCTATTTCTTTCAACACATCTACCATATTCATGTCTAGTGCTTGAAAGTTAGACTCGAGCCATCGATTTTGCTAATCCTTTCCCTTTAACTAGTTTGGTGGGCACGATTTCTAAGTCATAGTTCAAGAATAGTGGCAATCCATTTTCCCCTTTTTACCATCAAGGTCTTGACTTATAATGTTCTTGACAATAGTATGTGGAACAAAAAGCGATATGTGAGAGCGTAAAATATAGACTCTAAAGTCCTTTAAAGCTTTCACTAATGCTAAGGCTTGCTTCTCCATGATGTTATATTTGAGAGGAGCATCTCTTAAGGCCTTAATAAAGAAGGATATTGGTTTTTATTGCCCCAAGTCATTCTTTTGAAGTAATACTGCAGCTATGGTATGCTCAGATGCAAAAGAAAATATATAAAAGTCTTTGGTGAAATTTGGACTAATCAGTTTGGTGTTTGAGTAAGAGCTTGTTTGACCGAGTTTGAATGATTATTTAGTTGGTAAAGTCCATTTTACACCTACATCTTTCTTAAGAATGTTTGTAATGTTTTTTTAATAGCTCGCGTAAGGTTGAGGGATAAACCTCCTCGAAAAAATTAATCTTTTCAATGAAGATTGTAATTCTTCGAGGCTTCTTGGATGGTGATACGCAATATAGCCATCTATCCTTGTGGGGTCTATTTTGATTCCCTCTTACGAAATTATATGGCCAAGTTTACCTTCTTGGTGACCAGAAGTGTCTTCTTGGGATTTAATGACAAGCGAAATTTCCTACGCTTCTAAAAAACTTTTCTTAAGTGAATCAAATGTTCTTCATTAGTTTTTGAGAAAAGCGATTATGTCATCAAGGTAAATGATTATGAAATAGCCAATATCTTTAGAAAGGCTATGTCCATGGCTCTTTGGAAGGTGGCCCTGTGTTCATCAATACGAAAGGCATTTTGACACGTAAAGGTGCCCCGAGGTGTGGTAAAAGCGATTTTGATTTGATCACTTGGGAGCACTAACACCTAGTTGTAACCGAGAACCCATCGAAGAGTGATATTCTTTTTTGACCCAACTACCCTTTGAAGAATATGGTCCATCTTGGGTAAGGGTAGTTGTCTTTTAGAGGCTCTATTTAAATTTCTGAAGTCAATCTGATTCTGATTTCACTGTCTTCTTTCTAACGAAACTAAGTTTGATACCCATTACGAATATCTAATTGGTACCTATGATCGGCATCATGCATCTTTTCAACTTTTCGCCTTAAATAAAGGTAGTAAAATAGGGTTTATTCTTCTTAGCTTTTTGTTTGAAAAGGCTTTTTGATTTTGTTGATAGGGATTTTGTGTTTCGAATGATCTTGGTATCTTATGATTTTCGTCTTTGTACCCCCACAAAAAAATGTCTTTAAACTCTTTGAGCGACTCTATGTGTATTGCAATTTTATGTGGTAGCGGGAGAGTCTTTCGAATAGTTTAATCATCTTGGAGTTACGCTAGGCTACCTATGTCATGTTCTTCGACATCTTTTTCCTGAAGCTCCATTCTTGGTTCTTTGGCTACTTCGTTAAAGTCAAAAAGGTGTTCTAAAGGTGTTAGACCTCTTGGAATTGTATCATTCTACATTGTAAAACTTCCAAGTCTTCTTGATACGCATTGTCAAATTCATCTGCTTCAAAAGGATTCTCATAATGATTTATATTAGCGAGAATATGTCATTTATGTTAGGTCTCTGTAATTTATTGGCAAGATTGGCAGAGTCCAATTCTGAGTTAACATCATTTCAACCAACTTTGGGATCCCTGGGATCTAGCCCTCCTGGATCGAGAGAAGGATCTCTCAATATGTACAAAGATGGATATTGTCTTTGAAGTTTTAGGGTGATGATATTAGGCTAGTTATGAGGTCCAAGGGATTTTGTTTTGTGTTGGATGGTTGAACATAGTTCTTTATGCGGCGGAAAGATCTATGTGCAAATAGGTTCAAAGGTGAGAAGTTGCAAGCACCGAATAGGTTTTGAATGAGAGGAAAGATGATGGCGGTTTTCAGGTCCATTGGGCTACGTAGGTCATAATAGGGTTTAATTGAGGCATTGAAAAGAGCTAGAGTGGTCCATGGGAGCAAGTCATCTATGTCTGAGATCTCTTTAAGGTTTGATTTATGGAATGGAATGATACAATAAGAAAGGGAAAAAAACGAGATGCGAGAATAGCGACGGGATGCAGTAAGTACTTTGAAACTAGCCGACCTTTGATACACTTTCAATAGAAAACACATGAGGGAAACTTGAAACGACCTTTGGACGAGAAACTAGCGGGCAGGCTCACCACAAATACTCTTCTAGCTCTTCTTTACTTGGTTACTTTCAAGACAATCACAAAAGATAACTGCGAGAATGGTCTAAGATCTGATAAGTACTTTGAAACTAGTCGGCTTTTAACACATTCCAGAAACAATCGAGATAAGCTATGCGGACAAGTCTCGGACCCGGGGCTAACCATATCTTCCTTTCCTAGTTTATCTTCACTGACTATACGATAACATTCAAAAATAACATCCGGCTAAGACAATAGGACGAGGGAACGCCGAGAGTCCTATGCTTGAGCCCGAATTAAATCATTTCTAATAACACAATTAGAAGAAAACATTGGGATAAAGATTTCTCGACGAGAGGAGGTTCTTTGATAAATAGTAGGTCTAATACGTTTAAACTGTTTCTTTGCGAGAAGATGAAACGAGTTGAAAAGCGAAATAAAACACAAGTTACAATAAGAATAACATCCTTTGTCAAGGTATCGGGACGGAGAAATGAGAGATTGAGGCGCGGAGCCTGCGAAGAGCGACGACGGAGTTGAAACCTGCGGAACCACGAGCACAGTTCGACAAGCTCTTTTGCAACACCAACCATTTCTAAAGACGACTGCGAAAAGCGGTGCTCTCACACAGTCCGCTCCATGCACAGCTACTCGAGTCGGGCCTTCTTTTACGCCTTTCATTTTTGGTAGCATCCCTACGGAAACCTACAACTTCCCTACCAGGCTCGGGATCGATGGAATCAGCCACGAAACGGAGCAAAAAGGAGGCTGCGTCAGCGAGCACATTTCCCAATCGACACGGCGAGCAAAAATCGTCCCCATGCAAGCCCATCTCGAAGGAAATACCAAGACTAATCATTGAAGATCCATGGATAGACGAATATAGAGATCACATGAGAAAACACGCACGATATACGCGATTCATGAAAGTCAGGGCGAAACAAAAAGGCTCTATGTTGGTGGATAAACCGAAATGGAAACCCAAGGGATTTCGAGCTTCGGTTTGGATCGCAGAGATTTTTCCCGTCATCTTCGCACTGGGGATGACCAGAGAATCGTATCTTCGACGGAGGACCATATTTCTACAACTGCGCGGATTATACATCACGTCTTGGAGGCAAACCGCTCCGAACGAGGAGGACTTCAAAAAAGTTCCGATATGGATTCACCTTCACTCTCTGCTGTGGATTCTTTGGAACAAGCGAATCTTGGAGCCATAGGAAACCAGTGAGTCTTCATCAAAAACCTCGAATCTAACTACACGAGGTAAGTACATTGCTTATGCTATAATACGTATTTGCTGGACATTTCGAGACCCCCTCCTAGGCCATATGGAGCTGATCCACGAGAGGGTGCCGGAAGCAAACCATTGATTATGAAAATATCCCATTCGAGATGCGAACACACGCCCGACATGGACATCTCGGCCACGGATGCCGTCAATCGACCACTAGCCCAAAGCACAACGGGAACAAGTGGATACTCCGGCACACCGGCTTCACAGCTTCAAGAAAGAATAAAGGGAAGAGAAAAAAGACTCCCAAAACAACCCACCAACACTACCCCCACTTATAAGACCTCCCACCCGACCAAAATATCTTTGAAATTCTAGGCAATCTTGACTCGCCAGAGCACCCATCGGATCCTCGAGCCCCCATTAATCATGATCTACGAGTTTCAAGCCAACCCACGCCTACCACCAAAGCTCCCAAGCTCAACCTGCGACTCAGCAGAGTGCGGGCACCGCAGCACAACGGGACTCCTCTTCCCTCAGAATATCACCGACCAAACCTCAACGCAAACCCAACGAGCGCATAGAAATGCATTTAGATCGAGGCCTCAACAACCCCTTCAAACAATCCTCTGGAGGAAATCCTTGGTGATCTAGATCTTCCAAAGGTCGATGAGCAATGGTCCAAATTAGGAGTCGATGCCATTCCTCGAGACCAATTTGGAGAAAGATGCCGAGAAATGGCCTACTTGCGGTTGGGAATACATCAACCGAATGCGACCAAAAAGGAAATGGAAATAAACGACTAAACGGTATACAAACCAACATGGATGCAGATCAATACAAATCACGGGGACTAGGCGAGAGAAAAGAGGGCGCAAATCCACAAGACGAGCGGATGAAGACGAGCGGGGCGGGGACGCCTTTAATCAATGAGGAAAAATCGGGGCATTGGTCCCTTTTCTGCTCCAAAAAGCGCTCGATGAAAATCACAGCACGGAACATCGGGGGCTCAACAGCCTCCAAAAAAGAGGATCTTGAAAAACGCTTTATTCTCACCGGCACCCAGGACATCGTCCTACTATCAAGAATCCAAATGCTCTTCCGCGAGCAACACGAAACTCTCAAAAAACTTGTTTCCAATGGTCATCAATGCATCAACATAGATACGATCGAGCGACGGAGGGTTGATCACGTACGGAACAAAAAGCAAATTCATAGTACAAAATGCTACGGCCATCAAGCACTCTCTATCGGTGATTTTCAACAAGCCGGAGATTAGGGCAATCGATCTGCGTTACCAATGTATATGGACCCCAATGAGCTTGGGGAAAAAGTGGAGATGCTACTGAGACACGGATGAAGTCGAGACAGACACCAAGGCGGATCCGTTGGATTTTTTTAAGGAGAGACTATAATATGATTACCAATCTGACGAGAAAAAAGGGAGCCTACGAGCCCGGATAAGGACTCGGAAGCATTCAACACTTTTATTACTGCTTCCAAACTCATTGACATCCCCATCAATGGTCTACATACACGGAACAACAACAAGGAGAAGCCGTGGAGATAGCTTCAAGGCTTGACAGTTCCTCATGTCGAAATCCATACATTTTGCAAAATATAGACATGGAGGCCAACATTACGCCCCATAGGAGGATATGATCATTGGCCGCGTGCGAATCACTTCACCAATTTGGATAAACCCCAAAAGCGAGACCTTTCGAGATTTGAGGCATTCTAGACGAGGCACCCATCATTCATACGAGAATATACAAAATTGGTGGACTCAAACCACCATAAAGGACGACAACATCATGTACATAATCCCGGTGACTCAAAATTATAAAGACCAACGTCAAACAATGGAACAAAGATACCTTCGGCAACATATTTCAAGCCAAAGAGAACTTGAGGCTAAAATGGGCGAATCTCCGACAAACTATGATCATAGAAGGGGCCGATGAGGAGCGGAACACTCAAGAATTGATTTTGCAAAGGCAATGGGAAGAAAGACTAAAATAGGAAGAGCTCGCGGAGATAGAAATCGAGAGTGCAATGGTTAAAACGAGGCGAGAGCAACACCAGCTTCTTTCACAAGTCCACCATCGGGAATAGAGCTTTTAATTGCATCCTATCCCTCAGAGGCTGAGATGGCGATCAAGTCTTCTCACGGGATCACATCGTGTCGAGCTCAACTCTATTTCATCTCTTCTTAGCGAACCTCTTCAAGATCGATCCCAAGCCATAAAGGAAATTTTGGGAGCCATACCCGACTCAATTCTGAGAGATCAAAACGCCACCAGCTGAAGAGTTTCTTGACGCGGAGATTGGAGAAAACGCGTCTTCTCCATGGCCACGAACAAGGCCCCGAACCTAACGGATTTACAATTGAATTCTTCGAGGCGTCTTGGCCATTATTAAGTGACCTTCTTATTCTTGTAAGAAACTTTCACGAGACCAAGAAAGTCCTGCCTACCATCAATACCACTTTCCTTACCTTAAATCCTAGATCGAACTAGGTGACTCTGACAAGTTCCGCCCGCCCATAGCCCTTTGCAATGTCCTCTATAAAATCCTTTCCAAATTGATGGAAGACGGACTTAAATCCGTCCTCCCCTCAATCATTTCTCAAGAGCCAAGCTGACTACGTCGAAGGAAGGCGGATCAACGACGACATAATCCTCACCCGAGAAGTTTTTGCACTCTTTCAAAACAAACGGATCTCTAGGTATGTTAATCTGCTTGATTTGTCCAAGGCCTTTGTGAGAATCGGTCGGGAAATACATGCAAAGCAATCCTCCAAGCTTTTGGATTCAATCGGTATGGACAAGCTGGATAATGGGCCCGGTTTCGGGTGCCTTCTTCTCTATCTGCTAAATGGAGACCCTACAACCCTTCGGTCCATCCGGGGAGGTATAAGACAAGGGGACCCCCTCTCTCCTTTTCTCTTCATCATAATGGCGGAAGGGCTAGGAAGATCCTTAACCAAGGCAAAAGCGGCGAGAACCAACTCAAAGGCATCAAGCCGGTACACAGGACCCACTATCAGCATCGACAATTAGTTGACGATACCATGCTCATGGGCGCCCCCACGGTGCAGGAAGCTCGAACCATTGGCAAGGGTGGTAAAAACCTTCTCGGAAGCCTCGGGTGCGAAATCAATCTAACCAAATCCAAATCTTTTTTCTTCAACACATCTACTCATGCACGGAGAGGCTCGGCGGGTGCGAGATAATTCAAAAAGAACTCCCTTCGACCAAATGCCTTGGTCGATGCAGCTTTCCGGAACATGCCTATAGATCGAGCGATTGAGGAAAGCCCTTCTCAAAAAAATGAAAAGCGGGCTAGCGAGTTGGACCCGCAGGAGCACTAAACATGGCCAACGAGGCAGTATTGATAAAGTCCATCCTTCAAACAATGCTAGGCCTACATGTTCTCAACTTACCTAGCCGACCCTAAGGTGGCTTCTGAAGACCATTGGAAAGCATTTCAGCACTCCTTTCTACAGAATAGGACCCTCTGAGAAATCCGAAATGGGCCCTCCTCAAATGGATGAGACAATACTGCAAACCAAAAATGGAGGGAGGTTTGGGCACTCCAGAGACCACAGAGATATTAAAGCGAGGCCGTAACGGCCAAAAGCCGGTGAAGATGGGTTGAAAATCACGAGCTCCCTGCGGGGCGCACAGCGCGGAAAGTGAAGTATACAACCCGAAATAAGGGATAAAGACCTCATCAGGGCTTTACGGAGCACCACTCGAGGATCCCCAATGCGGGACAAAGCACGGGAAAATAGACATATTGTTCGGCGGCATAAGCTTGCGGGAAAGTACACCAGGCAACGCGGCCCTATTGCGGGAAGATGCACGGCGGCGTCTTCAATCTTAGAACACAGGAGGCGCATACTCTTAAAAGAGCCATGCGGGGAGAGCGAGACTACGGTGGCAGGACTACGGCAACGCCAAATGACGAAGCGACCATATGGCGGGCGGATCTCCGAGAGAACAATGGCATACGAAGGCGGTGCCCGAATGTGAGACCATTTTCTACGAGACTTGGACTGAAAAGGAAAATCCTTAGATCCAACAAAGAGGACATCCTAAGATGGGAAAGCGACGAAGGCACGTTCGACCTCAAAGAAGCTTATAAGCTCTTGGAAAGCGGATCGGCAATCGAAGGACCACAAATGGTAAACGCAGTGAGACGAGAGGAACCTGGCCAAAAATCACACTCTTCTCTTGGCTGAGTCTGCACAATAGGGCTCTCACATGGGACCGACCTGCGGAAAGCTTGAGGTTTTTGGGCCCTTATTGATGTATGCTGCTAGGAGAAATGGGTTGGAAACGCTCAATCTCTGCTCAATACATCTTGTCACGGCTTGCTCCCTATGGGATGACATGGCCATGGTCTTCGAGACAATCGGATAGAGACGAAACTCCATCCAAACTTCACTAAGCCGGTGGAGATCTTCCATCTCCTCCCGCACACACAGTCCATCGGTGGAATCTAGTTCGGGGCGCTTTATTTTGGATCCTATGGAAAAAGAGCGAAACACGAGAATGTTAAAAAACATAGCCACGAAAGTGCACATGCTTGATAAGGAAGGTTCGATTGCTCATCACGAAATAGTCAGCGCCAGAGGCATTCGAGGAAAGATAGAGGGAAACGCATCTCCAAACGAGGCAAAGAATAATACGAGATCCTGCATCTGCAAAGCAAGGACCAACCGTCTGCTGGAAGGAACCAGAACCTCCAACGGGAGATGGCACGCGGGACAAATGGACTACTGCCCACCTTCCAACACCATTCAAACTCAACTTTGATGGGGCTTCAAGACAAAACCCGGGCATGGCGGGCTATGGGGGAGCGATGCGGGATCACACGAGGAGCAATTCACCTCATCTATCATGGCAATATCGGAGTGAACACCAACAGCGCTACGAAATCATCGCTCTCCTCCGAGAGCCTCACTGCGGTAGATAGATATGAGGCTCCTACCTCACGATAGTGGAGGGCGGTCGGAGATAATAATAAGGCCGGTCGGGAAACTCCAGGATGGGTGCACGAGTGCACAGTAAGCAAGGCGAGAAGTGCGTCGGCTGATACTAAAGATCCCCAAGCCAGCTGCACTTGTGAGGCACGGGATCACCTTCCAAGCCGTTCGAAGGAGAAAGCGAACAAACTAGGCGATGCATTGGAAAATGAAGGGGATCGACTCTAATTTGGAAGAGTACCACGGCCTACGGCATGATCGGGGAGGTGGGAGAACTCAAAAGCCAAATGCCACGATATCCAACGAGAGGATCTGCAAGCACAAGCCCTGGGCCACAAGGGGTCCTTGTTCCGGGAAACCATGGAAAACTCAATCGATGCCCGAGTCGATTATGAGAAAGTCATGCCCAGCGAGAGAGAACACGGCCCACGGGATCGGGCAAAATTCACGCGACATCCCATCACACCGGTCTACGAAAACGAAAATCCGCGGTGCGGAGATGCTCACCGATTACCATCTCCGGGCGGCGCAGCCTACAATGGCGACCCGGACTTTACGAAGTGGCGCGCGAGTGTTTTGAGCTACAAGCACGAGTTCCTGCGGCCCAAGCGACCTTAATCCTTAGCAAATATGTCCATGGGAAGCAATATCTCCGAGAGGTCACGACTGACTCCCGGGAATGCTATGTAATTTTATACAACAAAACTAATATAATGCGCTTAACTTTACACATCACACAGTCAGCATAGACCGGGATCCCATAAATCGGCTTGTGATGAGTGCTCGAAACCGATTACTGATCTTCAAGTCCGGTGTTTTTAGTTTCATCTCTTCTTCACAACCTAACTTATCTGGTACAAGCAGAGCTCCAAGAGCCAATGAAACCACTATTTACAGTCAAGAGTTTCCAGCTCAATTACATTACAATGCTTCAGCAATTTAGATTAACAACCAACCCCTCACTCATCTTCTATGGAAGTATTTATAGAAGAATGAGGAGGTGAGATCTGATAAAAGATCTCAAAATCAATTAATACAGGCATTAATGTATTCACGGCCTTTGAGGAGCCCAGCGAAGAACTATACAGGTGTTCTACTGTATTGAATGATGTACACTCAGAATTTAAGCTCGGTGGGAGCTTTGTTTGACATTTGAGGTTCTGCGTACTATTAGGGTTATTTTGCACACATTCTGTCATTAAATCTGGGGCATAAATAACTTCTTTGGTTGCTTCGAGGCAAAATATCTGATCTTGTTCAGTAAATTCAGCCTCTGATTGAGCGTCTTGAGACAATAGGTGGCACTGTGGTGGTTGAGGAATCAATTTGCCTCAAAGTATGGCAGTGGAGGCAATATGTTTGATAAAACACTTTTAGATTTTTCATTGAACTGTGTTTTAGGCTGGGGATTAGGCTTTTGATAACTGTCTTAGCCGTAATCCCCGCCAATCTGTCCACTAATCCGATGTTCTGGTTCATTTTTAGTCTTCAATCTCTGATACCCTTTTTTCTGCATTGTTCTTGACGACTTTCTCTATGGTCCAGGGCGACGCAGGTAGGAAAAGGCATCAATGCCTCAAGAAACACTGATGAAAACGTTAATTTGCACACTATGGCCAATTTCCTTTGACAAATCAAAAGAGAGAGGGTCGTCACCCTCATCTTTCGAATTTCCTTCTGAATATAACGGAAAACGTTAAACCCTGCAAAATACAAACAAAAGTTATGAAATCCTGCGTTCATAGGTTAAACTGCATAGGAGGTTGTGCGGAGGAAGCATGGTCGTTGGATCATGGAGCGGGGGTGCAGATTGACAGCGGAGAAGCGGCGGCGGGATGTAATGGGCGAAACCTTTGAAAATCACAAAATATATCGTTTTCGATTTTACAAAGGAAAAAGGCGCATTTGATATGAATGGAGGGGGTATCATATGGTGGGCCCGGCGGGATCGATCGCAAATCGCAAAAGTGGAAAATGCGATGGCGGATTATGCGACGGAGAAAAAATGTGATTTTGCGTTGGGCGCCCAATTGCGGGGCCGTTGGGCGCATGGAGGAACATATGACTGAGGAGTTATATAGGGAAGGAGCTTATCGCGGCACAAAATTTTCGATTTTGCGATGGATCGCAGCACAAATTTTTGCGATGAACACTTTTAAAACAAAACTGCAATTTGGATTTCTACGATCTGCGCTTTGCGATAAACGCCAAAGGGTTTAGAACTCGGTTCCAGGGCACGAGTATATGGATGAAAAAGGATTAGGGGCCTAAGCTCAAGGGGGCTTAAGTCCTATACTTAAAAACATGTATTTTCATGGTTTTTGAAGGGTTTTTTGAAAGAAATGAAGGCTTCGGTAAGGTTAAAAAGTGGGTTTTTAACCTTATAAAAGGGATTTTAATGAAATGGAAAGGGAGAAACATGAAATTGTGGGGTTTTTTTATGGGAAATGGAGAATAGAAAATGAGGTTAGTGAGGAAGAAAAGGAAGTGGACCAAGGGGTTATGCAGCAGTATTTAACTTGGGATTTTGGAAGGATTTCAGAGGCTTTTGAAGTGTGAAAAAGTAGTAAAGGATTTGGACAGAGGAAGAAGGCAGGAGGCCTTATAGAGACTCTAAGAGCCAACAAATTTTAGAGAAAAAATTTGTTCCTTGGAGGCTCCCAAAGTTTTAGCCACCTTTCTGGTCTAAATATATTATAGGTGGCTAACAGCGGCTCCATTTGGGGATGGTGCCTTCTTGAAGGCATCAAGAATTCAGACTTGATTTCTCTGGGGGGCTGACTGGTGCCTAGTCCATTGCTTGCTCTTGCTTTTCTCTGAAAAATAATCTCGGTTAAGAAAGAAAGATGAACTTCACCAATACAACTTCTACCTACCCAATCCTACTGATCTAGCATTTTTTCCTTCATCAGAGTGCACTTGGATTGGAAAACTCTTTTTACAACATTTTATTCTTTTAAAAGCATAAAAATTAATCTAATTCTACTCCTTATTTCTCCCTGAACTCAGATTAGACGGTTGAGCTCAGATGTTTCTCTACCTAATCTAGTGTCTGTTGGGTTTAAACTGTCCAACAAACTTTCATTCTCTAAATTCTAAGACAGAAATTCAAAAATAGTTAAGTCAAGATTGAACTGTTTGACTTGCTGTGATCTATGGCATAAAAAAAAGCTGCACATAGATTATTATTTGTAGAAAATTTAAAATCAAAACAGAAGGCTTAAGATCTGAAAGTTTCTTATTATGGCCTTCTCACTTCTTTTCAGCTCTATTTTCGCTTTTTCTTTGAGCTGTCTTTACCTTTCTTCTGGTTCAAGTTTTGAGCTGATTAGAACCAGGTCTTGATATTTCGTGACTCATATAAGAAAACATAGTTTTGAGTCATCATCTATTGGAAAGTTTGGTTCAGATTTTGAGTTTGTTTGAACCTTCATTTCTATCCTAATTTATCTACTGATAAGCCAAGATTAAATAGTTTGGCAAATCAAATTCACTAACCTATCAGCAGTAAATTCAAAAGCTAGTCAGTCAAGATTAAATTGTTTGACTAACTAGAAGTGTGTTTTCAGGAGTGGCATTTAAGCTTGTACACTTTCAGGTTTGTTTCTCTTTTTGGCATGGGGCCTTGCCTTTCTTGTTTTCATTTCTGCCCTCTTTTCTTTCTTTCTTTGTTTTTGTATTTTTTGATTTTTCATAACTTTGAATGCAATGGTGGATGAAATATTCACAATGGGAAAAGAAAAATAAAAAGGCTTCAAAACATAAAATGGTTTAAGAAAGGTAATGCTTAAGCATCCTGCCATTGACAGGACCCCCAAACAATTGTGTTCCATCCAACTCTTGTAAGTGAAAAGCATTATTACCAGCAGTTGAATGAATAGAATAAGGGCCAAGCCATAGATGGTCAAACTTTCCATGCTTTCCCTTGTCTTCCCTCCTTGAGTCCCACTTTAAAACTTTGTCACCAATCTTGAAATTGCTGGCCTTTGTTCTTCTATCAAATATCTTCTTGATACTATCTTGCTTATGCAATGCTTTGTTATTAACCTCCTCTCTGGTTTGCTGAAGATGAATGGTCTGATTTATTCTTTTGATTATATCATTTTCTTCAGTCTGCAACTCTTGAATTAACTTCATAACTGGTACACCAAGGCTGTTAGGAAAAATTGCATCTGTACCATACACAAGCTGGAAGGGTGACATACCAATAGATTTCTTCAAAGTTAATCTATCAGCCCAAAGTGCATGGATCAGCTTTGTGTGCCAAGACTTTTTATTGTCCTCTAACAGTTTCTTGATTATGTTCACTAAGCTTTTGTTGGAAGATTCTGCAAGTCCATTACCTTGAGGGTAATAGGCTGTGGAGTGTCCCAATGTTATCTGATACTTGTGACAGAATTCAACCATTTTCTTGCTTCTAAATGCTGCTGCATTATCTGTGATGATCTTGGTAGGACAACCAAATCTGGAAAGGATATTGGTTTCTATGAACTTTATAATAACTGAATCATTGGCTTGCCTACAAGGAATGGCTTCTATCCACTTAGTGAAGTAGTCTGTGGCAGTAATAATCCACCTATGCTGGGCAGAGGATGGTGGATGAATCTCTCCTATGAAGTCAAGACCCCACTGTTGAAAAGGAGCTTCAACAGTGATTGGATGCAGAGGAAGGGGTAATAATTTTCTCTTGCCCTCAAACAATTGGCATTTATGGCAAGTAGTTGTCATTTTGTGAACATCATGAAACATATTAGGCCAATAGAAACCAGCCCTCAGAATTTTGTTGGCTGTTGACTTCTAGTACAAATGACCTCCACACTCTCCTTCATGGAATTCGCGCTTAACCTTTTCTGCATCAAACTCAGGCAAACATTTAAGCAATAGACCGCTTGCATTTTTCCAGTACAGACATTTATCAATAATGCAATAGTTTACAACTTTTAGCTTTAAGAACCTTGCCTTTGTTTTTGATAAAACAGGAGGTGCATTCAATTTAAGCAAAACATAAACAATATCAGCGTACCAAGGAGAATTCATAAAATGGTCTTCAACTATGGGAGTTGAGAATTTTTCTTGGTCATCCAGAGCATTAATCATGTTAATATCCAGAACTTCACAATTTGACTTAGCCATTAATTTGGCTAGACCCTGACCTTTGATGAGCTTAGTGGGTTTTATTTCCAGATCATATTCAAGAATAACGGCAATCCACTTACCTCTTTTACCATCTGGGTCTTGTGTTAGAATGTCTTTAACAACTGAATTTGGGATGAAGGCAATAATATGTGAGTTAAGGATGTATACTCTGAAGTCTTTTAAGGCCTTAACCAATGCAAAAGCTTGCTTTTCCATGATGTTATACTTCAAAGGGGCATCCCTCAGTGCCTTACTGAAGAATGCAATAGGTTGCTCTTGTCCTTGTGGGTTTTTCTGTAAAAGGACAGCAGCAATGGTATGTTCTGATGCGAAGGAGAAGATATAAAAATCTTTTGAAAAATCAGGGCTTATTATAACCGGTGTTTTGGTCAATGCTTGTTTCACCAGCTCAAAGGATGTCTTTGCTTCCAGGGTCCATTTTACCCCTTGCTCCTTCTTCAACATGTTTGTGATATTCCTAAGGAGCTCAGCCAAGATAGGGATGAACCTTCTCAAAAAGTTTATCTTCCCAATGAAAGACTACAACTCTTTGATGTTTCGAGGATGAGAGATTTGCAATATGACCTCAATCCTCATGGGATCAATCTTTATACCCTATTCTGAAATGATGTGCCCAAGAAGCTTACCTTCTTGAAGACCAAATAATGTTTTCTTAGGGTTTAAAGATATACCAAACTTTTTGCATTTCTCGAAAATTTTTCTCAAATGTTCTAAGTGCTCTTCATCTGTTTTTGAAAATACAGTGACATCATCAAGATATATAATGATGAAGAAGCCCAATTCTTTCGAGAATGCTATGTCCATGGCTCTCTGAAAGGTTGCTCCAGCATTCATTAGACCAAAAGGCATTTTCACATACATGAAAGTGCCCCATGGTGTAGTAAAAGTTGTCTTTAATTGATCATCAGGGTGGACTAAGACTTGATTATACCCTGAATAGCCATCTAGCAAAGAAATTCTTTTAGACCCCACCACCCTTTGTAAAATATGATCCATCTTGGGAAAAGGGTAGTTGTCTTTTAATGAAGCTTTGTTTAAATTTCTAAAGTCTATACAAAGCCTGATTTCTCCAGTTTTCTTCCTAACAGACACCAGATTAGACACCCACTCAGAATACCTAATAGGGACAATAATACCGGCATCGTGCATCTTCATGATTTCCTTCTTAACCAATGGTAACTGGACAGGGTTTATTCTGCGCAGTTTCTGTTTGAATGGTTTTTGGTTTTCTTTAAGAGGGATTTTGTGCTGTATTATTTCAGTGTCATAGGATTTAAGATCTTCATAACTCCATGCAAAAACATCAGAAAATTATTTGAACAGCTCTATGTATTTGAGTTTAATGTGAGCTGGCAAAGTTTTGGACAGTTTGATCATTTTCAGTTTTTCCTCACTGCCTATATTGCATTCCTCCACTTCAGTTTCTACAGGTTCCAGTTTAGGTTTATTGGCCACATCATTAAAATCAAACAATTCTTCTAGAGGGGCCAAACCCTTGGGCAAACTATCATCCTTAGAATGCAGAGTTTCTAACTCCTCTGTTTCAGCTTCTTCACTTAATTCTGTTTGGTTTCTAAGTTTGCTAGTCTGGAATTTAATATCTACAAGCTCAGGAGACGGATCTTCTTCACCAAGAAAATTTTCTTCACTGCAGTCTGTATCATAGCCTGAATCTAAGCTATGGAGTTCAAACTCATTTCTGAATTGCATGAAGTCTTTTATTTGTGTATCTCCATCAAACACCTGCCAATATTTCTTGTTATCCGGGACAGCTGGTCTGAATTTAATCTGAGATGTGTCATCATATAGGATTGGGCAGGTTCTAGCAGCAAAGGCTAAATTGTGGGCTGCAATGTTTCTTTTCCTTGGGACAAAACTTAAGTTGGATTCCTCAAATGTTTTTAAAAGATCCATGACATCATTCCTGTAGGCCCTAAGTCTGGGGTGATTTGCATTATACTCCCCATTGACTTGCCTAATGATTAATTCGGAATCCCCATATACATTAATTCTTTTGGCACCTAGCTTTTTCAAAATATGCAAGCCTAAAAGACAGGATTCATATTCTGCTATGTTGTTGGAACACTGAAAGTTTAATTTACATGAAATACACTCTGTATGATTATTTTCAGTGTTAGTAATCCAGACACCTGCACCAGCATTTGTTCTGGTGCATGACCCATCAAAATACATGGTCCAGAGAGGAACATTTTCAGCTTTATCAGTTTGGTGCATGTCCTTTGCATGACTTGACTCTTCAAGTTTTTGATCGGGTTGGGATTGTCTTCTTGACTGTCACGTTTTAAGTTCAAAGGATTGATGACTTGCAGTTCAAGACCTGTGTTTAGTTTGCTAGGATTTCCAAATACAATAGACTGTTTCGGCAGTTCAGCATTGTGTTCCTCTTCCTCCGTTTCAGCCATTAATTCTGTTGAAATGATTTGTTCTGTAAGTGTTTCATCATTAAACATGATAAAAGAATCAAGGCTCGTGCTTACAGCGTACAGAGGAGAGTTTTGAGGCTGGTCTTGACTTGTCACTGTGCACTGCATGTGGGTTTCCCTGTAAAGTCTTCTAGTCTGATTAAAAACAAGGATAGTCGCATAGGTCATGTCCATTTGCATAGTTCCTTGTAACTTAGCCCCCCAAGATCTTGATAAAAGCATTCCATACTTTGGGGGTACATCAGCCACGACAACATCCATGACCAAACATTTGGCTGGAATCTGGGCTAAGTTAACACAAAGATCTTTTATCAATCCTAGACATTTAACTCTGCTTGAGTCAAAGGAGTACAAGTCTTTGTAAGGTCTGGTAATTTCAAGACCCAGGCTTTCCATTACAGCTTTTGGCATTAAATTATGGGAAGCGCCCGAGTCATGCATAGCATTGTGCAGAATTTTGTCATGAATGTTTAAGCTTACGTAAAAGGGAGGGACAGGACCCTCTTGGAATTTACCTTCAATCTTTGGACCAAAAATAAGCTCTGGTTGGTCATCATTAAGATTGAGTGTATCTTCATTATCTTCTAAGTTCAAAGCCTTCAAAATTTTGGACCTATATACATGTTGGGCAGCTAACTCAGTCAAAGGAACAGAAATTTTGATCTTTGAGATTTCCTGTTCCAGGCTGAAAAGGTTTTGACTCTTTAAAGCATTGATTTCAGCCTTGCTTACTGCCACTTTATCAGCAATAACAGCTTGCTGATTTGGTTTATCTAGAGTCGAAACAGTTTTTTTACCAGGAGTAATAACCGGAGTGTTAGTACTGCTAATGTTTGCACTATGTTTTTCAATATTTTGAGTGTCTTTCTCTTTACCATTACCAGAATTATCAGCCACTGTTTTGTCTTTTTGTTTGATTGTTTTAGACTTGGTTGCAGTGTTGTTTTGAGAAGGCTTGTCAGAGGTTTTATTGTTGGGGGTTCGTTGATTAGGTTTTCTTCTGAGTTCATATTCCTTTGAAGGCTCTATGACAGTGTTTTCCATGTTTTGATAATAATTTTCATTATCATCTCTTTTGTCATCGTAAGGTGTATAAAGACCTTGTTTTTTATCAAAATGAACCTCGAAGTCATCATCATCTACCCCAAATAAGTTTATATCATCCTCCTCTGTTATTTTTTCCGTTTGCTAAACCTCACTTAAAAATTTTTGATGGAAGGGAGGAGTGATCTGTTGATCATCTTCCCTAGGTCTGTTTAAAGGTTGGTTTCTTCTAATATTCTAATTCTGGTTTTGCTTTCTGTTTTGAGGAGCGTTTTGATTTAGACTTGCTTGCGCTCTCTCTAGAATGCTCATTTTCTTCATCATTTCTTCCATCATTCTTTCCATATTTGAGCTTGAAGTGGAAGGTGTGGACTCCTCTCTAAAAGATACTCTCTTTTCAGCTTTCATCCTTGCTCTCTTCTCCATTAAGTTTACTTCCACAGAAAGGGCCCCTCTTTGCATGTCTTCAAGGGTTGCAAAATCTCTTTCTCTTAATGAATAGGTCATATCAGCATCAAACCCTTCAGGAAATTTGTTTAAAGCTGAGCCCTGAGGAGGTTTTAATTCAGGGGAAAGTGCATTATACACACTGTTAAATCTGGTACAATAAACTTGTACACTTTCCCCAGGGTTCCTATGGAGATTGTTATAGTCGGCAAGGACTTGGAGAGGATTCTTCCTCACTTCCCATTTGTTCAAGAATGTTTGATGGAAGCCTTGGAGATCATTAATACTATGAGGGGCTAAACCTTTAAACCATTTTCTTGCTTCTCCCCCCAAACTTTGAGCAAATAGTCTAAGCTTGATAGAATCATCATCAATTTCATTTCTTTCAAAGTAGTCATTCATCTTGTCCACATGTTGAGATGCTGTTATAGTATTGCTAGCATCATACAATGGAATTTTGGACTGATAGTCCTGTGGAAGGTTGACTAATGGTACAGGAAGGACTAAGGGAGCATACCATGCTGCCATGATATGTGGTGGATTTACAAGAGGAGGTGTGGGTTGAAGTGGAGTGGTTTGAATAGTGGATGACGGATGAACATAAGTGGATGGAACAACAGTAGATTTTTGAGCTGATCTTGGATGAGAGGCACCTAGATTATGTAGAAAATGTAAATCAGGAGGTGTTGATTCTCTACCCCCAAGGGGTTCACTTTTTTCCGGGGATGAATGTGAAGACTCAGAATCTAACTGATCTAAATCACCAAATGACCTAGTCCTAAAGGGGTTTAAGAAGTCAGTTTGTGATTTCTAAAGAGCTGAAAGATTTTCAGGGACTGAATTAGCTCTTAGGGGTGATATGAAAACAGTTGAAAATTGTATCTTAGGAGACTTCCTAAAGATTCTTTCTGGCTTATCAACTATCTTAGGTGGATCCAGGTCAGGATGGGCTCGAGTATGAATCTTCCTAGGAGCCACTATGGTACGTTTTTAGACCCAAATAAACAAGAAAAGTTCAACCAGATATGACAATCTTTGAGGGGTTAACTAATCTGTTTTCTTAATTCTAATCCTATAGCCTTTTAAATAGGTTTTAAGGGTGTTGTAATGATGAGGGTTCTTCCTAGTGGAGTCTTAAGGTCTGTTCAGGATTGTGGAGTCGCCAGGTGGAAAGTCTAGAGTGTTTTCAAAGGAATACACTGTCCACCACAGTGTTTGTGAAACATTCCTTTTCAAGGATATCTCAAAACACAATAAACTCTAACCAGAGATTGACTGGGAGGGCATTCACCAGATATGTCACCTCTAAAAGAGGATGAGATCCGGAGGCTACCTGGCCCTTTCCAGACTCTTTCTTAAGAGTATAGAGTAAAACACATAAAAAATGTAAATGAAATGTGGAAGAAAGTGTTTTACTACCAATCTGAAATGTTTTTGGTATTTTTTTGAATTATTTTTCTGTTAGTTTCTAAGAATGTCTTAACTTTGCTTCAAAACTTAGCTACGGTTGTGAGACAAAGGTAATCTGTTCTTATGGCTAAGCCAGCTGATCTTCCAAGGTTAGATAAGGGCTTATAAGAATCGTAGGATTGACCTAGATTGTCACTGATTCAAACAAGTTTTATCATAATTACCATTTCCTGGTAGTGCTTGAAAGGGCTGCTTTTAACTCGCAAAGTTTTCTTGAATTAAGGGCTCTCTGAGGTCTTCAGAAGGTATTAAAACACTCAGTTCCCCAGTGGAGTCGCCATAAATGTTAGGTCTCTGTAATTTATTGGCAAGATTGGCAGAGTCCAATTACAGAGTTAACATCATTTCAACCAACTTTGGGATCCTAGGATCTAGCCCTCCTGGATCTGGAGAGGGATCTCTCCAATATGTACAAATATGGATATTGTCTTTGAAGTTTTAGGGTGATGATATTAGGCTAGTTATGAGGTCCAAGGGGTTTTGTTTTGTGTTGGATGGTTGAACATAGTTTCTGTTTGAGGCGGAAAGATCTATGTGCAAATAGGTTCAAAGGTGAGAAGTTGCAAGCACCAGAATAGGTTTTGACTGAGAGGAAAGATGATGACAGTTTCAGTCCATTGGGCTATGGAGTCATAATAGGGTTTAATTGGAACAGCAAGAGGCAAGAGTGGTCCATGGGGCAAGTCATCTATGTCTAAGGATCTCTTTAAGGTTTGATTTATGGAATGGAATGATACAATAAGAAGGGAGAAAACAGATGCAGAACAAAGAGTAGCCTAAGATCTGGTAAGTACTTTGAAACTAGCCAGCCTTTGACCAAGCACTTAAGGAAAACATGAAAGCAAACTAGGATCTGGTAAGTACTTTGAAACTAGCCAGCCTTTGATACAATTTCAATAGAAAACACAAAAAAAAACGAAGGGAAACTTGAAAGCAGCCTTTGGAGCAGAAACTAGCGGGTCGGGCTCACCACGAATCCTCTTCTAGCTCTTCTTTACTTAGTTACTTTCAAGACAATCACAAAGATATCACAGGATGGTCTAAGATCTGATAAGTACTTTGAAACTAGTCAGTTTTTAACACATTCCAAGGGAAACAATCAGATAGCTATGCAGACAAGTCTCGGACCAGGGCTAACCATATCTTCCTTCTAGTTTATCTTCACACAGCTATGCAGAAAGTAACATTCAAAAATAACATCCAGCTAAGGCAATAAGACGAGGGAACGTCAGCATTCCTATGCTTGAACTGAATCAAATCATTTCTAAATAACACAATTAGAAGAAAACATTGGGGTAAAGATTTCTCAGCCAGAGAAGGTTACTGACATATAGTAGGTCCTAACACTGTTTAAACTATTCTTTATAGAAGAAAGATGAAACAGATTGGAAACAGAAATAAAACACAAGTTACAATAAGAATAACATCACCGTCAACATAGACCAGGATCCCATAAATCAGCTTGTATTGATGCTCCAAACCAGTTACAATCTTCAAGTCCAGTGTTTTAGTTCATCTCTTCTTCACAACCTAACTTATCTGGTACAAGCAGAGCTCCAAGAGCCAATGAAACCACTATTTACAGTCAAGAGTTTCCAGCTCAATTACATTACAATGCTTCAGCAATTTACATTAACAACCAACCCCTCACTCATCTTCTATGGAAGTATTTATAGAAGAATGAGGAGGTGAGATCTGATAAAAGATCTCAAAATCAATTAATACATGCATTAATGTATTCACGGCCTTTGAGGAGCCCAGCGAAGAACTATACAGGTGTTCTACTGTATTGAATGATGTACACTCAGAATTTAAGCTCGGTGGGAGCTTTGTTTGACATTTGAGGTTCTGCGTACTATTAGGGTTATTTTGCACACATTCTGTCATTAAATCTGGGGCAGAAATAACTTCTTTGGTTGCTTCGAGGAAAAATATCTGATCTTGTTCAGTAAATTCAGCCTCTGATTGAGCGTCTTGAGACAATAGGTGGCACTGTGGTGGTTGAGGATTCAATTTGCCTCAAAGTATGGCAGTGGAGGCAATATGTCTGATAAAACACTTTTAGATTTTTCATTGAACTGGGTTTTAGGCTGGGGATTAGGCTTTTGATAACTGTCTTAGCCGTAATCCCCGCCAATCTGTCCACTAATCCGATGTTCTGGTTCATTTTTAGTCTTCAATCTCTGATACCCTTTTTTCTGCATTGTTCTTGACGACTTTCTCTATGGTCCAGGGCGACGCAGGTAGGAAAAGGCATCAATGCCTCAAGAAACACTGATGAAAACGTTAATTTGCACACTATGGCCAATTTCCTTTGACAAATCAAAAGAGAGAGGGTCGTCACCCTCATCTTTCGAATTTCCTTCTGAATATAACGGAAAACGTTAAACCCTGCAAAATACAAACGAAAGTTATGAAATCCTGCGTTCATAGGTTAAACTGCATAGGAGGTTGTGCGGAGGAAGCATGGTCGTTGGATCATGGAGCGGGGGTGCAGATTGACGGCGGAGAAGCGGTGGCGGGATGTAATGGGCGAAACCTTTGAAAATCACAAAATATATCGTTTTCGATTTTACAAAGGAAAAAGGCGCATTTGATATGAATGGAGGGGGTATCATATGGTGGGCCCGGCGGGATCGATCGCAAATCGCAAAAATAGAAAAACGCGATGGCGGATTATGCGACGGAGAGAAAATGCGATATTGCGATGGGCGCCCAATTGCGGGGCCGTTGGGCGCATGGAGGAACATATGACCGAGGAGTTATATAGGGAAGGAGCTTATCGCGACGCAAAATTTCGATTTTGCGATGGATCGCAGCGCAGATTTTTGCGATGAACACTTTTAAAACAAAACTGCAATTTGGATTTCTGCGATCTGCGCTTTGTGATAAGTGCCAAAGGGTTTAGAACTCGGTTCCAGGGCACGGGTATATGGATGAAAAAGGGTTAGGGGCCTAAGCTCGAGGGGGCTTAAGTCCTATACATAAAAACATGTATTTTCATGGTTTTTGAAGGGTTTTTTGAAAGAAAGGAAGGCTTTGGTAAGGTTAAAAAGTGGGTTCTTAACCTTATAAAAGGGATTTTAATGAAATGGAAAGGGAGAAAAATGAAATTGTGAGTTTTTCATGGGAAATGGAGAATAGAAAATGGGGTTAGTGTGGAAGAAAAGGAAGGGGAACAAGGGGTTCTGCAGCAGTATTTAATCTTGGGATTTTTGAAGGATTTAAGAGGCTTTTGAAGTGTGAAAAAGCAGTAAAGGATCTGGACAGAGGAAGAAGGCAGGAGGCCTTATAGAGACTCCAAGAGCCAACAAATTTTAGTGAAAAAATTTGTTCCTTGGAGGCTCCCAAAGTTTTAGCCACCTTTCTGGTCTAAAAATATTATAGGTGGCTAACAGTAAGGCCTTGGTCTTTGACCCTCCCAGGAACAAGAAAGAGATTCAATCTTTTAATGGTAAGATGAACTTTTTACGCCGCTATGTTCCTAACCTTGCTGAACATCTTAGAGAGATTACAAATATGCTTAAGAAGGATAGCCAAGTGAAGTGGACTGAAGAGGCTGTGAAATCTTTCAATTTAGTGAAGTTGGCACTATCATCAGCACCGGTGTTAATCAGCCCAGATTACACCCAAGAATTTATTTTGTTTTCATTTGCTTTGGAGCATACCATGGTAGCTGTGTTAATGCAGAAAAGAGATAAGCATGAAAAGCCAATAGCTTTTTTCAGTCGGACTATAAGAGATGCGGCCTTGAAATATAACATAATTGAGAAGCAAGCTTTGGCACTGGTAAAGGCATTAAAGGATTTTCGGGTTTACATTCTGCATTCTCATATTGTAGCTTATGTTCCTAACGCTGCCGTGAAAGATGTTTTGGTACAAACATATCCGGAAGGAAGACGAGGTAAGTGGATTGCAGCATTGCTGGAGTATGATGTAGAGATAAAGCCCACGAAACTTATCAAAGGACAGGGGCTGGAGAAACTTATGGCTGAATCGAATTTGCATGCTTTAGACATAAATCTGATTGCTGCTATGTCTGATGAAGATGAGGAAAATTCGCCACTTCAGGTATCAGAAATTTTTGTTGCTTCTCCATGGTATTCAGATATTGTGTACGTTCTTCAAAATTTGTCACCACCACCCGTCATGGCTAAAAATAAAGGTAGGAATCTGAAATTAAAGGCTAGAAAATATTGTATTTTGAATTCTTCACTTTATTGGAAAGATCCTGGTGGTGTTTTGTTGAATTGTTTGGTGGAAGAAGAAGCAAAACGAGTCATGGAGGATTTCCATAAAGGAGACTGTGGTGGTCACTTGTTTTGGAAAACAATAGCCAATAAGATTTTAATAGCGGGATACTATTGGCCGACATTGTTTTCTGATGTGTATAAGATTTTCAAGAGCTGTCACGAATGTCAAATTTTTGAAGGAAGGCAAAAATTACAGCCATTGCCACTTAAACCTATTGAGGTAAGCGCCCCTTTTCAGCAGTGGGGTTTGGATTTCATTGGGGAGATCCATCCTCCTTCTTCAGTGTAGCACAGGTGGATCCTCACGGTGATGGATTATTTCACAAAATGGATTGAAGCAGTTCCCACCAGGCAAGCTACGGATGCGGTAATCATTTCTTTCCTTGAGAATAACATTTTGTCTCGCTTTGGTTGCCCGAATAAGATAATCATTGATAACGCAGCAGCTTTCAAATCAAGGAAGATGATTGAGTTTTGCAACAAGTATCATATCACTTTGGGACATTCAACTGCCTATCATCCGCAAGGCAACGGATTGGCGGAATCTTCCAACAAAGCTTTGGTTAACATCATTAAAAAGTTGCTGGAAATCAATAAGAAAGGTTGGCATAAGAAGTTAGTAAATGCACTTTGGGCTGATCGGGTAAGTCAGAAAAAATCCATTGGTATGTCTCCTTTTGAGTTGGTATATGGAGTAGACACAATGTTTCCTACCTCCCTTGCTGTTCCAGTGGTCAAACTTCTTCAAGAAGCTGGTAGTGAAGAGAGTCACATGCAGAGAAGGATAAATCAGATGATTCATTTGCAGCAAAACAGAGATGAATTTTTTCAAAATACATTCAAGTTGCAGGAAAGGATCAAGAAAATTTATGACAGGAAAGCGAAAGCGGACAAGTTCCAATTGGAGGAAGTAGTGTTGAAGTGGGATGCTAGAAATGAGGACAAAGGTAAGCACGGTAAGTTTGAAAATCTCTGGAAAGGTCCCTTTAAGATTGCCACATACCATGGTCAAAATGCATTTCTCCTAAAAGAGATGAATGGGGAAGATTGTCCAGGAGGGCCGGTCAATGGTCGGTTGCTCAAGCGGTACCACTTCTGAGATGTTTTCTGCTATATATATTGTCATTGTACATACCATTTTATTTCAGTTTCATTGCAAAAGTGTGCTGTGGTTTTTCTTCAGTCTGGGGCCCGAAGTGAAGGCTATAATTCTGAAGAAGGATTTCAGTTTGTCAAGTCAGTTTTTAGTCATTTGAGTTTAAAATTGAGTCGTTTCGAGTCAAATTTCAGTCGATAAATTGAGTCATCAGTCTTTTATCATTTTGTCAAAATAATGGACTCCATAGCCCAATGGACGAAGGCACTTTCTGCTCGCCCAAAGTTCTGTAGTTCTTGGCACCTCCCAGGAGCTACCATCCCCATTGGAGCCAATGTTAGAGTCGGTCTTGTCATCCCTTCGTCAGAGATCATTTCTCTTATTTCATTCATTTTTAGGTGTCTCATTCAGCTCATTCATCTGCATTCCGTTAGGGGCATTCCATTGTCTGACGGAAGGGTTTGGTTTTCTCGTTTCCCTCATGTTTGTACCTGCTGGGTTGGTCAAATTTCTCAAAATTCATCAACGTTCATTTTACGTCATTTACAGTCATAGATGCTATTTTGGTCAAAAAGAGTCATTTTAGTTTCTAGGTCTAGGGTTTGGTCTTCAGAAATGTTAAATAATTCCTGCAGGCCATGAGGATGTCTTCAACAAGTTTTCATTTCAAGATGTTCATCGTCAATAATGCTCGAGGATGTTTCTTCTTCAAAACACTGTTTTGAGGAAGAAATTGTCAAATTTATTGTTTGTAATAAATATGTATTTTAAAAGTTTTCCGCCATGAAGTACTTCAAATGCAGACTTTGGTAATCCTTTTCTGAAGTCCAATGCCACCATCCCTGCAAAAAATCAAGAAAAATTTCATCATTCAAGCTCAGAAAATCAGTGAAGAAACAAAAAGACAGAGTTGTATTAAATGCAAAAAGTGCCAAAGCCAAAAACATTACAAAATGGGTTTTTGAGAAGCAAAAATTAAATCCATGTCTATATAAGATATTTCTCAAACTTATTAATCCATTTGCGTCAAGAGATATTTAAAAAGTCTAAGAGATAAGTCGAGTTGAAGATTGGAGGAACGAAGCTGTGATTTCAGAGGGCCGACTGTGTGTTGGAATTCAGCGTGGCGCATTGGGTTTGTGCGCGGCGCACATAGGCTGCGCGGTGCATAGAGCCGAGGTTCACTGTGCAATTTCCAATGAGCGCGGCGCACCCACACAGTGCGGCGCATTGGATTTGTGCGCGGCGCACAGAGCCACCAAGCCAAAATTTACCACCGCTTCATCGATTTTTAAAATGACTTCAACACCTTTGCTCAACTAAGTTTACACAGTTGCTCTTGTTGGTATTTGGTGTGGTTTCAGAGATTTTTTTGGAGAATTGGGTTGGTGAAAGAATAAAACCTATACTCATATTAAAATTTTCTCCCTAGGGTTTGAAAAGAGGTGTTGAAAATTTGATTATTGGTGCTTAAAACTCCCACCCCATTTTCATTTGTGCTCTAATCACTGTTATCATATTGTTATCATATTCTTATCATAATCCCCTCTCCTATTCCCGCTGTCCCATATCCCTTATACCCTTTGTTCCCATGTTTTAAATCCTCAAACCCTATCACTTGCCATCATTTCCCTCCCTTCATATCATTACTAAAATCCTAATCCCAAAACATTCAAGGACTGTCTCTATATTCTTGATTTCACTTTACCCAGGTATATTTTTTCCTTTCATTTACTCCTATTCCTAAAAACTACCCCCATCACTATCACTCATTCCCATATCAATTATAAAATGTCCAAATCCCGAAGTTCCCCAAGCAGTGAGTGACTGTCCTTCCACTCCAAATTCACTTGACAGTCTATTTTATTCATTGTGATATTTCCTTGTAGCCTCTCATTACATATGTGGCACACTTGGTATTGAAAAATAAACTCTTGTTTTCACCATACATATATCAGCATATACTTGTCAAACACCTTGTTTTCAACACCATGTCAGAGACAAATTCATCATATGAGCAGGGATATGAGCAAGATAGTGACTCAACCACCGAGCTAAATGTACCGAGGAGGTCTCATAAAAGTGGCAGGCACGTCAGAGAGGAGCCCACTTCTTTGGCTCAATTGCAGGCCTGCCCGCTTGCAATGACATGCTTTCAGCAACATTCATGTTTTCGGTATTGTGAGCTGATATCTCAGATTCAACACCATCAGGAGTTGGTTCGCTTATTTGTCCTACATTTGCGTGATGGTCATGTAAACCTTGTTGGAGTGAACTTCACCTTGACACCAGAGACCATTTCTGAGGCAACCGGGATACCAAACATAGGTGAGGAGTGGAATAAGAGACAGCAGCTGGATAGAGCATATTATGAACCTTACATCAGGCCTGGATATTTGAGGCAGTTGAGCAGAGTATTTCCATTCCGGTTTCTGAAGGAGTCCTATGCGCCATTAATGAAACTCATCATTAGATACTTCAGCTGTGAGGGTACATTCTCACGTCTTTATGCATACCATATCAGACTTTTGATGCATTTTACGAGAGTGAGATTGATGAGTATTCCATATTTCATGTGTCGAAACATAGAGCGGATGACTACCCTGGTGCAGAAGAAGACTCCAGAGCAGCAACATAACAACATTTATCATTATGCGCTCATCAAAATCATTGTAGTACATCAGCTTGGATTGCAGGGCATCGCATGGGATGAGTTCATTTCCCGTGACTTCTTTGCAGCCCCCCAGCCTCCTCCCGAGATTGTTCATGATGAGGGAGAGCCTTCGCATCAGTTTGAGGTTCCCGAGACTGAGCCTATCAGTGCTCCAATGTGTGTGACATATCAGAGAGGCCACAGAGCCTTATTTGCAGCAGCACGACAAGTACTATCTCTACCAGGGGTGGAAGGGGTCTCGTTACCTTCATCAGCAGCGCGAGTACTATCTCCACTTGGTGTGGAAGGGGTCTCGCCTTCGACATCAGTACAGGTACAGGATAGAGGCAAGAGGCCTATGCATGATGAGGGCCCTTCAGGAGGCCAAGACACTGATTTTACACTCATTGATGTTGATTTGAGCTCTCCTAGCTCAAAGATGAGAGAGACCATCCAGGAACAGAAAGTTGAGATCGATACATTGACCGTGAAGTTGCAGAGAGCTCAGTGGATTATAAATTATTTGGAGCAGTGGAATAAACAACTGGAGGATCAGCAGACACTCACGGAGTTGCAGAGAATCTGTGAAGATCGGGAATTGGCCCGAAAGAGACCAGGTGACATGACAACTTTTGAGCGGCAGATTTGGCTTGAGAGAGTCAACAGAAATCTTGAGAAGTTGTTGGTGAAGGCCAATAGGGACAAAGACTGGCTCAGGCACATGAAGAACCACTATTGGGCTCGTACACACGTTTGCAGAGCTAGGATGAAGATCCTGAAGGCGAGATTGAGGAGAGCACTGAAACGTCGGAAAAGGCCTAATCCGCTCTGAATCTTGGCCAAAGCTTCCTTGGCTGAGCATGGGATAAGATGGGAGACCTTCACTCCAAATTCCAGCAAATTTGGAGTAAATTTTGGCATTTTTGAAAATTTTGGCTGCAAAACAGGTTTTTCTGCCCGACGCTTCGCGCCACCCGACGCGCGCTTATGATTGGGACATCTTCTGGAGGAAAACTTGATGTTTTTGGGTTTTTTATGGTAAATTATGCATGCTCAGGAATGGTTGAGAGATTTCATGAAGTTCTGGGTGGTCTTAAACGTCAAAAACACTCCAAAAATAGCCTTTCTGCCACTTTTTGCACCAGCAGGAACCGGGAGATTACAGTTTTGGAGGGGCAAATGGCATCCAAATCCAAAAATTCCACTTGGGTTGGATAGCAGACAAACATGGCTTTCCAACGAGCTATCATGAGATCGATTTGGACTTCAGGAAGTGCCCCAAAAATAGGCTCAAAGTGGCATTGCGCATTGAGTTTTCTGGCGCGGCGCATAGAGGATTTTTGCCCAATTTTCACTTTTCAGCTCAGAAATTCGGCCAGTTTGACTAGTTTCACTTTTGGATGTAATTATTGGTCTATATTGATGTAATTTTATGGCTATGATGTAGTTTTGGCTCACATTTATTTGTTCTAGAGGATTCATTCACTAAAAAGTGAAAATTAAATGAATGAATCAGTTTCCTTCCTTTTAGAGGCAAGTTGTTTGGCTGCCTAGATTTCAATTCCATGTTTAGAGTTGGTTGAAATAGCTCCTAGAAGGAGGAGCTCGACCCCTAGAGGCATGGGAAGGGGTTAGGATGGTCTATATTATGTATTTTCTGAGTCATTTTCAGGGTTGGACTCTTGGGAAAAGTTTGGCACCTCATTGTATATCCATTTTCAGTTTTTGGCAAAGGAAAGACCAGAGTTTTGCAGCACTTGTTGGGATCCTTGTGGCTTCTGAGTTTTGATGATGTTATTCTCATGTTATTGTAAGTTTCATTAATGTTATATGTATGCAATTTCCCTTCTCTTTGCTTCTGAATTAAACAAATGAGTAATTGAGGTAGAATTCATTGATTTGCTGGTGCTCTGCCTTAGACTTTTGTTTAGTTTTATATGTTTTTCGTCAGTTTGAAGAGGATCCTTGCACTCTCTTGCCCTCTTTAGCTCCCCAGCAGTATTTTCAATCCATTCATTTGATCTAAGACATCAAAGCCGTAGCCTACCTCACCCCAACTTGAACTCTGCAAGAAATTGGCCTCATCCCCAAGCCCAAAAATTGTCTTTCCCATTTTTCCAACAAAAACCCAAAAAAAAATCAAAATCAAACCCTCCTATTTGTATATCTAGCCTAAGATCGGCTGTTGTTTTAGTCATCTCAAGCCCCTTTGAAGACTTTCATTGAGATTGACCCCCAGAGAGCCCTCTCCTGTCCTCGTAGGGCTAGCTACGAGGCTAAGCGTGGTTTGGTGTTGTCCTCTTTCGCTCAATTCAAATTTCGAGGTGGACTTAGTTCCTAACACATACTAGACAACATACATAATAACCATTAATGAAACAAGTAACAAGCTCTTAGTGAACCAAAGAGAAATTAAAAATTCTTTGACATGACCAAGAAAGATGAAAACATTTAAGCTGCAATGAATCAGGAAATTTGAGGTGCCTCTATGGGCATATCTCAAACTTACTCTTTACTGAACTACAGCAAGAAAGAAGCATGAAAACATGTATGAGAAACTAAGAAAACATAACAAATAAGAAACACAATACCATTCACCAAGCCATGGAATCCTACACACAATGCTCCTCCACCATCAAGCCAAGCAAGAGATCATCCACTTCATAAAGCAAGTATTTCTTCAAAGCTCATAGTGCTATGTATTGCTCTCTATAACTCAAGTTCTCCTCCGATTACAATGAATCCTTTTCGATTATATAAGCCAAGGAGGAGGAAACCCACCTAGAGAAACTAGAAGGCCATTGGCCAAAAACAAATATCTAAAATTGTCCTTGAGGCCTTACAAGATCCAAGGCACAAAATATCCTCTAAAAATATATTTTCAAACTAAAATAGAAAAAAATAATCACTTTTAAGGCCCGACACATGAAATAAACTTGCCTAACGCACATTTGGCCATTCATACTTAGAAAACTTCTTTTCAGCAAAATTCTACAGGAACGTAGCAGCAAAAAAAGCGTTTGTCTTGCAGAGGAATTTTTAGGGACTTCCCGATGTTGAAATGAGGCTTTAGATGGATCGTTGGAAATCCCTAGATGTCTACTTTCTGGAACTACTTGATTTTTTTCAAACTAATTATGGGAAGTCTATCAAAAAGTGAAATGAGTGAAAAAAACCAAAAGTGTCGCGCCTGCTGATATGTGAGGCAGAAAGGTAAAAATTGACTGTTTTTTGCCCTTTTGAGGGATCAAACCATATTTTGATTTTAAAATTTATGAGTATGTTCCATCCAATTTAATGCATAAAAAAATATAACTTTCATCGGCTGAGGATGCTCCAAGAAAAAATGGCAGCGCCCATGAATTTGTGCAATTAGGCCCAAAAATCACAAAAAACAAGATCATGTCAAAAAATGCTCAATTTTGGTGAGCAAACCCCTTAAGGGTTTCTAGAAGCATGCATGGAAGCTTGAGCCAATATTCCAAGCTGAGACATGTCTTTTCCTCTTTTTTCCTTCAGGCGCCTCCTTTGGGCAGTTTTGAGTTTGGCTCATTGTTTTGTGCTTGTTTGTCATCACTGTGATTGCCTTCATCATGAGTGTTTTCTTCCTGAGTGTCCTTTTTAGTTTGCTGCATGTTACCACTATCACTTTCTTCTAATGAGTGAGGACTCTCTTTATTTTTTTCTCAGTTTTGAACCTCTTTGTGAATGCTGCCCTCACCATGACTGTCTTCCATTTCCTCCTTAGGACTATCACTTTCTTCACCACTGTGCTTGTTGTTTTCTGGGGAACCATCCTCACTAGCTGTGTGAGGGCTTTCATTATGCTCATCACTAATTACTTTATGAATTTTATGCTGACTTCCACTATGATCATCATCACTCTATTCATTCTGAGGGTTGTTATGTTCTTTATCATTAGTATCTCCTCCATCATTGTTATGCTGATAGCCACTTTATTTTCTTTCAAGACTTTGTTGAGGATTGTTTTGTTCCTCCTTATCACTGCTTTCTTGAGGAATTTTATGTTCCTTACCATCACTGCTTTCTTTATCACTGTTAAGCTGATTACCACTCTGCTCATGTTCATTGCTATGATGAGTGCCACTTTTTTCTTCATCATCACTGCCTTGATTAGGCTTTTCTTTTTCACTCTCAATCATAGGGGATTTTTTCTTTTGAGGGGTAGATTAACTAGAAGAAGGGGAGACATAGTGAATGGATGGTGAGGAAGGTGCATGAGATGTACCATGGGATGAAGAGGTAGTGGTGAAATCAGGATGGGAGATGAAGGATTCCCAAGGAACCCCTTTTTGCTCAAGTTGATGGAGGATGAGAATTTTTATGAGAGAATGATGAAATAAGCTAGCCTTTTGTTGAGCAGGGGGTTTCTTTTGAACCAATGAGGCCATTTTGTCAATGCTTTTGCAGAGGAAGAAAGGGAGATTCAATAGCTGAGTCCGGGTGAAGTGCATCAGCAGTCGGACATGATAAGAATAGACTTGAGAATATCTCCCCTCACACATGAAATATTTTATGATGGCTTTCATTAGAGGAGCATAGCTGCTTAATAGGTGAGAGAAAGGGAAAATAGTCTTACATTCATCTTGATAAGCTGGCTTCAAAAAGGGCTTGTAGTGATTTAGGTCCAAGTAGGCTTGTTTGAACCATTTCTCACCAAGATAGGGGATCTTGGTTGCTTTGGACACTGATCTAGGATTTAGAACAAAATTAAGGCCTGCTATGTGAACATGCCCTCCTTGCAGTCTCAGGGCAAACAATTGTGTCAGGGGAGGATGACTGTTAACTTCTTGGACTTTGTTGCAAAAGTCAAGACATCCTACTTCATGGAAATTGAAAAGAACTGAAGGAGAATCATTTATTTCTTGAGTTGTAGTAGGCTCAAATCTTTCGTGATATCCACTTCTGCTGTCCTTCCTTGGAGGCATATTTGTTTTTGATTCCCTTCACTGACTTGCCAAAACAAGTTTTTCTTCTTTAGCATAAACCACTGTTTTCCTCCTTGTAGGATTGTGTTTCACTTTAACCACTCCAACCAAACAAGTTTTAACTGACAAAGGTCTTGCTTCTTCAAACACTGGCTTTTTGTAAAAAGGTTATATTTTGAAAACAAACTATGTTTTATCCTTGAACTCACTGTCTACTTTATCACTGATCAAAACAAGTCCTTTTTGAATGAAAATGAGTATTTTTCCCTAAAACTGTGTATTTACCTTATCACTGAGCAGGCTTTTTTATAATGATATGTGTCTTCTCCCTTAAAAATCACTGCTTCTTCTGCTTCTTAAACCATCTCTAAAAAACAGATATCTTAAGACCAAAAACAAGGTACAAGAGTAGGTGAATACCTCTTAAGAACTCCTCTGCAGCTTAAAGACACAACCTTTGTGCATTTACCAGAATTCTAGCACTCTTGGAGGGCTTGGGCAAGGCGCGACCTTCCTGTGCACAGGTGCGTCGCGCCTTCTATAGATTGCTTCGGTGTGGCGCTACAGGTGTGTCGCGCGCATCTACAAGTGCGTTGCGCCTGTCAAATTTTGCAGATGGGTGCCCGAAAAATCTCAGGGTTAAGACAAGTTTTCTCCTTTGTTAACTCATCAAATGTAAAAACATAAATGCTCGTTTGGGAGCCCTTTAACAATTTGATGTGAATTTTAAATCGCAATCTTCCTTCTTTTGGTGTCAATCCTGTTTCTTTGATTTGCAAAGATGTCTTTGGAAACCGAATTGCCATGGGCCCTTTTATTTCTTTGATTTGGTCAATGTAAACTTGTATTCTTAGGCCTCTCCTCTTATGGTGAAGGGGGCTAAAAAAAAAAACTGTGTTTGTTGCCCATTTATATTAATTTGCAAAACTTCCTTGAGACAGAACCCTGGTTATTAGCCTTGGTTTATCCTTGAATGAACTCTTTAAACACTGTATCTCTCAAATCTGTTTACTAATGACACCCTTCCTCAAACACAGTGTTAATACTTGGGGATTTGACCCTCTGTTTATCATGAAGGAGTTCATGCCATTGTAACCACTTAGGCCACTCAAAAACATTGTTGACCCTCTGCTTATTAGTGAAGGAGGTCTTCGAATATTGTTTTGATCCTCTGCTTATTACTGAAGGAGATCTTTTCAAAATACTTTTCAGGCGCTTGTTTTACACTTCATGTTTCAACCTTTTACAAATTCAAGGCTGTGTCTATTAATTGCAGAAGGTTTTCCTCAAAACTTGAATTTGTACTTGTCATCTGATGGAGGCATCTCAAAATGCAAACTGCTTGTTATCCTTGTTTACCCTTTAAAAGAGCTAGTTTGTATGAAATGCAACTCCTGGTGCTTGCCCTTTACTCATCTTTTGGAGGGAGTAATTTGATAAACTATAATGGACCTGTCTAAATGAAGGATGCCCCTTTTACCTAAACCATTTGTGTGAATTTCTCTTTTTATCAGTTGCAGAGGTCACTTTAAACAGAGCTTTGTCTATCTCCTTTACCATTTAGATGAGTTTGCTTTCTCAAACTCTAGCCTCGAATTTATCCTTTGAAGGAGGCTTATACAAACACCACCACTGAGGCCTTTCAACACTATTATGTCAATCCTCTGTTTATGATGTGAAGGAGGTCCTTTGACTGTGTTTTGACCCTCTACTTGTCATGAAGGAGGTCCTTTAAAACCCAAAAAATCTTCTCCTATCCGAAACTGTGCCCCCTGTCTGTTTATTTTTAAAAAGATCAATGGGAACAAGCTGTGAGCCTTTCCACTTATCACTGGTGAAATCCCTTAAACCAACTGTCCTCTTCCTTTATGAACTTTGTCTGTAATATATGTCTCGCTTTGTACCATATCACTGTGAAGTTTAAGGAGTAAATAATGTGATTGGTAAATGGTGAGTGCTCACTGCTATGCATCTTTGAAATAACACCTTTCCCTTGACTGTGTGTAGTGAATTTGTTTTTGATAGTCTTTTAGAGTCCAGGTGTATGTTAAGGTATAAGAAGCAGCTGTCCTCTTATGCCTTCATGATGATGTCTAATTTCGTTAGACCTTTCTCTGTCAAGACTGTCTCCTTTGCCTACAAAAGAGTGATTTGCAGGGCTAAGTCACATTTTGGAGAGTTTATGCAAAGATGCCTTTGGAGTTAGTCATGGAGTGCTGAAGATAGAAAACACCTAATCCTTTGTGTTCTTTTGTCTTGATGAGGGACCTTTGTCCTTTGGCATTCTTGGATTGAAACTAGTAGGCCTTCTCTTTTCAACATCTGTGCTATATAATTTCTGATAGTGAATTGCTCAGCTTGAAGACCTTGCTTGACGTTGTTCCTTTGCTCATATTCCGTTTATTGTCATTATTCAACACACCCCTGCAGAGATGTAAGAGTAGATGTTTTTTGATCTTTGGAGAGCTTTCTTGGTATTTCATGAAGATCATGCTTGATCTGATCATCTTTCTTCAGACATGAAAACTCTTTCTCTTTTCCTGATTTGAACATTTTGAGCTCTGCTGAAATGAGACAAAGCAACCATTTAGTGGTGTGTGACCTAAGGATGGACCAGGGGGTTGTTTGCAGGATGGGAAAAAAATGATGGCTGACATGATGATGAAAACATGGTTTTTTGGCTTAAGACAGTTTGCCAAGGAATTTTCCCGAAAACACCACCACCTAGACCTACAGACTTTGTCATAGATTTTGAATGGCTTCTTGGGCATGAGTAGGTTATCATATGACAAAATGATCAGTGAGAGAGGGGTAGACACTTTGTCAAATGTTGGACAGTGGGTTGTATGGAAAACAAGGGATTTTGATAAGAGAGAAACAAAACTTATGACAACTATAGATAGGCAAAGGCTGAGGACCGAAAATCAAGACCACCTCTTAGCTTAGTAGGCAAGAGAGAGAAAAGAATACAAAATTTGTTTGAGGGATTTTCTGAGAACAAATTGACTTTGAAATAGTTTCTAGAAAACCCAGACAAGAGACTTAGTCATCAAACGAGCAAAAATACCGATAACTACACATACTTTCTTTTTCATAAAAATAATATCATTCTCATAAAAAAAGATAATTATCCTATATACCAACCAAACCCAACCAAACCTAACCCATAAAAGTGAGGATGAAAGTTAAAAAGTGAATAAAAAGACGAGGATACTCCATATTAGTGAATGCTAAAATGAAATGACATGTGCACATTTTTAACAACCCCACTTTCACACCATCACCATATTTATGATAATACGAGTATAAGATAAAAATGTATATTAATAATATGGTTAATACACAATTTCTCTTTTCATAAAAAAAATATCATTCTCATGAATCGGTATCCTATATACTTAGCCCACTTCACCCATAAGAGTGAGCATGAAAGTTAAAAGTGAATATAAAGTGAAAGTTAAAAAGTAAATGTGAATGTGTTTATATCCTATATACTTTAGCCTGTGCTACCCATAAGAGTGAGTATGAAAGTTAAAAAGTGAATATAAAGTGAATGTAAATGTGTTTATTATCTACTTCACTTTCATATCCAAACCTCTAGTGGCATTCACCTTATAATGAGAATGGGTTTGTTAATTAAAAGCACACCTTGAATTTCTTTAACCTATACACACATCTTCGCCCTTTCTCATTTTCATGTTACTGTCTTTATAAAGACAATATCACAAATACAATTTCCACCCTTTTTAACAAATGTACACACTCCGTGGCCATTACTTTCATGAACACCCTTCTCAAAATCATGGTTGTGTGGAACGTGTGCATATGCATTTGTTGCATATGAATGTGGTTGTAATAAAAACATCTCCAAAACTGTGGATCCACCCCCATGTGGTTGCACACATGTTAAATGTCTAAGTGCATATGCATTTGTTGCATATGAATGTGGTTGTAATAAAAACATATCCAAAACTGTGGATCCATGTGGTTGCACACATGTTAAATGTCTGCAACACCCATGGCAAATGAAGAGGCAATTCCGATAGCGAATGGCTAGGAACTAAGATTAAAACAATTTGTGGGTGGCAATTCGTTGGCTCGTTATTCTAGTGCGTTGTTTATTAATACTTCGTCTACAAGCTACAATTCGTTGGCTCATTATCCTACTGCATTGTTTATTAATACTTCGTCGACAAGCTTTGCCTGAAGATTTTAAACTCGGAAAATTAACTGTCACGATAATGGCCTGTCCCTTCTATGTCGCGATTACGCGATCTTTATAGCTCTCCGCTTAGTCTCCCCAGTCCTCCATTTTCACGTTTCTTATTCTTCGGGCCATTTAAAAAAAAGCTCTTCTTACCGCAAGATTTCATGGTGGTTTGTGTATATTTGCCCAACCCTTCTCCTCTTTCGGCATAAAGCCGAACGGTTTCGAGGCTCATTGATTTAAATGTTCAGTGGCTTATGTTTAATTTGGAGAAACTTGAGGATTCAGTAGTTCGATTAATGGAGATTATTCCTAATATTCCAGACGACCTCGGTCGACAGTGCTTGCTGAGAGTGCCTTACAAGTCACACGATAAGCTCAAAGCTGTGTGCAAACGCTGGGAGGATATGGTGTGTAGCCCTCGGTTTTATGAAGACAGAAAGATCTGTGGGACTAGTGAGCAATTGATATGCTTGATTCAGGCTATTCCTCAAGGGATGTTGACTGGGAAGAACAGGGAGGGGGCACCCCCTCAGGGGATAACTCTGTATGACCCTCTGCAGGGAACCTGGGATTGGCTTCCTCCAATTCCCCAATTTCCCAATGGGATTCCCCTCTTCTGTCAATGTATTTGCGTGGATCAGAGTCTGGTTATGATTGGGGGATGGCATCCCTCCAACTGTATATTTGTCTATGACTTCACGTCCGGCGTTTGGCGGCGCGGAGCAGATATGCCCAAGTTTCGATCCTTCTTTGCCTGCTCTGTTTCTCCCGATGGGTTTGTCTACGTCGCTGGAGGACACGATAGCAATATAAGCCCTCTGCGGACTGCAGAGGTTTATGATGTTAAACAAGACAAGTGGGAGATTCTACCTCCCATGAGCCAAGAACGACATCGATGCCAGGGAGTCTGTTTGGATGGGAAATTCACTGTGATAAGCGGGTATTCCACAGACTCGCCTGCTCGTTTAGATAGAAGCGCGGAAGTATTCGACCCGGATAAACATATTTGGAAGAGGGTAGACAATATGTTAAGTATCGAGGGATGCCCAAGGTCGTGCTTAGCTGCGTTGGGGCACTTGTATTGCTTCCATAACAAACAAGTGATGCGATATAACGGCATAGAGAACTCTTGGCACGTGGTTGCGTTTCTTCCTGAACGTATGGACGTTGTTATTTGCGCTACGTTGTGGCGTGACAAGATATTTGTGATCGGTTCTACCAACCGTACCGGTGAGCAGGTGTGCTACATGTTCGACAACTGCGGGAAGTGGGTTCCCATTGATAGGCCACGTGACTTTGTGGAATTTGTTCAGTCTGCAATAACTGTAGAGATGTGAGAACATTCAGTTCCGTGCATTTGGCATCATAAAATGCTCCCACGAACTGATTCTCCCATTACAATGGACTATATAATAACATATATATTGTAATGTAGTTTATACATGTGTTCCACGTTTTTATTTTTTACGTTTTTTTTACGAGGATAATGTAATCGACTGTGTCGTGATGATAGCGTAATAATAAGCATTATGCACCATAATTACATACCTTTTCCGTTCTTTTTCAAAAGTTATGTGCAAACATTTCCCTCTAAGCAGACATAACAAAAATCCCCCAAAAACTGTGAAGACGCAGCAGTGGACGCAGCACGAAAATACAAAAAGCTAAATACTCAAACCTTTCCAAGGTTGGATAAGATGGAACTTTTATCAGAAATACTTTGGAAAGTTATCACGAAAAGCTGGTTTACAAAGTCATTCGAAACATTATACTGTGGATCTGTGATGAAGCCGAAGGAAAAACGAGTTTAGCGATAGTGCATAGTTACCAAATTCGCCCGTACTGGCGAAAATAATACCAAAATTCGGGAATTCGATTTGTACATCGAATAATTTGCTAAAAAATCAATTCGTTTGATTGTAGGTTCACGTCATGATTTCTAATTTATTGGATAGATTTTTTAATTTGGGTTTTTGGTAGGTGCAGCAAATTAAGATATAATAGATAGATTTTTTAATTTGGATTTTTGGTAATCGCAGCAACTTAAAGATATAATAGATGGTTGTGATTAGGTTCAAGTCATGGTTTCTAATTTATTAAATGGTTTGTTTTGGGGTAAGTGCAGCAACTTAAAAGATATAAGAGATGGCTGTAATATCACAGATAGGAAATGGAAATGGAAAGGGATTATAGTAGGAACATGTTTTAAAATATTGGGTTAATAAAGAAAGAAAGAATTTGAACACATATTTTGAAGTTGAATTTTTTTTAATAAAAGTAATTATTATTTTTAAATAGTTGAGATAAGAATTTGAGCATAAATTATGAATTTTGATTAGCTTTTTTTTATAAAAAAAATTAATATATTTTTTAAATATATTTATATTAAAAAAAAGAATTAAGAAAGTAAGTTTTGAATATTTAATTTTTAAGTTTAAGAAAAAATTAGAAAATAAAAATGATGTAGATTCGAAGTTTTGAATATTTAATTTTTAAATAATTTTTTTTTAAATAAGATGAGAAAAAGCAAGGAAGAAAGTTTTAAGTTTTGAAAAGAAGAGAAATTTTGGAGATAACAAACAAGTGTGATTATAATTTTATTTGTGAATTTGTAGTTTTTAAAAATTGTTTATAATGGGATTAAAACTAGTAATTGCTTCAAAAAGGTGTAAAGAGAGGTTGATAAGATTTTTAAGTTGAAAAAGTTGTATTTCAATTTTTATAATCCAGGAAATAGAAATTGAGACATTAAATTTAAAAAAATTTATGTATTTTTTTCATAATATGTAAGTATGTTAGAGTTGGTTAACAAAATAATTATGCTTGATGGAACATTAAATACTGGACACTCAAAATGCTAATGTCTTCTTAAAAAAACGAGAGTAATTTAATTATGTCATATTTTTAATTAGTCTAACTGATAGATGATATGACCTTTTTTGGCATTTTTTTCTCGTCATTTTGCTCAAAATTTTGTATATTTTTTTAAAATTCATTAGTTTAAGTTGTTTAACTTGCAAAAAATTGAGTGTGTCACAGATCCATTTATGAAATATAGCTAAGGAGAATGAGAATTCAAGAAAGAAGAACAAGAGTGAGTGAGAATGAAAAAATGAGGAATCTCCTTTACCGACATCAAAAGATAAGGTTAATGTATGTGTTGTAACCTACAAATCTTTTTTTTTTTTGTATATATCAATTTTGGGTTGAAGTGTATTATTGGAACAAAACAAAACAAAAAAAACTAACGTTTTAAGGGAAGGCACATTATAGTCAACAATTTAAAAGATGGTTTTTCCCTTTGTATTATTGAAGAATGATGGATGATTTCCAACAAATGGGTGTTGCTCCTATTGCAATAGTTCGTCCAAGAACATCCCTGGAAGGTTATCTCTTTCCATTTCAGAGATATGTTATGCGATTTTTGGAGATGTGGGACCCTATTATGGACAAGGCTACCATTGAAACTTAGGGTAGATATGAAGAGGGAGAGTGGAATTTAGATTGGGTTGGAAATTTTAAAGAAGAAACTTGAAGTAGAGATTGATGAAGATAATGAGCCTTTACTCTATTAAAGTTGTGATACTGAGTGTGCAAATGAAACTTACTAACAACAAGTGAGGTTTTGACTCAGCAACAATTATTGGCAAGATCAATTTGAATGGGACTTCGAATATCAAGCACGTTGAGATGACGATGAGTTCGAGGCCAAAACATTACTTTAAAAAAAATGAAAAATAAGTTGATATTGAAAAAGTTGAAGTCTCTTAAGAGATGTAACTTTTATTCCATAAAGGATGAAAATGGTGAGGACCAAGTGAAGAATAAATCACGTCTCCAGTATGAGAACAACTCTAAGTGGTGAACTTCCTACAAATGGCGAGGAGCAAGTGAAGAATAAATCACTTTCGAGTATGCTAGTACTTTCTTGAAGAAAAAACGCAAATTTCTCACGCTAGTTGAAGATGAAATACTTCAAAAAAGGCACTGGAAGAAGCTTAAGATGCAACATTGAATGAATTTGATAGCCTGGAAGCAAAGGAAGTGGCAAAATTTGAGAAAGATATTTTTCTACAACTTTGACCCCTAACAGATTCTTTTGCAATTTCGATCCAAAAATTTCTTATGCAACTTTGACCTAGAAGATCCTTCTACAACTTCAACTTGCCTAGCAACTTTTTAACACTTCGACTTACTTAAAAGCTTTCCAGCACTTCTGCATGCCCAACATGTTTCCACCACTTCCCCAAAAGGTGCAAAGAGAGGCCGATAGGTTTAATTGGAAATTGGAAAATTTATGTGAGGAATGCATTTGTAAACACATATGCCATCTGTAGGCACATTTTTTTAAAACACACAACAATCCATTATCAGTTATGAAATATAATTCTAAATCATTGCAACCATAGATATAACACCATGACCACGATGAAAATGCACATAATAATAATAATGGAGATAACATAATAATATTGACATGTCTCCTTAGCAAAAGATGACAAGAATCCAATCTTAATTACATCAATAAACACCCAGTTATTATTAATATAGAATTAACTAATCATTTGATAGCAACTGAAATTGTATAGAAACTCTATGGTAGGGATTAGTTATTGGTTAAAAAAAATCTAAGAATCTCGTAGGAACTTAAATTGTTTGTAAACTCCACTTGACTTGCATTCCTATAACTAATCCCTATAAAACCTCTTGGTTAAAAGAATATCATCTTATGTTAGTGCATAGCTCATGTGGGATTGCTTTAATATTGGTCCATACAAGATGGAATCCTATAAAGCGATAAGGACATCAAAAGGAAGCCATGGATTAGGTCTCCAATAAGCAATGAGAAGCTTACACTTGTATTTATAGGCACAAGGAATATCACATTTCTATGTTGATTTTTAAGCATGGTCATGGATCTGAAGTGTCAATCAAAAGCCTATGTTGATTTTTAAGCATGGTCAAACATCTGAAATGTCAATCAAAAGCCTATTTGCACTTGCATAGTTTAAATATTAATTTACTATACACTTTTGCTAATTTTGTTTCAGAGGAAAAAGAATATGATAGATATAACATGATGCATCTATGTAGATTTATTAGCTATAACTAGATAAATTGACACCGAAAACTCCGCTAAAAATTGGTTCCATAGACATTCACCACAAGAAAGCATAAAATACTTTTGTAAGAAATTCACAAATTAATTGCAATTAGGCTGACATAGAACAAAAATACAACCAGATTTCCGAGGAAAATTTCTCGAGGAAAATTTCCTTTCCTTGTGAGCATGTTCTATTTGTCACTACAGAATGTGAGCAACCTCCTATCTCATAAGACACTTATTTTTCCCATGTGGCAATATCATCCCCTCCATTTCGGCAACAATATTGCGAGATTTGCTCCGTTGAAGTAACTACTATGTTTTTTAAACCTATATAAATAGTCAGCAATAATATTTTATAATAACACTATCTTTTTTTATTATATAAATATCAATATTACACATTAAATTCATAATAAATTATTGTTATTACTATTTTCTAAATAATATATTTAGATAAATATCAATATTAAATTCTGAACCAATTATCATTATTATTTTTCCCAAAATTATACAGAAAATTATACCATTTATCACATGAACGTGGCCTATATTACACATCACTTAATATTAACATGTACAATGCACTAGGCACTAGCTCCTTTAGACGTACCGAAGAACCGAAGAACTCATAAGTTGCAAATATTGTCATATCATCATTATCTTAATATGTACGATGCACCAGCTCCATAATCATAAAGATGCTCAAATCAATAACATATAATCAATTAAGAAAATATTGCTTATTACAAGGAATTAGTCCAAGGAACACTTCAGACTAATAAGAAGGTGATTCAAACATGACAGCCACCTATTGATTTATATTTAGTTGCCCATATAAACCTCTGTTTATTCATTCTCTTGAATCTGAGATTTATATTTAGTTGTCCATATAAACCTATGTTTATTCCTTTTCTCGAAACTGAATAAACAGATATGATCAATTGTGCCTTATTCTGAACGAAAAAAAACGGAGTTGTGACCTTACATTTAACGAACAAGGAAGTTATGGCAAAAATATGTTCAAAACCATAATAATAAAGAATGCCTACAAATAAAATTTCATGTTCCAATTTGCAACATCATTATTGAATTCTGTTGTGGCCATGTCTTTCAGCGAACTGGAAGATCAGAAGAGAATTTCCGTTGGAATTTTGAGAATTCCGCAAATGTTGAGAATGAAACTCTCCTCTACCGAGGCGGCGCACGAAAACGCGAGTACGATAAATGCGAAAACGGTTAAACACCTACCTTCATGGGCCTGAACGAAGTACGTTTGTTTAACTACATGTAAATGTATGGACTGCTAGGGTTTTTTCTGAAAAGTGCACAGATGTATACGCGGGTTGTCTTTATTAAAAGCGCGTATATACGCGGGTCTGTTTAAAGAAAAACGCGTATGTAATTTGAACTGATGATTGCTCAAAGCTGATTGAGTTTTTGTATATCTATTCTGAAGTCTGGGCTATCTCTGATATTCTGGTTACAGTGGTTTCACTGTTCTGTTTGATGCAATGGGAAAAGGATGTTTGCTGATAAGTGAAGGATTGTGTTGAAGCTGTTTGATCCAGTTTGAAAATTGATGAAACGTGGTCTGCACTGGTTCTGAGGGTTGAAGCCTTCACTCTAAAAGTAGAAGCCTTCTGCCAGTAGAGGCTGGTGTTAATATCAGGGGGTAGTAGCTCCCTTCCAGGTGAGACTAGTAAACGAGAGCAGGGGGTTGTTGCTCCCTTCCAGGAGAGGCTAGTAAACGAGAGAAGGTTGTAGCCTTCTGCAGGTGGGTGCCTGCGTGCTGGTATGAGTCTGCACCAGTACATGTTGTAAGAAGTTTTCTTAATAATAAAGATTGAAGACTGAGACGACGACAGCGGTGGTTTTCTCCCGAATTGGGTTTCCACCTAAAAATCCTGGTGTCCATGTGTGTTGCTTATGTGTGATGATTATTCTGTTCTTTATACACCTGTTTACTGCTGTCTAAACATCAGATGAATGATTAATGCAATAATCTGAGTCAAGAATTAAATGCATAATTAAATCACTGTATATACGCGAGTTAGGTAAAGGATATTCGCGTATATACGCGGGTTGGCTTCAGGAAAGTAGCGTATGGGTTTTTTAAGAAAGAAAATATCAAATTTTTATTGTCTGCACTAAATACTAATTCACCCCCCCCCCCAGTATTTTTCCCAACAATTGGTATCGGAGCAGGTCCTTCTGAAAAGGCTTAACCGCTAGAAGGAAGATCAAGCAAGATGAGAAATCAAGAGGGAACAACATCTATCAAGTCTCCACTCTTCAACGAAAGTAATTTAATCTTCTGGAAAATAAGGATGAGATCTTATCTTCGGTCTATGGGAGCAGATATATGGGCCATTGTTGAAAGAGGATATCAATATCCAGCTGCTACACCAACAGATCCAACTGAAAGAAAGAATTATGAATCAAATGCAAAAGTGGTCAATGCTATAACACGAAGTCTAACTGAAGCAGAATTTGTCAAAGTCATGCAGCTGAATACAGCAAAGGAAATATGGGACAAAATCATTCTAAGTTATGAAGGTGATGCAAAGGTAAAAAGTGCAAAACTTCAATCTCTCAGAATTGAATATGAAAACTTAAGAATGCATAATGATGAGAATATTGCTAGTTTCTTTTTACGTGTTGATGATGTTGTAAATCGTATGAGAAATCTGGGAGAAACAATAACCGAATCTACTTTGGTTGAGAAAATCTTAAGATCGCTAACGGAAAAATTTGAATCAAAAGTCTCTGCTCTTGAAGAAAAACATGATCTTCAAACTCTTACTATGGTGCAACTTCATGGCATACTGACTGCTTATGAAATGAGGAGAGGGGGACCATCTGAAGTCAAAGAAGCTGTTTTTAAAGCTTCTACAAAAGGGAAAGAAGTTCAAAAGGCAGAAGGCTCAGGATATATCTCAGAAGAAGATGAGGCAAATTTTGTGAGAAGACTCCAACCAGGAACCGGAAGGTTCAAAGGTAAGCTTCCTTTCAAATGTTTTGATTGTGGAAGAGTTGGTCATTATGCTGCAAAGTGTCCTTATAAAGAAACATCTGCTAAAGAAGTAGCAAGAAGGAATAAAAACCGATCTAGCACTAAGAAAAGTTATTATACTAATTAAGACAATGATGGGTTATCTGATAGTGAGGTAGAATGTGAACAAGATCTTAGACTTCTCATGGCATTTGAACAAGAATCAAGAAAATAAAAGGATACTTTTGTGGATGCTCTAGAGGACAATGATTTTCTTGAGGAAAACAATCAACTCAAAATATACTTAGAAGAAAATAAGATAATCATAGAGACGCTGAAAAATCAGATTGAAGAAGAAAAGAAACACAGGGAGAAAGCAGAATGTGAAGTGGTAAGTCTAAGAAAAGAATTGGAGAAAGTAAAGACTCTGAATCTCAGATTTGCTAAAGGATCGGAAACCTTAGATGAAATTATCAAGGTACAACGTTCTCCTCTCATAAAAACTGGTCTTGGATATATTGGAGAATCCTCTCAGGCTTCAGCACCAAACTATCTAAAGGCAGCAACAACTGGTTTACAATATTTTGCCACTCAACAAGGAAGTAAGAAATATTTACAGGTAAAGCAGGATCATCTCAATTCAAGGAACACTAACAGGAATAAATTTCAAAGAAGCTCCAACCAATAGGTTAATCCAAATAGAAGATTTCATGATCAAAGAAATTTCTACTTCAATGGACAATGTTTTACATGTCACAATTTTGGTCATAAAGCTGCTCAATGTGTTGCTTATAAAACCATCATGACAAGAGAAGCAAGAAAGAAAAGGTTGGATACTAAACCAAAGAAGAATACCTATAACAACTTTTCTCCTCTTCAAAATGAAGTTGAATGTGCTTATTGCAATAACTTTGGCCATAAAGAATCTGAATGCAGGAGCAAAGTCCAGCCAAAAGAACATGTTCCTTCAAGCTCCAAAGTGTGGAAAAAGAAGGAAATACAGGTTGAAAATTGTGGCATCGCTTTATTTGCAGAAGGTGAAGAAAATCAATGGTATATTGATAGCGGATGCTCAAAACATATGACAGGTGACAAAAACAAACTTCATGCATATAATGCCCTAGAAAAGGAAAAGAATGTTACTTTTAGAAATGATACACCTGCTGTCATTAAGGGAAAAGGGTCTGTTTTTCTAAAAGAAAAGGTGAAAGCTAATAATGTCATGTATGTGGATGGATTAAGACATAACCTGTTAAGTGTGAGTCAAATGTGTGATCAAGGAACTGAGGTTGTCTTTAGTTCAAAAGAATGTGTGGTACATGATCTTGATACAGGTAAAACAATTATAAAAGGAAAAAGAACTCCAAACAACCTGTATGTATTGAAGAACAACAAAGATCAATGCTACTTGAGCAAATCTTCAGAAAATTGGCTATGGCATAGAAGGCTGGGGCATCTGAGCTTCTCTCAAATCAACAAATCAAGCAGACTTAAAGTTGTTCGTGGTCTTCCCAATATTACTCTACCAGAGAGTATCATATGCAAATCTTGCCAATTCGGTAAACAGACCAGAGTTCAATTTAATGCCAAGGAAGGCTCATCAAGAAGGCCTCTTGAACTCGTTCATACTGACATATGTGGACCTATGAGGAAAAGGTCACCACGTGGTGAAGAATACTATATCTTATTTATTGATGATTTCTCTAGAATGTGTTGGATTGGGTTGATCAAACACAAAGATGAAGCATTTGAAAAATTTCAGATCTTCAAAGCACTGGTGGAAAATGAATTATATCTAAAAATCAAGTGTCTTAGATCTGATCGAGGAGGAGAATATACATCAAATGAATTCTTTGAATTTTGTGAACAACATGGCATAAAAAGACAGTTTTCTGTAGCAGGCACTCCACAACAAAATGGCGTAGCAGAAAGAATGAATAGAACAATTCAACAAATGGCTAGAGCTATGCTTGATGACTCTGGAACACCTGACACTTTTTGGGGAGAAGCAGCTCTCACAGCAGCAAATATTCTTAACAAGGCACATGTTCGGGTAAATAGTGACAAAACTCCATATGAACTCTGGTATAGTAATTCTCCCTCTGTGAAGCATTTTAGAGTTTTTGGAAGTAAATTCTTTATCAAAAATAATGATGAAAATCTTGGCAAGTTTGAACCCAGATCAGATGAAGGAATTCTTCTTGGTTACTCATCTACAAGAAAAGCATACAAATGTTACAATAAAAGGCTTCGGAAGATTGTTGAATGTATTGATGTTGTTATTGATGAGTCTCCTGCAGCCCCTAAAGAAGAAAAACAAACAGCAGATGAAGATGATGGTGAATTTTGTCCTTCTGCATCACATAGAAATGATATAGACAATGGATCCGATGAAGAACCTGAAAATGATTTATCTGGAAAAACTCCATCCAGATATGTTCAAAAGAATCATCCTGAAACTCAAATTTTGGGAGACAAGGAATCAGGTGTACAAACAAGGAGGACTCTTGTGGGATCTTCTAGCTATCTGGCATTTCTATCCACAATTGAACCTCACAATGTCAATCAAGCTAGCAAAGATGAATGTTGGATTCAAGCCATGAATGAAGAGCTTGATCAAATTGAAAAGAATCACACTTGGGAATTGGTACCAAGACCACATGATAAAAATGTCATTGGAACTAAGTGGATATTCAAGAACAAGTTAAATGAGAATGGGGATGTTATAAGAAACAAAGCTAGACTGGTTTGCAAGGGGTATACTCAACAAGAAGGAATAGACTTTGAAGAAACTTTTGCTCCTGTAGCTAGACTTGAAGCCATAAGAATGTTTCTTGCTTTTTCAAGTTTTCAAAAAATCAAAGTTTATCAAATGGATGTTAAATCTGCATTTCTCAATGGTGATCTAGAAGAAGAAGTTTATATAGAACAACCAGAAGGATTCATTTTGGGAAATGATAAAAATCTTGTTTGTAGACTTAAAAAGGCTCTATATGGTCTCAAACAAGATCCAAGGTCATTGTATTATCATCTTGACAAATATCTTCATCAACAAGGATTTTCAAAGGGGTCTGCTGATAGCAACTTATACACAAAAATTGAAAATGATAAACTATTGATTGTGGTTGTATATGTTGATGACATCATTTTTGGGAGTAATGAAGAATCTATGAGTCAGAATTTTGCTTCTGTCATGCAGCAAGAATTTGAAATGTTCTTACTTGGAGAACTAACATTCTTTCTTGGCTTGCAAGTACATCAAACTGCAGATGGTATATTCTTATCACAAGCAAAATATCTTAAGCAAATTCTAAAGAAGTATGGCATGGAATAATGCAAACCTGTAAGTACACCAATGATAACTGGATGTAACCTCAGTTCTCATGATGAATCTCCCGCAGTGAATCAACCAGAATACAGATCAATGATAGGTAGCCTACTTTATCTCACTGGGACTAGACCAGACATTATGCATGCAGTGGGGATTGTTGGACGATTCCAAGCTAATCCAAAAGAGTCTCACCTTCAGGTTGTCAAAATAATATTCAAATATCTACAAGGAACTCAAGACTTTGGACTATGGTATCCAAAGAATGGCGATCTTACTCTTCATGCTTACACAGATGCAGATTGGGCTGGAAATGTCGATGATCGGAAAAGCACTAGTGGTGGTGCATTCTATATGGGACCCCGGTCGATATCTTGGTTCAGCAAGAAACAAAATTCTATTGCCTTATCTACAGCAGAAGCAGAATATGTCGCTACCGCGTCTTGTTGCACTCAACTTCTTTGGATGATGCAAACCCTGCAAGATTTTCAAATCAAATGTACACCTCCTATCTCCATTATGTGTGATAATACAAGTGCCATCAGTATCTCAAAGAATCCTGTTATGCATTCAAAGACCAAGCACATTCCCATCAAGTATCACTTCTTACGTGAACAAGTGCTTGAACAAAAGTTGAAGCTGGAGTATGTTCCCTCTAAAGAACAAGTTGCTGATATATTTACCAAACCTCTGCCCAGGGAAGCATTCGAATATCTCAGACAGAAGCTGGGTGTTTTCTCTGCCTCTCAGAAGAACATATCTGATTAAATTCAGAAGATTAAATTTGATACACGGGTTTCCTAAAAGACAGTCGCGTATATACGCGAGTTTATCCACACAAAGCCGCCTATGGTTAGTTGCTGACAAATTTTGTTTGGGGTCAGCATTATTCATCACATCTGCAGTACTGATTGATATCTTTGATGTTGTATGGTATCTCTGGTGAAGTTTTATCTCTTATATTTCTGTCTCATTCTCTGATATTGGGTGAAGATGCCTTGATGATCTTCTGTTGAAAGTGTTTAGGATGCACAAGCTAAGGGGGAGATGAAGGAGTAAACTGATGTACAGGTTCAGGGGGAGCATTATCCTTGCTGAGTATAATGCATTTTTGGCATTATTATGGTTCTAAAATATGATCTCTCTCTTGAGGTCTTCCTAGTTTTGGTCATAAACGGTCATATTTGTAATTTGATGAAAAGGTCTTGATGTAAAATTGTAATATTCAGTCATGTAAGGACTTGATCAAATGTGTAAACCCACTTGGTTGGGTAGTTGAGTCAAAAATGTGTAAACCCACTTGGTTGGGTATTTGAGTCTCATATGTAAATCCACTTGGTTGGATCTTTGTTGTAAGTATGAGTCCTTGGTGATAGGAAGGTCATAGATTCATGTACTTCATTGAAAAATATGTTTAAAGATTCAGCATGAACTCAGGGGGAGCATGGTAACTTCAATGCACATCAGATCTACAACGCTCTTCTATCTACATGAGGAGAAAACAACCTTGTGTTGGTTTTGATCCGCCCTTTGCCCTTGATGTCAAAGGGGGAGAGTGATATGGTGTTTGAATAGGGGAGAATATCATTATGCTTAATGTATCTATCTGTTGTGGTGATCAAACACCATCGTGGTTGCCATCAAGTCCAAAGGGGGAGATTTTTGGCAATATGATGCAGAGTGTTGTCCTTGATGGCAACCCACTTGATGAAGATGATGGAAACCTACTTAATGAAGTTGTTCTTGATGCTTGATGAGTTTATTAATGATGTAAATCTGATGTTCCACAAGTAGCTCAGAAGTAACAGAAGAAAGAAATATCAGAAAGAGCCAAAGCAATGATGAATAAGACATGTCACTATGCATACGCGGGTTCGTTTAGGCGAAGTAGTGTATGTACGCAGAAAAGTACGAGATAAGTCGCGTATGCCTAATTGCGCTCTAAAGATATAAAACCAGGGGTTCTTACCATGGTTTTGACCCATTGTATTGAGCGTTGGATTGTTTATATGATCCCGTCTAGGAATACCATCGGAAGTCATGTGGTTTTGACTCATGGTATTGATAAAGGAAAAACCTATATAAGGAGAAGAAAATCATTGTGCAAAAGGTGTGCATGTGTCTGGGTTTTAATGAATACTACACTCTGAAGTTTATCTGCATGGTCGAACTCTGTTCTTAATCGATAGATCTGAATCTATGATGCACCTGTGAATATGATGAAGGTTCAAAAACTGTAGATCTGGAAATGATGAATCTCTAGGATGACTTGAAAAGAAGTAATGAAGACCTGGCGCAAATCTATTGAAGATATTGAAGAAATCTGGGTAAGTCCATAGATCTGGTTTGCTCTGCAAAGTTTATCCTTTTAGATCTATACGCAGGTTAGTTTCATGAAAAGCGCGTATATACGCGGATCTGTTTAACCAAGGGCGCGTATGGACTGTTAGGGTTTTTCTCTGAAAAGTGCACAGATGTATACGCGAGTTGTCTTTATTAAAAGCGCGTATATACGCGGGTCTGTTTAACGAAAAGCGCGTATGTAATTTGAACTGATGGTTGCTGAAAGCTGATTGAGTTTCTGTATATCTATTCTGAAGTCTGGGTTATCTCTGATATTCTGGTTACAGTGGTTTCACTGTTCTGTTTGATGCAATGGGAAAAGGATGTTTGCTGATAAGTGAAGGATTGTGTTGAAGCTGTTTGATCCAGTTTTAAAATTGATGAAACATGGTCTGCAGTGGTTCTGAGGGTTGAAGCCTGCAGTATGAAAGTAGAAGCTTTCTGCCAGTAGAGGCTGGTGTTACTATCAGGGGGTAGTAGCTCCCTTCCAGGTGAGGCTGGTAAACGAGAGCAGGGGGTTGCTGCTCCCTTCCATGAGAGGCTGGTAAACAAGAGAAGGTTGTAGCCTTCTGCAGGTGGGTGCCTGCGTGCTGGTATGAGTCTGCGCCAGTACATGTTGCAAGAAGTTTTCTTAATAATAAAGATTGAAGACTGAGACGAAGGCAGCGGTGGTTTTCTCTCGAATTGGGTTTCCACCTAAAAATCCTGGTGTCCATGTGTGTTGCTTATGTGTGATGATTATTCTATTCTTTCTACACCTGTTTACTATTGTCTAAACATCTGATGAATGATTAATACAATAATCTGATTCAAGAATTAAATGCATAATTAAATCACTGGATATACGCGAGTTAGGTAAAGGATATCCGCGTATATACGCGGGTTGGATTCAGGAAAGTAGCGTATGGGTTTTTAAGAAAGAAAATATCAAAGTTTTATTGTCTGCACTAAATACCGATTCACCCCCCTCTCGCATTTTTTCTCCAACACAACATGTGGAACATGATCCTTCCAATACTTGTTGTAGATTAGTATATCATCAAAAAATACTAACACAAAATTTCTAAGGAAGGATTTTAAAATTGAATTCATCAACCCTTTAAATGTAGAAGGTGTATTGGTAAGGCCAAAAGGCATGACCAAAAATTCATAGTGACCCTCATGAGTTCTAAATGTTGTTTTCAAAATGTCTTTAGTCTTCATTCTAATTTGATGATATCTTGAATGGAGATCCAACTTGGTGAAGTATATTGCTCCATGTAATTCATCCAATAATTCATCAATGACAGGAATGGGAAATTTATCTTTAATAGTGAGCTTTTTGAGCTCCCTATAATCCGAAAACATGCGCCATGATCCATCCTTCTTATGCCCCAATACTACTCGAGTCGAGAAATAACTTTGACTAGGTTGAATTATATCGACATCTAGCATTTCTGCAATCATACTTTCAATTTCTCTCTTTTGGGCATAGGGATATATGTAAGGCTTGATCTTTGGAGGAAAATTCCTAGAATCAAATTAATAACATGACTGCCATAGTGAATAGTGGGAGGCCTTCGGAAGTCTCAAATACCCTTAATGATTGTCCAAGACTTTTGGATATCCTGAGAAATAAAATGGTTCAATGTATGAATCCCCTAGGGCTCATAATTGTGCAATTATGCCCCATTGTTATTTCTTTATTTTCTTTAGAATAATTTTCATGCCATTAGAGCTGATTATCTTTCTAGGTTTCTGCAATACTTTCTTAATTCAACTTATTTTCCTTCCCAAAAAAAATTCAAGAATAGTTCTTGAAAATTTAAATTTATCGTACCCAAAGACCGTAACCAATGGACTCTAGCACAACATCAACACCACCCATTGGAATGGAAAGAATTGGAATATTCAATACATATTCCCCCATGGTTAGCTTAATATTATGGAACTTTCCATAGAAATTTATAGTTCCTCAATTTTCAATCATCACTTGACATTTTGGTGCTGGATATAGGAATAAATTCAATTCCTTGGATATCTTACAATGAATAAAATTACAGGTACTATCTGAATCAATCATCTCTGTTAATTTTTTATTATTGATATATCCTTCTATATTGAGAGTTTGAGGAGTGGTAATTCCTACCAATGAATTACAAGATATTGTCAAATTCATTTATTCTTTCTATAGGGTTGGTTCCTGGTGTATATCATCTTCTTTTGAAGTTTCATGTTCCTTTTCTTCCTCCTCTTCAAAATATATGTAAAATAATTTTTCCTTAGCACGCTTATGAACTTTCGTGTATTTGTTATCACAACAGTAACAGAGCCATTTTTGTCTTTTTTCTTCCAATTGTTGTGGTGTCAACCTAGTAGGTTGTGGAAGGCTAGGAAAAAAAACACTTCCATATTTGTAGTTGTGAGTGGTAGGCTTCCTTGTTTCCATAATTTTTCTTTCAATTTTTCTTTCCAACTTGAATTCCTTCTCTAGTGACTCAGGTTCCCAAAGGAGAACCTCATGTTGGATGTTATCCTTTAAATTCCCTATGAAGAAATAAATCCTATGCTCCTATGGAATATCTTTTACCCTTATATTCAATTTTTGGAAGTCCTTAATGTGCTCGCAATTGAACCCTTTTGTTTGATATTTATCAATTGGCTAAAGAAGGTATTTCTCTTTGTATCCTCATAATGTGCTATTGTTTCCTCCGTAAAAATTGACCAACTGACAAGTGTTTTATGAGAAAAAAGCCATCAACACAATACAAATGGATTGGATTCTAAATATAAAGTTGCAATGCGTACCTTTTATGTGTTTTTCACATTATGGAGATCAAAATATTTCTCTATATGTAGTATACTTGTTACTGGATCCTTGCCATCAAACTTCCTCATGTCAATCTTTGGAATATGGTGGGTCTTCAATCCAACGTTAGAGTCTATGAAATCATGATTAACATTTCTTTTGTTTTCATCATGAGTTTCATCTAATACCTTTTCGCCATTAGGAAACATTTCTTGTAGAAACTTTTTCAAATTTTTCTTCAACCTTTCCATGTCTTCTTTTAAACCATTAAGTCAAATACTCCATGTTGCCTTTTATTTTTTCTTCTATACCATCCATATTAGCTTACATGTCATCCATCTTAGCTTCCATGCCATCCTTCAAACCTTCCATATCTGATTTTAAACCATTCTTCAAAATTTTATCACTAAATTGATACTGGTGGGCTGCTTCAACATTCAATCTAGAGTAACTATTTTAAACCTACTTTTAGGTGGAACTTAGCCTTTCCAGCCTGAGAGGGCTCTCTCAAGTATAAATATGATATTATTTAAATGAATATCAATAGATGGATAACTTTGAAATTGTCTTTAAATGTGTTTTTGTGCAGGTGAAAGATGTAGAAAAATTACTACCATTGGGCATATGGAGTTAGTATAAACAAACTTAGTGAAATATGAAACTCCTCTCATGGAAGCTGAGGCATATATATTCTGATGAAAACATAACATTTACAAAAAGATAAATGTTTGAAGGAAGTTATATCATGTTGATCATGAATTCTAAGTAATAAAATAGCTAGAATACTGAAGATAAAATAACAAAACATAAAACATAAACACTCATAATAATATCAATGAATCCTAGGTAAAGAGAAGTATGTTGCCACTGTATATTACTGATAAAAGGATTTACAATAGTAGTCTGTAGTGAAAACATTCATCAACCATCTCTCTATCAATTATCTGCCTATTTATAGCTTTAGGCACCTTTACAATGAGTCTTCCAGCAAGGCCAGATCTTCGAATGCTTCTAATGACACCTTGACTAAATAAAATAATATTACAAGGAGAGAATGTAGACAACTCCTATTTTTAGGAATTTGAAACCTAATAGGACTATAATATTCTTTATTACATTAAAAAACTTTAAAAGCTACATGTTTACATCGAAAAGACCATGTGCTTGAGGTGGCACTAACCATTACTAAAACGTAAATACCCCCACCAAGTCAGGAGGTCTGTCTTCCAAAATTTGAGGAGGTGGTTTCATGATTGTTGATGTGGTTTCCATGATTAGTTGGCAGTTGAACATATTTGTCGAGGAGTATGTATTCATACAAACATTCAAATAATGACTTCTGACCTTTCCAGGTGGCTGACCTGTCCCAAAAAGACAATTAAAACTTGAAAAATCTCAAAATTCCTCTTTGCTACAAAACAGGGGACTTTTAGGCAAGTTCGTAGTGAGAGTTTGTAGCATTTTCAAACCATCTCTGCAAAATATTTTCTCTCTTTTTTGATTTGAGGTTGTCTAGTGAGTAAAGAAATTAAATACATGCCTTTACCTGCATTTTCCATGACAAAACTTGACATATATAACCAAAAATCATCTTCAGTGAATTCGTAGTGTTTTCTCGGCTTTAAGCCCGAGACACACTACACACTTGCCTAATAGACAACAGACTTGAAAATTCTTGATTTCTTCTTCAAAATTTCCCATGGATTTTTAAGTGATGAACTATAATGAGGAAAAAAATATTTTAAAAGGTATTTTACCCCCTTTCAAACATGAGGCAAAGACAACCAAAGAATCAGCCACCAAATTCTGGTCTCTAGTTTTGACAGTGAAACTATATTATTTAAAATTCTCAAGAATTTCAAGGATTAAATTTCTATAAGCCCTCGTCCTGACATCTTTGGTCTGATAAGATCCTTCTAATTTCTTGATTACTAATTCAGAATCACCACAAACTGATATTTTCTTGGCGCTTAAATTCTTCAAAGTTTCTAGACCCAAAAATAATGACTCATACTTGGCCATATTGTTTGTACAATAAAAGTTATGTTTGTAAGAGAAAAAATTACTTTCATCATTAGGAGTGGTAATCCATATTCCTGCACCAACTCCTTCTCTTCCAACAGTGCCATCAAAATGTGAATTCCACCGACCCTCTTCATTTTCCTCCATACTTCTCTGATTTTCTGCTTGCGTATTTTCTGTTTTTTTCTCATTTTCTGCCTCATCAGTGAGTTCATTGAACAAAATTGAAGATCCCAGTTCAATATCTAGTGCATAAATAGGAAAATTTTGAGGTTTCTCCTTGCTACTTACCATGTAAGCCATCCTACTTTCTCTGTACAGCCTCCTCTTCTCACCAAAGACTAGAATGGTGGCATAAGTCATATCCATCTGCATAGTTCCTTTAATTTTGGCTGCCCAAGATCTAGATAGAAGAATACCAAATTTTGGAGGAATGTAAACTATGACTATATCCATTACCATTGTCGTATTAGGCACTTGAGTTAACCCAACAACCACATATTTAATGAGACCAATGCACTGGACTCTCTTGGAGTCAAAAGAAAACAAGTCTTTCTAAGTTCTAGTAATGTCTAAACACATTCTTTCCATGATCACATTAGGCATTAAATTGTGAGAAGCCCCTGATTATAACATGTATTTATGAAAATTCATGTCATGAATGTTCAGACTTACATAAAAATGTGTAACTTCTTCATTTTGTTCATCTTCTACCCTTGGTTCCAGGAAAATGGTAGGATGGCATTCTTGCAGATTTAGGATGTCTGAAGGTCTGGGATGAGTGTTAATCATCCTGAAAATTTGGCTTCTATACTTAGTGACCTTAATGATATCACCAAAGGGAACTGGAATTTTGATTTTGGAAATCTTATTTTCTAAATTGAAAGTAGATGAATGTTTTTCAATTTATTTTCCATGAGGCAATGGTGGTGTCTCTTTCTTTGGTTCAGCTGGTTTAGGAGCATATTTCTTTGGATGAGATTTATTCGCTGTAATGGGAACATTTCTACTCCTCAAATTATATTATTTTTTCATTTCAAAGATAGCATGTTGGTAACCCTTTGAGTAATCATATTGTCCCTCACATCTTCCCATATCATGACTAGACTCATCATGTTCTTCTTTAGTAAGAAACATTCCTAACACATCTTCATCTAAACAATGAATAATGTCTTCTTGAAATTCAAGTTGTGTTTCCTTTTCATCTAATAAATTTTGCTAAAAAGGAGGTCTTACCTGTCGATCAGGTTGATTTCTATTGTCTCTCTGTCTTTGTTTATTTTGAGGCTTCTTAAATTGAGGATTTTTGATATGTGTCTCTTGTTGTGCAGGAGGTAAAGGATTTGCACCAAGAGCAAGCCTATCCATAAGCTTCTCCATGGTCTTCATCATACTATCAAACTTCACATCTGAGAATGAAGAAGGCTTCTCTTCTCCTTTTAATTTAGTTTTTCCCATATTATACCTATTAGTTGCAGTCATATTCACTTCAAATTTTACAACATAATTCTGCATGTCAGCCAAAGAAGCAGATTATTTTTCCCTTAATAATATGGAAAACTCATAGTCAAAAGCTTCAACATAGTGTAATTGAGCAGCTCCTGGGGGAGGTTTGATATGATCAAGTATGGAATTGTAAACCTTGTTAAGCCTCTTAGAAAAATCTTGAACTGATTCATCTATGGCTCTTTTCAAATTTTTATACTCAATTAAGGCTTGAACAGGGTTCACTTTACTCCCCCACTTTGTCAAAAAACTATCTTCCAACTAGTCCCAGTTTTGTAAAATAGTTGGGGCCAAAGCTTTAAACAATTTTCTTACCTCACCTATGAAACTTTGGGAAAAAAAAACTCATTTTCACATTCTCATCATCTAGCTCCTCTCGGTCAATGAATTCATTAAATTGGTCAACATGTTGTTCAAATGTCATTTCTTCTTCACTCGCAAAGGTTTTAATCCTAGTAGAATATCCATCTGGAAGGTCATGAAGAACAACAGGAAGAACAAGGAGAGCATATCTTGTAGGTCTTGTAGGAGGAGGAACTATAGCCGTAATGACAGGGACTGTACTACTTGGAAAAGTGGTGGATGAACTCAAATTCTGACATTGGGAAAAAACAGTGAATGAGGGTGAAATGTTAGGAGATGTTGTAAAGGGAATTTTGAGTCTAGATACAAAGGAACTCCATTTAGGCAAGGGAATACCATACTTTCTCTTTAACAGAAAATCAAAAGGGTCTAACTCTTTTAATCTTTCAAAAGACTCTTTTTCCAATAACAGCTCTGATGTGACAGTCTTCCAAAAATATTATTTTTCTTCTTTTGACAGTAGGGAAGATGTATCAATTCTTAGTATTTGTAGGTCTGATATTATATCAGTCAATTCATTCAAAATTTTAGACCTAAAAAGTACTTCTTATATATTTTCATAAAACTGTTTATCTTCAAGTCTTCGAACAACCTCAAAGGAGAAAGATAAAACTCTTGAATGAGATGGAATATATGAATTTGATGAGATTCCAATACCTCTGAGAATTATTTCTGGATTATCCACAATTACAGGTGGGTTAGGATCTAGATTGCTCCTTGTATGTATCTTTTTCATAGCCACCTTTAAGCATGAAATTTTTTAGTGGAGTCACCAAGGTCTAATGCAGTCTCAAATGCTTCTGAGCTCTTGCTACCCTCAAGAGTCTGGTATTTCTGTTTGAGCACAAAACTTCGGGAATATATGTCTTCAGACTCCCGACAGACGCACCAAAATGTTATCACTAAATTGATATTGATGGGCTTCTTCAACAGTCAACCTAGAGTAACTATTATAAACCTACTTTTAGCGGGAACTTAGCCTTTCCAACCTGAGAGGGCTCTCTCAAGGATAAAGATGATATTATGTAAATGAAGATCAATAGATGGATAACTCTGAAATTGGATTTGAATGTTTTTTTGTGCAGGTGAAATATGTAGACAAATTACTACCATTGGGCATATGGAGTCAGTATAAACAAACTCAGTGACACATGAACTCCTCTCATGGAAGTTGAGGCATATATATTTTGATGAAAACATAACATTTACAGCAAGCTAAATGTTTGAAGGAAGTTAGAGCATGTTGACCATGAATTATAAGTAACCAAACAACTAGGATATTGAAGATAGAATAAAAAAACATAAAAGACAAACTCTCCTCATAATATCAATGAATCTCAAGTAAAGAGAAGTATGTTGGACATACTTAACTTGCCTACTGCATAACACTTGAAAATTATTGCTTTCTTCTTCAAAATTGATCATGGCTATGTAAGTGATGAACTATAATGAGGCAAAATTTATTGTAAAAGGTATTTTTACCTCTTCAAACAAAGTTAAAGAGCCACCCAGCAAATGTGTTTTCCGTGTTCATTTATCACCTATTACCTTTTAAGCCCTTTTTCTTGAGTTCGTTTTGTACCATTTCCACCGCACCTCCAACCTTTCACTCGACCTTGAGCTTCTTTCTCTTCGTCTCTCGCACGCCCAGATGTTCCTTTTCCTTGTATGATTCATCACTCTACGTAAATGGAGAGTTCTCTTCAGCAATTTTTTAGCATTTGTTAGGGCTTCATCATAATGATTAATCTTCTCATTCACTTTTTCCTTGAAATCCTCTGTCATTTTTCTTTCTATCTTAGCCTCTTAAAACTCCAAATTTTTACAATGTATTCCTCTCTAGCTTCCCTCAAATGATCCTTTAAATGCTCCACTTCATATTTTTCAGTGACCTTCTCCTTGCCTTTCCTCTGCTTTATGATTTCTTCTTTTGTTGGGGATAGGTCAATGATTTATTCTAACATAGTTTTTTTTCCCTTTTCTATTTTTTTCAGTCTTATTATCAACCTTGATACCTTTGGCCAGTTGTAATCTAGTGAGAGGTTTTCTTGGTTTAAATAAAAAACCTGCATCTTCAATTAAAAATTCAAGTTTCTGCGCGAGGCTTTTATTTTTCATGTCTTGTAAAATGTCCTCAAGATTACCTTTTCCCACCGTCTTTTCTCCTAGTGATTCTCCCATGACTCTTTTTTCTAGGCTTTTGCTTGCTACGGGAGGTGTGGGTCGAGGTATCTGATGGGGTAGCATCATGTTCTATTTCAATCTCCATGGGATCTATAATCGGATGCTTTCGTGTCCACCCTCTCGCTTTCCGCCATAGGCCTACAATTTTTACTTGAAAGGGTCGGTCTTTGATTTAGGTGTTTTCTTAGAGTTAACACATCCACTTCATAACCACTAAGAAATTAAATGTGGCTCACTTCTATTTAACTTATTCAACCCATTAGATGACCAGCAACTCAATTAATCCATGATGGAGATAGATGTTTCACTACCCTTGGGCTTAGCTTGTACTTTAATCTGACAATTTTCCTAGGCTTCTTAATAAGAAAAATTGAAGGTCCAAAAGTTGCTTACCAATGAAATGGAGCAAAAGCATGAAGTGATATTGATATATCATGTGAAACCTCCCTTCACATGTGAAATACTTCTGAATCACCATTAGGAGTTTGGAATAATTTTCTTTGAGACAACTTCTTGGTGTCCAGGTCATGTCCACTCCAATGTGCTCAGGCTTCAGGAACTCATCACAATTATGCAATTTTAATTTGGTGGCTTTAAACCACTCTTCCCCTATCCTTGTAATCTATGTAGCTTGGGCAATAGTTTCAAGAGAAACCATGAAATTTAGCACACCCACCTTTGATGGATTGCCAACAAAATTCACTGGAAAATCCTTAGAAACTTGGGCATGATACCCCTCCAACTTTTGGAAAAACCTCATGCAACTAGCAGTGGTAAAGGTTTCTGCAAAACTTGAATCTTCATTGACCATTTTTAAATCCATGGGCTCATACCTGACCATTGAGCCCCCTTTTTTGGTCCTTTTATGCATGGTCATTCCTTTCAACACAGTGTTGGCCTCTTTGGTAATATGACACCTGCAAAAGATAAATACGCACAACAAGGAGTTTGTAGACAAAGGCTGGACCTTTTTAAAGATAAAAACAATCAGCATACTTAAAGAAAAAATTAAAAGGTGGCAGCCAGTAGCTCAGAAGGATCATTTTTAAAAAAGATAAGTTTGAATGTGAGAGGGATGAGGACAAAGAAGGAAGGCTAAACAGAATTATGGAATGAAATGATGATCAAACATGCTCCATGACTCCAAAAAATTAATCACATGACCTCAAACTGACCTCTATCCATTTGAAACTTGACCCCTCACCCATTACAATGTCGGTGCATAAAAACACGAGTTTGTAGCATTTTTTGTTATGAGTCTGGCAGATTCGCTATGGACTTGTCAGCTGAGTCCATGGAAAAAACAACTTATTTTTCATATATTTTGCTACGGACTCAAGAAAAAGTAGACAAGTGGTTAAAACCTTAATTTGAACCCGTTCATGTGTATTTTTGATATATTTTTACTGTCATGACCTTTATGAGATGACATGTGGGACCCTAAAAACTTAAGATTATAACCAATTCATAAAATTTCATCAATTTTCATGAATTAATTTACCAACACAATAAAACCTATACCAAATGACCTTCATAACCAAAATGAATGTTATTGGTGATAAAAGTGGCTCCACTAGGGACGGTGTGCCCCTGGGGTACAACAAAGAACCTGTAGCATACAATGCCTTTCTTGTAAAAACTGAAATTTTCTGAAATTGATGATATCTTTGCCAAGATCTTATGGCCTTCACCTCGGGCTCAATATTGATGATGAATTCATTTTTATTTGCAAAAAATCATAACAGAGAATGAAATATTTACAATGGAATGTGATTTAGAAAAATAAAATAGGAGGAGTAGTGTTTTAGAAACCTGCCACTGACAGGTCATCCTCCACACAGTTGTCCATCCATCTCTTGAAGTAGAAATGTGTTGTTTCCATGATATGCATCTATCACAAATGGCCCCTTCCAGATGTTCTCAAACTTTCAATGCTTCCCCTTTTCTTAAATTTTGACTTCCCATTTCAGAACTACATCTTGAATCTTGAAGTTTGCTTCTTTAGTCTTTCTGTCAAAAGTTTTCTTTACTCTTTTTTGTGATTTCTAATTATTATCGTACACTTCTTCTATTTTCTCCTACAGAGATATGAGTTGGTTTATCCTCCTTTGTATGGCATTAGTTTCTTCTTCTAGCCCTTGTAGCAATTCCATTACTGGAACCCCCAAAGAAGTTGGGAAAATTTCTTCAGCTCCATATACTAGTTCATAAGGAGATGTACCTATGGAACTCTTAGTACAAACTCTATCAGCCCACAAAGAAAACTTTAACTTCAAATGTCATGATATTTTATTTTCTTGCAGAACTTTCTTGATGATCCTAACTATGGTTTTATTAGATGATTTAGTTAAGCCATTACCTTGAGGGAAATAGGTTGTGGAATGACCAAGAGTGGTATGACATTGATGACAAAAACTAATCAAATTTTTGGATTTTAAAGCTTGAGAATTATCAATAAAAATCTTCATGCGACAACCAAACCTTGACAAAATGTTGTTCTCTAGAAATTGAATGATGACTGACTCAGTAGCTTGCCTTGTGGGGACCACTTCAATCCACTTGGTAAAGTAATCAATGGTTGTAAAAATCCAACAATGTTGTTATGAGGATGTAGGGTGTATTTCGACAATGAAATCTAATCCCCATTGCTATAAAGGAGCTTCAACATATATTCGTTCTAGGGGTAAAGGAGTCAACTTCTTCTTCCCATCAAAAAATTGGCAAAGTCACGGCATGCAACAATCTTCTTGTAGATGTCTCTAAACATAGAAGGCCAATAATATCCTGCTCTGACTATCTTGTTTGTTGTGGCCTTCCAATAATGGTTTCCTCCACAATATCCCTTATAAAATTCTTCAATGCCCTTTTCAGCCTCTTCTTCCAACAAGAAATTTAAAAGAATACCACCAGTGTCCCTCCAATACAAGTTTATGTTCAAAATGCAGTATCTCAAAGACTTCAGCTTCACAAAACTTGACTTGGACTTAGTCAATTGAGGAGGATATTTATGATGATGTAGAACAAAAATCACATCTCTGTACCGTTAATACAAGTGAATTTTTCTTCAATAGGAACCAATTCTTCTTCTTCAACCACTTCTGAAATTTTTGCAATGAAATCCATGTTTAGGCACTCATAATTTGACTGTTCCATCAGTTTTTCTAGTCCTTGACCCTTTACCAACTTGGTAATCTTAATTTATATATCATATTCCAACAAAGTGGTGATCCACTTACCTCTTTTTCCATTAGGATCAGCTTGGGTCAGAATGTCTTTCACCACAGTATTAGGCACAAATGCTATAATATGAGAATGCATAATGTAAATTATGAAATCTTTAAGCTCCTTTACTAAATCATATGCCTGTTTATCCATGATATCATACTTCAATTTAGAGTTTTCAAGATTTTTACTGAAGAAATAAATAAGATGCTCACTGCCTTGTTGTCTTTTCGGTAATAATACTCCAACAATTGTATGTTCAGATGCGAAGGTAAAAACCAGAAAATCACTTGAAAAGTTAGGACTTATGAACACTGGGGCTTGAGTGAGGGCCTTCTTTATGTCTTCAAAATATTTCTTTTCTTCTACTATCCATTTAACATCAGTTTCTTTCCTAAGCATCTTAGTGATGTGTTTGACAATCTCAGCAAAATTAGGAATGAATCTTCTAACAAAATTTACCTTTCCAAGAAAGGATTGAACCTCTTTCCTATTAATTGCAAGTATATTTTATGAATGGTAGTGACCCTAATTGGATCAATTATTATTCCTTACTTTGATATAATGTGTCCTAATAATTTCCTAGTGGTCAAAGCAAAGACACTTTTAGTAGGATTGAGAGATATACCAAATTATCTTCATTTCTGTAGAATTTTCTCCAAGTGCTTAAGGTGTTATTCCTCCTTCTTTGAAAATACAATAAGTTCATCCAAGTAAACCACCAATGATTTGTCCTTCTCCTCATAAAATGCAATATCCATCGCCCTTTGGAAAGTTTCTCCTGCATTCATGAGACCAAAAGGAATTTTGGCATACATAAATGTCCCTCATGGCGTAGTAAAATAAGTTTTCTCTTGGTCCTCCGGATGTACTAATATTTGATTGTAACCTGGGAAACCATCAAGCATAGACATTCTTTGAGAGCCAACAATATTTTGCAGAATTTGATCCATCTTGGGAAGAGGTTAATTGTCTTTGAGAGATGCTTTATTTAAATTTATGAAATCAATATAAATTCCAATATCACCATTCTTCTTCCTTACAAGCACCAAATTAGAAAGCCACCTCAAAAAGAAAAAAGGGATAATGATTTTTGCATCAAATAATTTCTTAATTTCTTTCTCAATCAGTGGCATGATCAAAGGATTAATTCTTCTCAACTTCTGCTTCAAAGGCTTTTCATTCTCTTTGATGGGAATAGTATTTTGAATAATACTGGGATCATACATTTTCAAGTCTGCATAGCTCCATGCAAAGACATCAATATACTTCTTCATCATATCCACATACCTTTGTCTCATTTCTGAAAAATAAATCTAGACAACTTGACCATCTTATGAATTTCTGCAATGTCGAGGTTGCAAGTTTCCACCTCTTCATCATCAACCTTCATATTTGGGGACTTGAAAACATAATTTTGATAATAAAAAAACCTCAAGGGGTATGAAGCCTTTTGGAATACAATTATTTTTCAGCTGAAGGACCTCCAGATTCACTTTAGTTTCAACAAACATATTCTGTTGATCTACTTGAATGTTCTCAAACTCTTCTTTCAGCTCAAGGAAATTTCGGACCCATTGATCACTATAAAATACTTGCCAATGGATGATATTATCAGGGATAGTTGGTTTATGCATGACCTCAAACTCATAGCTCTTACTAGAATTAGTAGGAATGACAAAGAAACTAGCAAAGACAGCCAAAGAGTCAACCACCAAATTTTGGTCTCTAGTTTTTACAATGAAACTATATTTTTTAAAATTATCAAGCATATCAAGGATTAAACTTCTATAAGCCCTCGTCCTGACATATTTGGTCTGATAATATCCTTCTACTTTATTTATTACTAATTCAGAATCACCACAAACTGATATTTTCTTAGCGCCTAAATTCTTCAGAGTTTCTAGACCCAAAAACAAAGACTCATACTCGACCATATTTTTTGTACAATCAAAGTTCAGTTTGTAAGAGAAAAAATTACTTTCATTAGGAGTGGTAATCCATATTCCTACACTAGCTCCTTCTCTTTTAATAGTTCCATCAAAATTTAAATGCCACCAACCTTCTTTATTTTCCTCCATACTTCTCTGATTTTCTGTTTTTTTTTCTCATTTTATGCCTCGTCAGTGAGTTCATTGAACAAAATTGAAGATCCCATTACAATCTCTAGTGCATAAATAGGAAAATTTTGAGGTTTATCCTTGCTACTTACCATTTAAGCCATCCTACTTTCTTTGTACAACCTCCTTTTCACACCAAAGGTTGGAATGGTGGCATAAGTCATATCCATCTACATAGTTCCTTTAATTTCGGCTGCCCAAGATCTAGATAGAAGCATAAAATTTTTTGGAGGAATGTCAACTACCACTATATCCATCACCATTGTCTTATCAGGCACTTGACTTAAGCCAACAAACACATCTTTAATGAGACCAATGCACTGGACTCTCTTGGATTCAAAAGAAAACAAGTCTTTATAAGGTCTAGTAATGTTTAAACCCATCCTTTCCATGATCACCATAGGCATTAAATTGTGAGAAGCCCCTGAGTCTAACACGGAATTATGCAAATTCATGTCATGAATGTTCAAACCACATTGGCTCAGTTCGTGGACAATTTCCCTCTTCGATGGTTTTAAGCACATGATAATATTGGTGTACTGATTTGTGATTTGTTTGTGAGCGGTGACCTTTGGTTTTTGATCTAAGTAACTTACCCTATAAATTCCTACATGGTATCTAAAGAACTTAGTCTCAATTTTTGGGTAGAAGCAATTAACTGTGAAAATTACATAGTAAATCGCACTCCTACTAAGGTTTTGAAGATTATAACTCCAGAAGAAGCTTGGAGCTCAATCAAACAAGATTTAAGTCACTTTCATGTTTTTGGAAGTGATGCTTGGGCCCATATTCTAGATGCGAAACATAAAGCCTTAGAACCTAAGAGTGAAAAATGCATTTTTGTTGGATATTCTGAAGATGTCAAAATTTATAGACTTATTCAACCAAAATCCAAAAATATAATCATTAGAGAGATGTAAAATTTGATGAAAATGTATCGGCTTGCGAGCCTAGTTCGGCAGATGTGTCACCTTTGGCCTGCGAGCCTGATTCGGCATATGTGCCACCTCTCTCTCTCTCTTTTATTTTTAATAGCATTCCTTCTAGTTTAGATGATAACAGTGAGGATGAAAATCCTCCTCCACCTCTTGAAATTATTCATTTTACTCCACCGCTTCCAAGATGGGTTTGCTCTACTCGGGATGCAGCAGGTTCTCTTACAGGTGACCCTATCGATCGACAACATACACATTCTCAGTTTGAAAGAGCCTCTTCCTTATTAGCTCAAGTTCCAACTTCCAAAAAATCCCGATCTAGAAACCTTTGAAGAAGCCTTCGGTCATCCAGATTGGGATGCAGCTATGAATGAATAATATCGTTCCTTATTGGAAAATGATACTTGGGATCTTGTTCCTCTTTCAAAAGGAAGAAAAATTGTTAGATGCAGATGGGTTTACAAAACAAAGTTTGGACCAGATGGAAAAGTGGATAAACATAAAGCTCATCTTGTTGCTAAAGATTTTCACAAGTTGAAGGAATTGACTATACTGAAACCTTCTCCCATGTTGCCAAAATGAATTCTATCTGCCTTGTTCTTTCCATTGCTACCTCTTTTAAATGGGAATTCCATCAGACAGATGTTAAATCCACCTTCTTACATGGATATTTTCATGAATAAATCTCCATGGAACAACCACCTGGCTTTAACCAAAAGTACTCCAACCTTGTTTGTCGCCTTAGGAAGTCTCTCTATGGTCTCAAACAAGCTCCTTGGGCTTGGTGTTGGATGAATAAGTCGTTCTTGTGGACAAGACATACCTCCCAAGTGTCCTACGGACAGCTAGAAAAAAATGGACAAATAAAACCTTTTTCTCTAGATGTTGTTTGACATGGAATTAATTATAACAGGGTTTTAGAAACCTACTTGTAGTCCACTGCTGATCTTCTTTCTAGTGTCTTGAAGAAATTTGTCGTTAAGGATCTGCAATCACAAACACAAGAAAATATCAAAATCACATGTATAATAAATCAATGTATGAATCAAACATCTATCAAGATGATCAAGGAAATCAAGAAATGAGATAATTAATTAAATAACCCATTGAGAAAACAATATTCATTCGTATTAACTTAAATAAAGAAGAGCCTTAAAACCGTGTCTTCCTGTTGAAGCCTCGAAGATCGCTGCTTCAAAAATTGGGGGAAAACCACCCGGTCGGGACCTTAGGATAGCTCCTTTTCCGTTTGGTGTGGTGGCTCTGACTGGATTGATAGGACCAGTTTCCTAATAACTGAAATGGGTTGGTGATGGAATGATTCGATGAATGGAAAATGGGACTAAAATAACTTAAATAATTTATCTAATTTAATCTATAACGTATAAATAACTCTAAAACTAACCCGGGTGTCAAATATGAATACAACTTTAAGATTGTTTCAATTAAATCAATAACCATGAAAATGTATTATAACTTAACTGAAATATGCAACATCAAATAATGATAACTCTGTTTAAGAAATTAAACAGAGTTATAATAACACATTATACTCATCATTTTATATATCATTTGCATTAACTGTAAGAGATGAATATTTCTACACACTCAGAAATGATATGTATAAATAAATATTGTAAAACAAGTACATATAAATGATAGAAATTTTAAAAGAGAATATCTCATAACATAAGAAAATTATCAATGAATAAATAGAAATACCATATCCATCTTGATTCTTTTCCCGGTGCAATTCAATATCCAAATCCAGCACTTCAATGTAAAACAGGCTCCAAGATACAGAAATGCAATTCTTAAAGACAATTTTCCATAAAAACCACCAGATGTGATCCTTTATAAAAATATTAGAGTTAATGAAGTACAAAAATGTAACATCCAAGTCAAAATATTACAAATTTAGGACCCCTTTCTAAATGCATGAAAGGGGTTTAAATAGAAACTTTAAAATAAAACAAAATAACTAAAACTACTACTACAATCTATCTCATCGGAAATCTCTAAACATAATTGCTATATTGAAGTGAAACCGGTTCATTGATTATCTCCTGCATTCAATGTGCCCAGATGGAAAACTTTGAGCATATCCTTGACTTTAGTTGGATGACTTAGCTTTGAATGTTAACTACCCAGTATACGTAGCATCAGAGAATTCAGGAATGCTACAATGAATAGCATTTGAAAGGAATTTGATGGCCATTTGTTGACTGTGTGGCTTGATTAGATAAGTCTACATAATATCCCATGAAATTTCTTGAAGTTTGTTAATCTGTTGATTCTTATTGATTATCTCTTCCTTCCACCTGGAATCAGCTTCTTTTACTTTCGGTAATTTTCCTGGGGTACAATATGAGATCAAATTACTGGCATACAAGCTATCATTAACTAGTTGTGTAATATTATTCATTATACTTTTAGCTCTTGATATGGCTCTTTCTGATTTCATCAGTTGTTGTTCCCATTCCACAAATAAAATTTCCTTGTGTCTCTCCTCAATTCTGGGAAAATTAGCTTTTCTTCCCTGCTCTGTATCCCGCCATGAAAGGTATTCGGAAATTTTGTCATCAGCATCATCAATTTCTTTCCTGAGAGTGACTGCTTCATCTATCAAAGATGATGTTATTTCGCACAAGGGCTCAGCTTGTGCCAACTTTAGACAAAATTCATTTAACTGCTCAGATAGCAGTTTGTTCGTTTCAAGAGCTTCAGTCTTGAATTAATCTAATTTAGGGTAATCCTTGAATTTTTCCAATGCTGATTGGAATATTTTCTCTTGTTCAATCTTTGCATTTTTCTCATTTTGCAGAAGATTTTGTAATTTTTCTACTTCTTGACTCAACTGCTGCTGTTTGTTCAAGGCTTGTTCATTAATTTTCTTCTTTTCAATATTAAGTTGATCTTCCATCTGTTTAGATCTGAGCCCCTCATCTTGCAATTGTTTTTCCAAATGAACAAGCTTTTTTTGATTCTCTGTGGCCTGTTCCTCCAGTATAGCTATCTGTAAGTATTTTTGTTTCATCAACTGGGAGACTTCAGAAGCTTTGCTTATAGTTGCAGCACTATAGGCACCTCTTGTTAGGTACCTATATCACTAGTATAGTCCCTTGTTATTGTTAGTGTAACCCCCTTATTGTTATTATTGAACCCTTGTAACCCCCATTTTGTTATTATTGTGCCCTTAAATTATTATTGTTAGGTCGGCTAGGATTACATTATGGCCCACTTAGGATTACATTATGGCCCCATGGACTCCTATATATAGAAAGGAGGTTTTGTAAATTGTATCATCCAATAATTGTTCATTTATGTAATGTATTGGAGGTTTCCCCCTCGAAGTGGCTCTGGTTTTTAAGGCGTTTACATCTCGTTTCTTCTTTGGAGCTTGCCATATGAACATTTGCATCGCAGCTTTGGATTCTAGGGTTTCGCTGCTCCAAATAGGTCATCGTGGCATTTTCGCTTTTCTATAACTTTTTTTTACGAAGTTTCAAAATCTGAAATTTTTAGAGTGCGAATTTGAAATCTCGAGGAAGATTGTCTAAAAATTTCAGAGCTTGGTTCGCAATATTTTCGGAGATATCATCTGTGGAAGTTAGGTCTTTGTTCAAGCTCCTAAACAGGTCATCGCAGAATTTTCGCTATAAATTTTGTTCTACGAAGGTTCAGAATCTGAAATTCATATGGTGTGAAGCTAAAATCCTAAGGAAATTTTTCAAAAAATTTCAGAGCTTGGTTCGCAATATTGTTGGAGATATGATCTGTGGAAGGTAGTGCTTTTTCAGGCTCCTGAATTTCATCTCAAAGAGGTGATCGTGGGAAAAGTTCAATAAATCTCTCTCTGGGCATCGGATTGGAGTGCCGTAAAAAGTGTTCGTAAGTACACAGACTGTAGTTTCTTGGCTATCAATTTCAGAGACAAAGGAAGAAACAGTGACACGTGTCTAGTCGTACAAGTTCGCTCTACTGAACCAGTCCATAATTAGGTCATTGTGGGAGATTGGACAAAAATTTGTCTTGGAGAATCCAAATCAGGTCAAACCTGTGGCATTCAAAAGAGAATTCAGAGGGCTACTTCAATGCTGAATTTCAGATATTGAAGAGCTACAATCACAGAGATAATACAATTTCAATATCGAGCTCCTCAAAGCAAGTAAAAGGTGTGTATTTTTTTCCGAATTGCATAAGTCTTGTTTGAAGAATCAAGTTGAATTGATTGCAAGGGCCTATTGTAGAATAGATATCAATATTGGAGTCTAAAATGGCCCTTAAAAATAATTCAACACCCATTAAGCCTTTAGAAGGCTCTACTATGACTCATGAAGACGAAGAATGGCAACATGACATATCAAAATTACAAGAGCAAGTGCAACAAATTTCGCTCTCGCAAAGAACAACAAAAAATGAAATGGAAGTTTTGAAGAAGGGCGTGGAAAATAATATGGATGGTTTGAAGAAAGGCGTGAAATCTAAGATGAATGGTTTGGAAGCTAAGATGGATGGCATGGAAGTGGGCATGGAAGCTAAGATGGATGACATGGAAGCTAAGATCGATGAAAAAATGAAAGACAACATGGAAAACATGAAGAAAGATCTAAAAGTAGACATCGAAGGTTTGGGAAAGTTGATACAAGAAATGTTTCCTAATGGTGAAAAGATAGTAGAGGAAACTCATGATGAGAACAAAATAAATGTTAATCGTGATTTCATAAATTCTAATGTTGGTGGGAAGAACCACCATATTCCAAAAATGGATATGAGGAAGTTTGATGGAAAGGATCCTGTAACATGGATACTACAGATGGAGCAATATTTTGATCTCCATAACGTGAAAAACACATAAAAGGTACGCATTGCAACTTTACATTTAGAACAAAATACATTTGTATGGTATCGATGGCTTTTCTCCCGTAAAAAAATTGTCACTTGGTCAATTTTTACGGGAGAAATGATAGCACATTATGAGGATACAAAGAGCAACACCTTCTTTAGCCAATTGATAAATCTCAAACAAAAGGGTTTAGTGGGGCAGCACATTGAGGACTTCCAAAAATTGAATATAAGGGTAACTGATATTCCAGAGGAACACAGGATTGATCTCTTCATAGGTACTCTAAAGGATAACATCCAACATGAAGTTCGTGCTTTGGAACCTGATTCATTGGAGAAGGCATTCAGGTTGGCAAGAAAAGTTGAATGTAAAATTATGGCGACAAGGAAGCCTACCACTCAATTATATAAAGAAGGAAGTGTTGCTACGCCTAGATTTCCACAACCTACAAGGTTGACACCACAACAATTGGAAGAAAAAAAAGCAAAAGGGCTTTGCTACAGTTGTGATAGCAAATACACTAAAGGTCATAAGTGTGCTGAGAAGAAATTATTTTACATAGATTGTGAAGAGGAAGAAGAAAATGAACAAGAAGAGGATATACACCAGGAACCAACCCTAGAAGAGGAAGAAATGAGTCTGACCATATCGTGTAATGCATTGGAAAGAATTACCACTCCTCAAACTCTCAAGATAGAAGGACATATCAAGAAGAAAAAGGTAATAGTGTTGATTGATTCAGGTAGCACCCATAATTTTATTCATTGTAAGGCAGCCAAGGAATTAAATTGTTTCCTATACCCAGCACCAGAATGTCAAGTGATGGTTGCAAATGGAGGAACTATAAATTTCTCTGGAAAATGCCATAATATTAAGCCAACCATGGGGGAATATGTATTGACTAGTCCAATGCTTTCCATTCCTATGGGAGGTGCTGATGTTGTACTAGGAGTACAATGGTTACAATCTTTGGGGACGGTAGCTTTTAATTTTCAAGAACTTTTCTTGAAATTTTTTCAGAAGGAAAGGAAGTCGAATTACGGGGTATTGAAGGGAAGCCGTGAAGGATAATAAGCTCTAATGTCATGACAAAGCTTCTAAAGAAAGAACAACGAGGCGTAATTGCACAATTATGCTCACTAGAAGTTCCAACATCAAAATCATCTATTTCTGCATATCTCCAACAAGTCTTGGACAATCATTCCAAGGTGTTTGAAACTCCCAAAGGACTCCCACCTATTCGTGATCATGATCATGCTATTCATTTGATTCCAGGAAGTGTTCCTCCAAACATCAGGCCTTATAGACATCCTTACTTCCAAAAGAGCGAAATTGAACGTATGATTGCAGAAATGTTAGAGGCGGGTATAATTCAACCCAGTCAAAGTTCTTTCTCTGCTCCTGTAGTATTGGTACAAAAGAAGGATGGATCATGGCGAATGTGTCCAGATTATAGGGAGCTCAATAAGCTCACCATTAAAGACAAATTTCCCATTCCTGTGATTGATGAATTATTGGATGAATTACATGCAGCAATTTATTTTACCAAGTTGGATCTTCGTTCAGGATATCATCAAATTAGAATGAAGACTGAAGATATTCCAAAAACAGCATTTCAAACTCATGAGGGTCATTATGAATTTTTGGTCATGCCTTTTGGCCTTACCAATGCACCTTCTACATTTCAAGGGTTGATGAATTCCATTTTCAAACCCTTCCTTGGAAAATTTGTGCTATTATTTTTTGATGACATACTAATCTACAACAGGTCTTGGAAGGATCATGTTGAACATGTTGACAGGGTGCTCAAACTATTGTAGGAGAAACAATTATATGCAAAAAAATCCAAATTTTTCTTTGGAGTACAAGAGGTGGAATATCTGGGTCATATTGTATCTCACGAGGGTGTTAAAGTAGACCCTAACAAAATTAAAGCCATTAAGGAATGGAAAGTCCCCACAACCATAAAGAAGTTGCGAGGATTTCTCGGGTTAACAGGGTATTATCGCAAGTTTGTTAAGAATTATGGGAGAATAGCAGCACCCCTAACAACATTATTGAAGAAAGATGCATTTTCATGGACTCCTGAAGCAACTAAGGCCTTTGAACGTCTTAAGGAGGCAATGTGCCTAGCACCGGTCTTAGCTACGCCAGACTTCACAAAAACCTTTATTGTGGAATGTGATGCCTCAGAAAATGGAATTGGTGCAGTTTTAATGCAGAAAGGAAGACCCATTGCTTTTGAAAGTCGTCCAATCAAAGGAAAGTATTTACAGAAACCTATTTATGAGAAGGAAATGTTAGCAATACTACATGCACTAAAGAAATGGCGAACTTACCTAATGGGAAGACACTTCAAGGTAAAAACTGATCATGATAGTCTTAAACACTTTTGGAACAAAGACTATCTTCAGAAGAGAAGAAAAAATGGGTCACAAAGATGTTGGGTTATGACTTTGAAATAATCTACAAAAAAGGAAAGCTTAATGTTGTTGCAGATGCACTCTCAAGAAAGAATGAAGAGGCGGAAGCATTGCTTTGTGCCATTTCTATTATCCAACCAGATTGGATAACCGAAGCAAGAGATGAATGGAAGAAGGACAAAGATGTATGGACACTCATTCAAAAGTTGCAGCAAGATCCTAGTACATCCGATACATTTAGTTGGAAAAATGATTCCTTATGGTACAAAGATCGCTTATATCTTTGTAAGAATTCCCAACTAAAACAAAAGATTCTTCTGGAATTGCACACTTCTCCTTTAGGAGGACACTCAGATTTTTAAAAACTTACCACAGGGTGAAGAAAGAATTTTTTTGGGATGGCCTTAAATCTGATATTCGAAAGTTTGTGGCGGAATGTTTGGTCTGCCAGCAGAATAAAGTGGAAACAATTAAGACCCCAGGAATTCTACAACCTTTATCCATTCCAAGTCAATGTTGGGAGGAGATTTCAATGGATTTTATCACAGGTTTACCTAAGTCCGAAGGAAAGAATGTCATCATGGTGGTAGTTAATAGACTTACCAAGTATGCACACTTTTGTGCATTATCTCATCCATTTAAAGCAAGTACAGTTGCTACTACATTTATGGACAGAATTCAAAAGCTACATGGAAGCCCAAGGGTTTTTGTGAGCGACAGAGATCCCATTTTTACTGGAAATTTTTGGACGGAGTTATTTTCTTGTTTGGGTACTCAATTAGCTCATAGCTCATCTTATCATCCTCAATCTGATGGTCAAAATGAGATCGTAAATAAATGTTTGGAAGGATATCTTCGTTGTTTTGTATATGATAAACAAACACAATGGGTCAAGTGGTTACCTCTCGCTGAATGGTGGTATAACACTTCCTTCCATACCGCAGCAAAAATGACCCCATTTATGGCACTTTATGGATATCATCCACCATCGATCACATCATCTTTAAGGGAAAATTCAAAGGTTCAAGCAGTGGAAGATCACATCGAGCATCAGCAAGAAGTTCTCCAACTCTTAAAGGATAACCCGAATTTGGCACAAAATCGAATGAAACAACAGGCAGATCAACATCGCAGCGAGAGAAGTTTTGATGTAGGAGATTGGGTATTTTTACGGCTACAACCATACAAACAAATGTCTCTCAAGAAAGCTAAGAAGGATAATAAATTATCGCCAAAGTACTATGGTCCTTACAAGGTGTTGCAAAATATTGGTACTATGGCATACAAATTGGAGCTTCCTGCTTCTTCACGAGTGCATCAAATTTTCCATGTTTCATGCTTAAAGAAGGTTATAGGTGAAAATCTTCCAGTTCAAACAATATTTCCAGAACTTGATGAGGAAGGAAAAATCATATTGGAACCTGAAGCGGTCATGGAAACAAGAATTCGACAGCTACGGAATCGATCAATTTCAGAGTATCTCATCAAGTGGAAGAACTTACCCACTGAAGATTCTACATGGGAGGATGAGAATTTTATACAGAAGCACCCGGAGCTACTCAAGTGTTGAGGACAACACTTTTTTGAAGGAGAGGGGCATGTTAGGTACCTATATCACTAGTATAGCCCCTTATTATTGTTAGTGTAAACCCCTTATTGTTATTATTGTACCCTTGTAACCCCCATTTTGTTATTATTGTGCCCTTAAATTATTATTGTTAGGTCGGCTATGATTACATTGTGGCCCACTAGGATTACATTATGGCCCCATGGACTCCTATATATAGAAAGGAGGTTTTGTAAATTGTATCATCCAAGAATTGTTCATTTATGTAATTTATTGGAGGTTGCCCCCTCGAAGTGGCTCATTTCTAAGGCGTTGATATCTATTTTCTTCTCTTTTTGGAGCTATCTGTAATTATTTTTGTTTCATCAACTGGGAGACTTCAGAAGATTTTCCTATAGTTGCAGCACTATAGGCACCTCTGTATTGAGATAATTTGGTTAGATCTTCTGACGGATTCACCTCAGCATTTTTATAAACAATATTCATAAATTCCATTTGTGATGTTGCAAATGGATCCTGGTCAGTTCTTTTCCTCTTCCTCTGCTTTCTAACAAAAACCCTATGCTTAGGACTGTAAAATATGTCTAAATGATGAATTTCTTCCACTTTCAACATAATTTCACCTGTAGGATGTTCAGGAATAACTTCAATATCTTGATCTTCCAGAGCTTTAACTTGGGGATTATTTTGTTTTCCTATTTGTTGGGAAAATTTCTCATATTGGCTCAGCAAATGGGAAGAAACTATAAGTTCAGCAGATTCTACTTCTTTCTCAGTAGTTTTTTCCCTTCCAATTTGAGAATCTGGATTATTTCTCATTTCTTGTACAATAACCTTACTTCCTTTGTCTCCTCTCTCAGTATGCACATTGGTCTCAGTACTTGTGCTTTATTTTTCTGTCTGAGTTGTAGATTGTTGATCAACATGTACATTGAGTTTATCATTAGTATTCTCTTTTGGCACATTGGGTTTGCCGCTAGTGTTTTCTTTCTGCACAACAAGATTAGTTCCTATGACTTCCTTCTATGTCTGTTCATTGACTCTGCTGGTAGATGTCTCTTTAGCTGCTTTGCCAGATATATCCTCTTTTTCATTTTGCTGTGTTTCAGACTCTTGCACAGAAATTATTAATTGATCTAGAGGAGCTTTGAGCAGTATTTGGCTTCTAAATAGCATGAATTTATTCATCTCTTAAGTCTGAAATTTAGACTTGGCTAAGTTATAGACTTGGGACAAATTATTAGCAGAAACAAAAAAATCATCGAACTCATCTGGTTCATGCTCAAATCGAGCGATTGAAATTGAAGTGGTGAAATCAAACGCCACCTTCTTTGGGTCATATTTCCTTCCTGGGACTGTAGAGAGTTTAAGATCTCTTATCTTGATAACCTCCTTCTCAGCATGTGTGAATTTATTGAGAGTATAATCCCCACAATTAAATGGAAAAGTAGGCCACATCAACTTTTTATTATTCTTCAAAGACCTGGACATGCCTTCTACTGTTAACTGATATGAAATCTCATGTGCTAATAGTTTATCGGTAACATACATAGGTATAATATGGGACTCTACAATGCTCCTGAAGACTCTGATATAAGAAAATATTTCTTCTCTGAACCAATCCCCAATCAAGGATATATCAATTTTAGCTTTTTCAGAAAGCTTGGGAGGGAATCGGTTAAAGATGGTTTGATAAACAGGGATTAGAAAACCATGACAAATTCTATAAACATGCTTTTTAAAATGAACTTTCCACAATAATTTATGATATATATGAATAGGAGCAAGATCTTTTGGGGTCCATTTCCATCCTAACATGGGAATTTCAGAGTTGAAACATAGGGCATCTAGAATATAAGCACAAAAGTAGAATGGGGTTGTGTTTCCTGTGTTCTTGTCCTTTCTATACTCGATAATTCTATTGGCTATCTTATTTGAAAGGATGACAGCCCAGTCCATGATTTCAGAATTTACAGCAGAATGGATTAAAGGTATCATTTGTATAGAAAACCTAGCTGAATTATCATTTCCAAATAGCCTGCACATCATCGCGGTGGCATAACAGTATGGAGGCGAAAGAGACTCCACATAGTACATACCTGATGCCTCATTTTTGTGCTTTTCTGGAGCTCTTCTCCATTCTCTGATTGGCTCAGACTTATTTTCATTATTTGCAGCAAATTCCTTGATGTAGGCTTTGTTGTAGATTTTCTACGGGTCCGGAAGGTGGTACATTTCTTTAATTTCCTCTGACTTAAATGACCCAAATGTTGTCCCAGTAACTGAAACAAACGTTTTGTTCTGGATGGTAACATTATCTATCACCCACCGGATCACATCATAGTAAGGGAAAATGTTCGCCCGAGCTGCAATTCGGTGTAGGAATGAATTCGCAAGTGCTTGAAGAGAAGTTTCTTAATCGGACTTTGAATCATTTTCATCAGGAATTGTTGCCTTCGCCACAGTGACCTTAGGATTTTCCCTTTCAATGAGGTTATATACCTCTTCCCAAGAGAGTTTCCCAAGACCTTGGCACAATGTGTCTGTAACCAGCTTAATTCTGACTGGTTTCTCTTTAGATACCATGGTGAAAATAGGGGTCTTTGCAGTGACAGTGCCCTTAGCTTTCCTAGATATCTTAGACATTTCATTGTCTGGTATCGTTTCTCTTACTCGGCGAATGAAAGGATTGGACGCTCTGTTGTTCTGCAATGGAGAAAAACTTTTAGACGTGGTGAAAATGCAATAAGGAGAACAACTATACAAAAGGATTTTTTCTTTGTTCTCAATTTATTAATTCTGTGTTAAAACTTAAATGCTCTCTTTAGAAGTCACACTCACGCATTTACAACAAAATCAATCGTGATTATTCATTTGATTTTCAATTAATGGTAAACGTATAATCGGAGATCGGAATTTTTTGAAATAAGAATATAAAATCTCCCTTTGAATCGTGCGATTGCGATGAATAAATGATATATGCGCAATGAAAAAATATAAAGATTAAGTGTTAATAGCATCGGATATTTTCAAGAGAGACAACAAATAACATATTATGATCTTCGCTGATTTCCGATTTGCGATGATGGTTGATCGCATTGGCTCTTTTCAAAGGGAGTAAGTTTGTCAATGATGTTCGCCGATTTGTGATTGTGATTTAGTTGGGACCCATCGCATCAGAGTTTTGTAAAATGAGTGATTATATAACGTTTTCTTCTCCGAAATGCGATTGCGATCAATCGCATCGCATCGGAGTTTTGTAAATGACCGAATGAAGAGTTTGCATTTTCGTTTTGTGATTTGCGATTTGCGATTGAGCCCATCACATCGGAGATTATAAAAAAAGCGCATATTACATTATTCTTCTGAAATGCGATTGCGATCAATTGCATCGCATCGCATTTTTATAGAAAAAATGTGAAAACTTAGAACTTTTGCGATTTGCGATTGCGATTAGTTCAATCACATCGGATTTTTTCGAAAACAAATATACAACTTAAGGATATTTCCGATTTGCGATTGCGATTACTATATAACATCGGACTTTGTTCCAATTGAATATATTTATGCATTATGTTAATATGATAAAGTCTTTATATCTCATCGGATCAGAAATTTTTCAATGTTGCATTTGTTTATATACACTTTCTATTAAAGATATGCAATATTTCTCTTTTAACAATGAACCTTTATTGTTTTATTAAAAAATGATCGGATTTCCTCTAAGTTTTTATTCCTATCTAAAGAAAAAGGGGACCTATTTCTAAATAAAATTTATTCTAAAAATTAGAAATGGGGAGGGTTATTGTACTATACAAAAATTGGCGATTCACTGGAAGAAACAATTATCTTTGAAAAATAAAATGAATACTATATTTCTAGTAAGTAAAAAAATTTAAAGATAATGAAAACTATCTCAGAGAAATTTTAAATAAAATCTAACTCTGAAAAAGAATAAAAATCATTTACAATTTCTTTCTAATTCCTCAAAAACAAAAAACATTTTTTGGTTTTCTCAAGCCTTGATTGGTTGATAATAATGAAGTAAGGGGCCTTTCCAAGTTTAGCTTTTGTAATATACTCTATTTTCATAGGCATTGTCTCTGCTGCCTGCAAATGTTCATAGTCTCGACAGGGTTGTCTTTTAACCATCAACCATTCATTGTCCCATCCAACTAAGATTATGACTCTTTAAAAATAAATTCATAAGACATATTATCTCAGGTTTTTTGTCTTTTACTTATTTTTTAGTTTAAGAGCCATTATTCTGGTTTGGTAGCCAGTTAGTAACAATGCCATTCACTAGTTGTAATTAAACTGAACAAGCTTGCTCGTGATGAGACCCCTTGTCTTACATTTATAATTCATTACCCTATTTTGGTATGCAGTGTTGGTAATGTCAGTTTTATTACTTCTTATGATCATGGTAAGCAGGCTCGTGATGAGACCTCTTATCTCTTAATTTTTCCATATAATTTCTTAGAATTACATTCTAAAAAATCACAACCTAAATGGATGGGGTGAAATAGTTTTATCCTTAAGAATCAATGGATGACAATTTTCAGAGTTTTTTGTGTGCTAAAGCTTGAAAAAGTCTTCACTTTTTAAAGATAACCTTTCTCTGCTCAATAAACTTATAATGATTTACATTTTCCTCAAGGTTTCAAAAGATCATGTAAATGTTTTAAACAGATTTTCAAAGTTTAACATTTTATTTTAAACTATCCAAAACTGTAATCATTTCCCTAAAACTTATTATTTACACAAAGTAATTATTTATAATATTCTTCCTAAGACATTTTCTAATAGTAAAAAGTCAATTAGAAACTTATTAACAACCTTTATTTTACAAAACAAACAAAAATTGCAGAAAGGAATATGTACAAGTAAGAAGGGGTTACCTTCTTATGAAAAGAATTTCTTTAAGACAAACCCATTTACAGGAAAAGATTCTCTCTTTCCTGTTAAATCTTGGAGAATGAATGTATATGAGCCTATCTTTTCAACAATCTGAAATGGTCCAAGCCACATTTTTTGAAATTTGGTATGCTTACCTTTTTCTTCATGTGCTTTATCCCATTTCAGAACAACATCACCAATTGACAAAAATTTTGAGCCAGTGGAACTAGAATCAAAAGAATATTTTACAAGTTGTTGATGTTTTTCATGAATACCTTTTGCTTTCTCTCCATCTTCTTCTAATTTAAGGATTTGATGAAATCTCAACTGAATAGATGAGGAAGGATTTTCTTCAATAAATTGCACTAGAGCTAATGATGGGAGAGCTAGATTTGATGGTATCACAGCTTCTTTTCCATAAACTAAATTGAAAGGTGAAGTTCCTATTGAAGCTTTATGAGTAATATGATCAGCCCATAATGCAAAGATTAAAGACTTGTGCCAATTCTTTTGATTTTGATCAATGGTCGTTTTAATGATTTTGATGAGATTTTTATTAGTAGATTCAGCTAAACCATTACCTTGTGGATAATAATTAGCTGAATATTTCAATTTAAAACCTCATTTGATTGCAAATTCCATTATACTATTCCCAGAAAAATAATATGCATTCTCAAAGACAAGAGCGTTAGTTACACCAAACCTGGTAATGATGAATTGATCTATGAAATAAATAATCGCATCAGAATTGGCTACCTTTAGAGGAATTGCTTCTACCCACTTTGTGAAGTAATCTGTTGTTGTAAGGATGTATTTGTGCTTTTTGGAAGAGTGAGGGACTATCTCACCAATGATATCAAGCCCCCATTTCTCAAATGGTTGCTCAATGTTTATTGGTTGCAAAGGAAAAGTTGGCTTCCTTTTTCTTCCACTAGCAGTTTGAAAAATTTTGCACTTCCTCACATAATCATTTGTATCTTTGAAAAGGGTAGGCCAATAATATCCAGCATGGATGATTTTGTGAGCTGTAGTATCACCTCTCTAGAAAGTAGCTCCTGCATTTATTAAACCAAAAGGCATTTTCTGATAAGCATAGCTTCCCCATTTAGTTCTGAAAGTGGTTTTCATTCTATCATCTGGATGTACTAATATTTGGTTATAGCCTGAAAAATCCATCAAGGAAGGACATGAGTTCAGAACCAGCTACCTTTTTAAGTATTTGCTCCATGGCTAGCAATGGGAAATTATCTTTTTGACATGCCTTATTTAAATTTCTAAAATCAATGCATATTCTAATATCTCCATTTTTCTTCCTGAAAGGCACCATGTTAGAAACCCAATTGGAATTCCTTATAGGAAAAATGATTTTGACTTTCAAAAGTTTGTTGAGTTCTGTTTTGATTTGACTTTCAAGATTTGGATGAATCTTTCTTAATTTCTGTTGAACAACATTGGAATTGTGTGTTGGATAACAGAAGAATCATAGGTTTTTAAGTCTTCATAATTCCAAGAAAAGACATTTTTATACCTATTCAGAAGTTTGATGAAAGCAGTTCTTTCATCTGGAGTTAAATTGAGTCCTAGATTAACATTTTGAGGTTTAGAGCCAGAGCCAAGATTTACTAATTCAAACTTCAAAGTAGAACTTTGAAGTTTAGCATTAGTAACTTTCTTGAATCTATCTTTTATATCCTATAGATCCTCAAGTTTAACAACATATTTAGGAATAGGATTTTCATTACTTTTTGAAATAATTTGCAGATCATGATCCTTTTCATCAATAATTTGTTCATCATAGGATTTCTCTGAAGTCAAGAAATTCAATATATCTTCATCATGATAGAATACTCTCCAGTTTGTGATATTATCGAGAACATATGGGCGAAAAATCAATTCTACTGAAAATATATCAGGACTACAATCTTCAGCAGGGAGGAGTTTAGATGCAACATTAGCTAACAAATCAGCTGATGTGTTTTGAATTCTAGGAATAGAAGAGATATTAAATGCTAAAAATTGAGTGGTAAGGTCTTGCACAAGGGTTTGATAATGTTTGAGATGACCTGAGAGATAATGGATGGTATTCCTTACTTGTCTTATGACAATTTCATAATCTCCATATACTTTCAAGTATTTAACATTTAACCCTATGGCTTTATAAAGTCCTTGAATCAAGGCTTCATATTCTGCAGTATTGTTTGTGCACTCAAATTCTAGTCTACAAGATAACATAGTTTTCTCTCCATTTGGATCAATTAAAATGCATCTTGCTCCTGCTCCATCACTAGATTTTGATCCATCAAAATATAATGACCAAAATAAATATGTATTTACAGGTTTATCTATAGATGTATCAAAAACATTAACAATTCTAGAAGAATCAGACTGCGAAAAAATTTCAATTTGTGAAATAAAAGTATTTACAGAAAAGGGTGATTTTGGTGCAGTGAAATTCCCAAGGAATGACTCAGCAGAATAACCTCCAAGGATATTGTTATTGAAAGCTACAGGTTCATTTTCTTGTTCAAATTCAGTTACAGTATGCATCATATGTTTTTCTCGCTCGATTTTGATTTGATTTTGTTTCCCTTTGTAAGGAAGCCACATATGTGAATAATCAGTTGAGATATAACCATTAAGATTTATAGACCACTATCTGCTTAAGACTAATACATAGAATTCAGGGATATCTGCAACCAATAAAACAATTCTTTGGACAATCCTGGGATCAGAAGCTAATCGAATAGTAACTGAATTTATTTCTCCTACAACTTGAACTTTAGAGCAATCCAATTGAACAATGTGAACTGCAGACTTTTGTGGTTCAATATTCAATTTTGTACAGACTGAAGTAGGCATTATATTAGAGGATGCTCCTGAATCTATCAAACAATTATGAAAATTCTTGTTGTAGATTTCATGAGTCAAAAGAAAAGGAGGTGTCTAAGAATTTTATCTTTCTCCAATAAGAACAGTATTTGTGGCATCTACTTTTTCTGGTGGCTTACCAGTCCCTTTAGCTGCTTTGGAAACTACACCACTTGGTAAAGGAACAATAGGTGTAGCATTTAATTCCTTCGATAGCAGCTTTTGTTGATATTTAAGTTTACTGAGTTCATGTAAAGAAATGTTCGCTCTAGTATTTTTCATGTCTTCAACAATGTTATAATCCATAGGATCTGATACCACCAAAGTCTTAGATGTTGATGTAGGAGGATTAGAAGATGATGGCTGAGTTTGAGTGGGTAAGGGGGAAGTTTTATTTTCAGGAGATTTGTCTTTGGTACTTGGAGTTGTAGTTTTCTTCTTGGGAGAAAATTGGGCAGGTTCTGCTGCAGTTTTACTCCTTGTACTTACAGGCATGGCTTCTTGTTCATTTTCCGAATTAGGGAGAATGAAATCCCACATCCCATGTAATTCAGCTATTTCCTCTTTTTCTTCCTCTTCATCTGATACTGGAGGAGTATCTTCTTCTTCTTCTTCTTCTGATTCTACATTGGAGATTGAATTAGGAGGTTTAGATTCAGCTTGATTTCTCTTGAAATTTCTAAATGGCCTTTTAGTAGAAGTCTCTGCCACTTGCTTTTTAATCTCAACCATCTCATTAGACATGGTTTTGAGAACTTTCTGTAAGCCTTCCATGTCATATGGATCTCTTGGTGTATTTTTCTTTAAATCATCCTCAAAAGTGACTTTCTTTGATTTTCTTTCCTCAATAGCATTTTTCTTATCTAGAGAAATCATCCATTTTTGAACTGAAATAGCTTCTTTCATATTCTCAGCTAAAGTAGTTTCGCAGCTCTATCTACAAAAATTGCTATGTTTGAGGGCAAAACATTTATATACCATTCACTTCTAACCTGCTCACTAGGCTTTGATGTTGTAGGGATCTTATTCAAGAGTTTATTGAATCAAGAATTAAAATCTTTGATGGGTTCTTTGGGTTCTGTCTTTAAATTGGAGAGACCATTGATTAGGGTATCTATTGATCTATCATCTCCATATTTGGTTAAAAATTGCTCTTGGAACATATCCCAACTTGTAATAGAATTTTAAGGTAAGGAAAAGTACCAAGATCCTGTTGTCCCTTGAAAAGTATAGAGGAATAACCTGACTACAACATCTCCATGCTCTACTGCATTCAAATTTACAGCAAACATAAAGTTATTGATGTGTTCTTCCGCTTGTATACCAATATCTGGACTAAATTTTGGCAGCCATTTTTCAGGATGATCTGGTAAATCATGTAAAGGTGCAACCATATTTACAACCCCCAGTCTAGTCCATGGTCTCTGTGCCATTGTTGTGATAAATGTTGAAGAACTAGAAGAGACAGTTGTTGTCTGAGCAGATGTTGTTTGAGCAGATGATATCGTAATAGATGATGTTTGGGCATCATATTTTTGAATAGCTGATGTTGAGACAACTATACATTGGGAAACAGATGATTGAATTTGTGATGAAGAACTAATATCTGATTTCGATGGGATTTTCCTTGTTTTAACTCTACTAGGTATAGGAAATTCCTTTGGAGGAATACCAAGATTTTCACTTTGTGACCTAGTGAGGGGTCTGGAAGAAAAAAATGTTGAAGTTACACTACCTTCAGATATTTCAGACTCTTCTAATGACAATGAGAACCCTTGGAGTTTATGAACTAAAGCTTGTATTTTAAGGGACTCAGTAGGTTGATTATCTGATTGATTTGAAACTTTGGTAGTGGGTGTTTGAATATCTTTATCAATTTCTTCCTTGGTGATTTGAGAAATTGGAGAGGATGGTGAGGGTGAGTTGCTCTTAGAATGGCCTGTAGATTTGGATTTAGCTGCCATTCATAGCTTAGGCCCTCCTTCTAGCACCAGAAATGTTGAAGCCTCGAATATCGCTGCTTCAAACATTGGGGGAAAACCACCCGGTCGGGACCTTAGGACAGCTCATTTTCCGTTTGGTGTCGTGGCTCCGACTAGATTGATAGGACCAGTTTCCTAATAACTGAAATGGGTTGCTGGTGGAATGATTGGATAATGGAAAATGGGACTAAAATAACTTAAATAATTTATATAATTTAATCTATAACATATAAATAACTCTAAAACTAACCCGGGTGTCAAATATGAATACAACTTTGTGATTGTTTCAATTAAATCAATAACCATGAAAATGTATTATAACTTAACTGAAATATGCAACATCAAATAATGATAACTCTGTTTAAGAAATTAAACAGAGTTATAATAACACATTATACTCATCATTTTATATATCATTTGCATATACTGTAAGAGATGAATATTTCTAAACACTCAGAAGTGATATGTATAAAGAAATATTGTAAAACAAGTACATATAAATGATATCAATTTTAAAAGAGGATATCTCATAACATAAGAAAATTATCAGTGAATAGATAGAAATACCATATCCATCTTGATAATTTTCCTGATGCAATTCAACATCCAAATCCAGCACTTCAATGTAAAACAGGCTCAAAGATATAGAAATGCAATTCTTAAAGACAATTTTCCATAAAAACCACCAGATGTGATCCTTTATAAAAATATAAGAGTTAATGGAGTACAAAAATGTAACATCCAAGTCAAAATATTACAAATTCAGGACCCCTTTCTAAATGCATGAAAGGGGTTTAAATAGGAACTTTAAAATAAAACAAAATAACTAAAACTACTGCTACAATCTATCTCATCGAAAATCTCTAAACAGAATTGCTATATTGAAGTGATACCGGTTCATTGATTATCTCTTGCGTTCAATGTGCCCAGATGGAAAACTTTGAGCATATCCTTGACTTCAGTTGGATGACTTAGCTTTGAATGTAACTACCCAGTATACGTAGCATCAGAGAATTTAGGAATGATACAATGAATAGCATTTGAAAGTAATTTGATGGCCATTTGTTGACTGTGTGGCTAGATTAGATAAGTCCACATAATATCCCATGAAATTCCTTGAAGTTTTATAATCTATTGATTCTTATTGATTATCTCTTCCTTCCACTTGGAATCAACTTCTTTTACTTTTGGTAATTTTCCTGGGGTACAATCTGAGATCAAATTACTAGCTTACAAGCTATCATTAACCAGCTGTGTAATATTATTCATTATACTTTTATCTCTTGATATGGCTCTTTTTTATTTCATCAGCTGTTGTTCCCATTCCACAAATAAAATTTCCTTCTGTCTCTCCTCAATTCTGGGAAGATTAGCTTTTCTTCCCTGCTCTGTATCCTGCCAAGAAAGGAATTCAGAAATGTTTTGATCAGCATCATCAATTTCTTGCCTGAGAGTGACTTCTTCTTCTATCAAAGATGATGTTATTTCGCACAAGGGCTCAGCTTGTGCCAACTTTAGACACCATTCATTTAACTGCTTAGATAGCAGTTTGTTCGTTTCAAGAGCTTCAGTCTTGAATTGATCTAATTTAGGGTAATCCTTGAATTTTTCCAATGCCGATTGGAATATTTTCTCTTGTTAAATCTTTGCATTTTTCTCATTTTGCAAAATAATTTGTAATTTTTCTACTTCTTGACTCAACTACTGTTGTTTGTTCAAGTCTTGTTCATCAATTTTCTTCTTTTATATATTAAGTTGCTCTTCCAGCTGTTTAGATCTGAGCCCCTCATCTTGCAATTGTTTTCCAATTGAACAAGCTTTTGTTGATTCTCTGTGGCTTGTTCCTCCAGTACAGCTATCTGTAATTCTTTTTGTTTCATCAACTAGGAGACTTTAGAAGCTTTGCCTATAGTTGCAGCACTATAGGCACCTACGTATTGAGATAATTTTGTGAGATCTTCTGACGGATTCACCTTCGCATTTTTATAAACAATATTCATAAATTCCATTTGTGATGTTGCAAATGGATCTTGGTCAGTTATTTTCCTCTTCCTCTGCTTTCTAACAATAGCCCTATGCATAGGACTGTAAAATATGTCTAAAGGAGGAATTTCTTCCACTTTCAACATAATTTCACCTGTAGGATGTTCAGGAATAACTTCAATATCTTGATCTTCCAGAGCTTTAACTTGGGGATTATTTTGTTGTCCTATTTGTTGGGAAAATTTCTCATATTGGCTCAGCAAATGGGAAGTAACTATAAGTTCAGAAGATTCTACTTCTTTCTCAGTATTGTTTTCCCTTCCAATTTGAGAATCTGGATTATTGCTCATTTCTTTTACAATAACATTATTGCCTTTGTCTCCTCTCTCAGTATGCACATTGGTCTCAGTACCTGTGCTTTCTTTTTCTGTCTGAGCTGTAGATTGTTGATCAACATCTACATTGAGTTTATAATTAGTATTCTCTTTTTGCACATTGGTTTTGCCGCTAGTGTTTTCTTTCTGCACAATCGAATTAGTTCCTATGACTTCCTTCTGTGTCTGTTCATTGACTCTGCTGGTAGATGTCTCTTTAGCTGCTTTTCCAGATATATCCTCTTTTTCCTTTTGTTGTGTTTCAGAATCTTTCACAGAAATTCTTAATTGATCTAAAGGAGCTTTGAGCAGTCTCTGGCTTCTAAATTGCATGAATTTACTCATATCTTCAGTCTGAAATTTAGAATTGGCTAAGTTATAGACTTGGGACAAATTATCAGCAAAAACAAACAAATCATCGAACTCATCTGGTTCATGCTCAATTCGAGCGATTGAAACTGAAGTGGTGAAATCAAACGCCACCTTCTTTGGGTCATATTGCCTTCCTAGGACTATAGAGAGTTTAAGATCTCTTATCTTTATAACCTCCTTCTCAACATATGTGAAGTTATTGAGAGTATAATCCCCACAATTAAATGGAAAAGTATGCCACATCAACTTTTTATTATTCTTCAAAGTCCTGGACATGCCTTCTACTGTTAACTGATATGAAATATCTTGTGCTAATAGTTTATCGGGAATGTACAGAGGCAGAATATGGGGCTCTACAATGCTCCCGAAGACTCTGATATAAGAAAATCTTTCTTCTCCGAACCAATCCCCAATCAAGGATATATCAATTTTAGCTTTTTCAGAAAGCCTAGGAGGGAATCGGTTAAAGATGGTTTGATAAACAGGGATTAGAAAACCATGAAAAATTCTATAAACATGCTTTTTAAAATGAACTTTCCACAAGAATTTATGATATATATGAATAGGAGCAGGATCTTTGGGGGTCCATTTCCATCCTAACATGGGAAATTTAGAGTTGAAACAGAGGGCATCTAGAATATAAGCACAAAAGTAGAATGGGGTTGTGTTTCCTGTGTCCTTGTCCTTTCTATACTTGAGAATTCTATTGGATATCTTATCTGAAAGGATGACAGCCCAGTCCATGATTTCAGAATTTACAGCAGAATGGATTAAAGGTATCATTTGTATAGAAAACCTAGTTGAATTATCATTTCCAAATAGCCTGCACATCATCGAAGTGGCATAACAGTATGGAGGCGAAAGAGACTCCACAAAGTACATACCTGATGCCTCGTTTTTGTGCTTTTCTGGAGCTCTTCTCCATTCTCTGATTGGCTCAGACTGATTTTCATTATTTGCAGCAAATTCCTTGATGTAGGCTTTGTTGTAGATTTTCTGTGAGTCCAGAAGGTGGTACATTGCTTTAATGTCCTCTGCCTTAAATGACCCAAATTTTGTCCCAGTAGTTGAAACAAACTTTCTGTTCTGGATGGTAACATTATCTATCACCCACCGGATCACATCATAGTAAGGGAAAATGATCGCCCGAGCTGCAATTCGATGTAGGAATGAATTCGCAAGTGCTTGAAGAGAAGTTTATGAATCGGACTTTGAATCATTTTCGTCAGGAACTGTTGCCTTCGCCACAGTGACCTTAGGATTTTCCCTTTCAATGAGGTTATATACCTCTTCCCAAGAGAGTTTCCCAAGACCTTGGCATGATGTGTCTGTAACCAGCTTAATTCTGGCTGGTTTCTCTTTAGGTACCATGGTGAAAATAGGGGTCTTTGCAGCGGCAGTGCCCTTATCTTTCCTAGATCTCTTAGAAATTTCGTTGTCTGGTATCGTTTCTCTTACTCGGCGAATGAAAGGATTGGACGCTTTTTTGTTCTGCAATGGAGAAAAACTTTCAGACGTGGTGAAAATGCAATAAGGAGAATAGCTATACAAAAGGATTTATTCTTTGTTATCAATTTATTAAGTCTGTGTTAAAACTTAAATGCTCTCTTTAGAAGTCACACTCACGCATTTACAACAAAATCAATCATGATTATTCATTTGATTTTCAATTAATGGTAAATGTATAATCGGAGATCGAATTTTTTTGAAATAAGAATATAAAATTTCCCTTTGAATCTTGCGATTGCAATGAATAAATGATATATGTGCAATGAAAAAATATAAAGATTAAGTGTTAATCACATCGGAGATTTTCAAGAGAGACAACAAATAACATATTATAATCTACGCCGATTTCCGATTTTCGATGATGGTTGATCGCATCGGCTCTTTTCAAAGGGAGCAAGTTTGTCAATGATGTTCACCGATTTGAGATTGCGATTTAGTTGGGACCCATCACATCAGAGTTTTGTAAAATGAGTGAGTATATAATGTTCGCTTCTCCAAAATGCGATTGCGATCAATCGCATCGCATCGGAGTTTTGTAAATTACCGAATGAAGAGTTTTCATTTTCGCTTTGCGATTTGTGATCTGCGATTGAGCCCATCGCATCGGAGATTATAAAACAAACGCATATTACATTATTCTTCTGAAATGCAATTGCGATCAATCGCATCGCATCGCAGTTTTATAAAACAAATGTGAAAACTTATAAATTTTGTGATTTGCGATTGCAATTAGTTCAATCCCATCAGAGTTTTTCTAAAACAAATATACAACTTAAGGATATTTCCGATTTGCGATTGTGATTACTATATAACATCGGACTTTGTTCCAATTGAAAATATTTATGCATTATGTTAATATGATAAAGTCTTTATATCTCATCAGATCCGAAATTTTTCAATGTTGAATTTGTTTATATACACTTGCTATTAAAGATATGCAATATTTCTCTTTTAAAAATGAACCTTTATTATTTTATTCAAAAATGATCGGATTTCCTCTAAGTTTTTATTCTTATCTAAAGAAAAATGGGACCTATTTCTAAATAAAATTTATTCTAAAAATTAGAAATGGGGAGGGTTGTTGTACTGTACAACACCGCCTCGATGTCATACATGCCTTCCTGGGGTCCGGAACAGGCGTTTCCTTTACTCTAACAAGCCTTGCACTCTCTCAGCTAAAAGCACATGGGTGCGTAATCATTCCCATATAATGATGGCTTTGAGAGTATGAGTTTCTACAACATTTCTCCTCAAAAATTTTCCAAGTCTAACTCATCAATTGTAACCATTGAAGTTGCACTATGGCTTCAATTTATAGGAAAAAAGAGGAGTTTATGGTTCCACATAGGAAGGGATAGAATGCTCCTTTGAAGGGATTGGGCTCCATAAACCAAGGGGTAGGCTCCCATAATGGAGGAATGAACATACACGATAGGAGCGAACCTTCTACCGGATTACTTCTTCTAGAAGCTTCCATATTTGACTATTGGGCTTCTAAATGTTACTTTTCGCCTTTGCTTTACTTTTTACAGGGGTCCGCACCCTTAATGAATAAAAATTGCGTTTGGCTCCACATGATTTATAGCCAAAAGGTGCGGCACCGTAGGCAATACTAAGAGAAAGTGTGGTACAAGTGTTTTTAAGACTTTTATGAGCTTTTCTCTTAATTTCAAGGCTTGACTTTAGGAACTTTGATGTTGTAGACTTCCAAGGGAGTACTAAAATGTCATGGTGACAAATTTCAGTGCAAAAAATTTCCCCCTAAAGTGCAAAGTTTGAGAGCATTCGAAGAGTGATGTGCTTTATCATTTCAAGGATTAACCTGTGGACACCGCAGTCGGAACCCTGTAAAAACATTCAATGCAAAACATATATATCATCGCTGAGGTAGGCATTCCCATACTCAGATCAAAACTAACTAAACTTGTTCTGATACAGAAATTATTTTAATATTACATCAATAGTGTAGACACAACATGGAAGCAACCATCTGTAATGAATAGTCTATTGCATAATGAATAATAAAACTCCTCGCAGCCTAGATGGTGGAAACTAGATCCAGGGTCTTGATTTCTGCTTCCCGAACTAGTACAATTCTATCCATGTGATTAAATGTGTTGAAGTCGAACATGGTAGAAACCACTTGATTACCAGTCAATGATGTTAACTGTTAACAAGTGTGAGAGAAACCACCAATAATGACAATGGTTCTCAAAGTACTCGGTACAATCCATGAAATGTGAATAAGTGATCTGAAGTCGAACATTTCATCGAATCGTTCGATCGAAGTTCAATGATGCAACCTGTCGTCGAAGTCGAGAAACCTGCCATTAAGGCATGCAGATTCCAGGGTACTGACGGATTCTAGATCAACTTCCTAGATGATGAGTTGTCGTTGATAAAAAGTGATCCGTCGTAAGCAAGCTCACAACACGAAACCATAGATCAAGTTTTGAAGAAATTTTTTGCAAGGACTAACTCAAATATGGTCAACGCAAAATGGAGACAAATGTTTGCAGATGAATGGTTTGTTTGACTATCTTCTTGAACACATAACGAAAATGCAGATGGTTTGGTGACAGTTTCCCTAAGCTAATATCCAGAAACCGGCTGAAGACCTTCAATATGGTTTGATTAACTATAGGTAAAGGATTTCCCAACCCAGGTAGAAATGTGACAAAAAGTGTCATGTTCAAGAGTGGTGTAATGCTTTTACAAATCAAAGTGTAACAAATGAATATGTTTTCTCTCTTTTCCCCCACCATTTCTGGCAAGTACCTCTTTATTTTTTGACAAGCTTGAGGAGGATAACATTTGCTTGTTTATAAGCTCATCCTTCGGATGAGTCCAACTTATTTTAAAATCGAACCCTAAGAAGGAGTGGTCCGTTCCTGTTTGTAATCGACAGGTCCTTTACTGTTAAATTTTAACAAGTCCAGTATAGGATAAACTCGGTGTTTTTCATTTTTAGGGAGTCAGAAGAAAAAACTTAAGAAAACTCCATCGTTGTACTTTTTCGTAATTTTAGTCTCTCAGGCCCGAAAAAGGATAAAATAATGCAAGAGAGAACTCTATTGACCATGATTAGTCAATGTATGCATTTTTCGAAAATATTCCATTTCAGTCCGTAAAAGGGGTAAACCTATACTGAAGGGATGACCGTTCCTTTCCTTTAACGAGTTTGAATAGTCAAGTACTCAGCAATCTTTTCATTTTTAGAGAGTCTGAGAAGGGCTTAAAAGAGAACTACATGGTTTCGATTTTTCGTAAATTTTAAAGAGCCCAAAAAAGTGATAAAAATATACTCTTCGTCAAAAATGATCATTTTGCCTGAAAAATCTGGTATTCTGCACAAAAAACTCAAAAAATTAAACATACTTGTTTCAATAATAAAAATATTTTGAAAAAAATAGATTTTTAAAGTGAAAAATAAACAAATTTAAATTTCATTTATTCGAAAAAACTTATAAAAAGGAGTTTTTCAAGTTCATTTTTACCATTTGAGTTTGGAGTGAAAATTTTAGAGCTTTTGGCAAAAAACGCTTCAAAGAATATTCCGAACAAACCGACGGTTGAAATTGAAAACTGTCTGCTCCAAGTAATCCACAACCTCTTTTCCTTGCTTTTCATCCGTTCATTTTCTTAAATTAGGGTCTAAATTTCATTTTTTGGGAGGAAAATTGGTTCAAAAATCCGCCCTCAGGAGTCCGCAGGTAGGACACTAGGTACCTGCGGACCCCGACATTTTCTCACAAAGGAAAATTCCAGGGCCCCGCACTTTTAACACAGAGCCCGTGCAGAGCTACACACTGTCTCTGAGCGTAAAGTGCGGGGACGCCGTAACGAATTCAAAAACACAATTTCCTCCTAAATTACCCAAAATTTTTGTTTTAAAATGATTCTAATCCTTCATTTTACTCATTGTAGGATATTTACAATGCTCATTTGGCAAGAACGGGAACATGAGGAGGTAGATGAAGCAGCAATGATTCATCAACCTACTTTGCAAGTTTTAAGAGCATGCGGGCTATTCAAATTCTGGGCTATCAGTGGCATGAGAGCTCAAGTAGATCTTCTCACTTGGTTGGTAAACAAGTGGGACATTCAGGACCAGTGTTTCGTGATTGGAGGCCACCAGCCTGAAATTGAGCCAGAGGACATATATATTTTGACTGGTTTGTCTAAGAGAGGCGAATCACTTTCTCTATTTGGGGCTAGGCTAGGTGGCCAATCTGTTGCTAGCCTACAATTAGAGTTTTGTAATGATGAAGCCAATCCCAGAGACAAACGGATTGATATTAAAACTATCATTCGTCCCGAGTTAAAAGTCATTGCATTTACCGTTTTCAAGTTGTGAGGAAGTGCAACTTTGCATGTAGCTACTGGATCTCAGATGCGAATTGCAGTAGATTTTTTTCGAGGCACCATATTCAACTGGTGCGAGGCATTGTTGGCTAATGTCAAAGACCAACTTACTAGAGAAAAAAACGGGAAGTTAAACAACTTCTGATATGGATCTATCGTGGTTACCTTTACTTTAGAGAGGATTCCTCTGTTAGCCCCGCAACATATTCCTGTTGATGCTGGTAGACCTCGAGAGCCTTGGATGGTTGGATGGGTTGCTTTGATGGCCCGTCACAGTGAGGGTGGGGATATTGTTCGATTTCCCTCAACTTATTTTCATTAGTTAGAACACAAAATTTTTGTGATAGAGGATTTTCCTTATGCGGGCATGGATTTCCGTAGCAACCGGGATATGCCACTTCCTCCAGGAGCTCAGTGGGATGAGTCAGGTAAAAAATCTCTTTGACATGTTCTGATTTCTAATTTTTTTTATTTTTTAAATCGTCCAAAACTGATAACAAAAATTTCAAATGCAGATGTGGGTCCACGTCAACCAGCCACTCTCCACCCCTTTGACCGGAGGCAAAGGGATGCAGCTGGAGCACCACCACCACAGGATCAGACAGCAGAGATCTTGACTGATTTAGAACACCATTTGGAGCGGCTAACTGTGGATATTCCTGAGACTACCATAGATGTCATCCCACTGTGTTTACAGAGATACGTCATTGGTGTTCCTGGACCATTCAGGAGATTTTTGAGTAGAGCGGCACGAGCAGTAGTGTATTACCATGATCATCACCACGGATAGTGGATGATTGACTGTATAGCCTCATTTTTTGTATCACTTTTTTCCGATCATAAGGTGTTTTGAACCTATGATCAAAGACGATGTACTATTTTTTTGGACACTACATTTATACTATGATATACTATTATTTCCAATTACCTGTTCAATCATGTTATCGAATTTTGATTTACTACTTTACTATTGCAAATGTCTATTTATAACACTATAAGCTATTGCATCTGCTAATGTGTTTAAATTTCTTGGAATGTGTTGATACTCAATATAATCGAACTCTCGTTCCAAGAGACAAACCCTTAAAAATAATCTTAATAATACTGGGTTTCTAATGGCATATACTCGGTTTAACTGTAATACAACGAGTTTAGAATCTAACCTAACGATCAAACTCCGAATTCCAAATGAAATGGATTCCGACAATAATTCAATAGTTGCACTATATTCAGCAATATTGTTCGTTGTTTGACCGAGGCTTACCCCATGCATAGATACTAACTCGTCAGTGGGTGAATAAATAACCCAAGTTGCGGAAGAGATGTTCCATGTACTACGACAAGCACCATCAGCAAAACCAATATATGTTTGAAAGGACGTCGACATCTGCGATATCAAGAGTAATATAGATAAGCAGGAATAGTAGTAAAAGCACACTTAATCTAGGCACACGTTTCTAATCTATAGCACACTAGCTAGAAAGTAACTAATATACAGAGAATATCTCCACACAAAAATCAAGCATAATATCTCTTCAGATAAAGTCCATTTCTGGGTTTACCTAAAGAGACCCCGTCAAAATCAATCAATTCATAGGCCCCTTTTGCAAGCTGTCGCTTAACAATATGAGGACGCTGCCACAGGGGTTCAAATTTCCTAGCCCCTAGTTTAACGTTGGCTTGATCATAAATCAAAACTAGGTCTCCTTCTGAAAAATTACGAGGGGTAACACTTCTATCATATTGAGATTTCATTCTTTTCACATGAGCCTCAGTAGCTAATGCAGCGGTGTGCCGATTCTCATCTAATTGAGCCAAGTATAAAAAATGTTTCTACTCTTCAGAAGTGGCTGCTAATAACTCTATGTCTAGTTGGAGTGACGTTATCTCACATTCAATGGGTAATACCGCTTCTAAACCATAAACTAGTTGAAAATGGGTAAAGCCTATAGATGTTTTTGCTGAGGTTCGATATGCCCAAAGTGCTTAAAAGAGCATGGTATGCCAATTCAACTTATGAATTCCAATGATTCGTTTGATCATGGTGACTAAAACTTTATTAATTACTTCAACTAAACCATTAGCCTGCGGATAATATGGTGTAGAACCGTCATGGCGTAGGCCAAGTTGGTCCATTAACTCGGTCATCATGATATTCCGAAAATGGCTCCCGTGATCAGTAATTATCACTTGGGGTACACCAAAATGAGCAATCACATGATTGAATACGAAATTAGCTGCAGTTTTGGCATCTGCCGCAAATGTAGGCATCACCTCGGCCCATTTGGTAAAATAATCTACTGCTAGAATAATATACCCATGCCCCTCGGTCGAGTGAGGGTTACATGTAATGAAGTCAATACCCCATTTTTCAAAAGGACCGACAACAATTATAGGGTGAAGAGGAGCAGGTGGGGCACGCATTTTTCGATCGAAGATTTGACAATTATGACATTTTTGGACCGCATAAATACAATCTTTAAATAAATACGACCAGAAATAACCTTTGTGCAATATCTTTTGGGTTGTGGCGTACCCAGACATATGACCGCCACATGCTCCAGAGTGACAGTCATTTAAAACCTTTTCGGCTTCTTCATGGGTTAGACAACGTCGAAAAACTGAGTCCGCACCACGACGGTATAGTGTGTCACCAACAATATGATATTGTTGAGACTGGAAACGTATTTTTCGTCGTTGTGACTGTGAAAGCTCAAGTCGAAAAGATTAGGTCTGAAGATAAACAATAATATCTCCATACCAAGGATCAATGGTACTAATAAGAAACAAGGATTCATCCGCGATTGGTTGTTCCGCCACAGTTTCTATATTAGTACGTGGGAAATCACACATAATTTCAGCAAATATCAATGATTTCTTGGATTTGGATTTTTCAAACTCAAAATCAAACTCCTGCAGGATAACAATCCACTTGGAGTATTTGCCCCTAGAAATTGTTTGGTCAAAATCTACATCATAGGGTTACAATCAGAGATCACTGTTGTTTTTCGTAATAATATGTAATGACGAAAACGTTAGACAGCTTGAATAGCTGCCAAGGCCAATTTCTCCACATGTGAATATTTGATTTCAGTTGGATGCAAATTTCGACTAAGATAGTAAATCACATGTTCACCATGGAATTCATCTTTCTCAACTAAAACCATCCCTATCGTGGAATCGGAAGTGGCGAGGTACAAAAATTAATCTTGGTTGTAGTTGGGAGGATGCAGTAATGATGCATGGGTCAGTGCATTTTTTAGAGCATCAAAAGATCTATCAGCGACCTCATCCCAAAAGAAAGGAATATTCTGTTTCAACAACCTAGTGAAACCTTTCATTAACTCAGCGTAGTTAGGAATGAATCGACGTAAAAAGTTTGCTTTCCCTTGCAAACCTTGGAGTTGGAAAAGAGTAGAAGGAGGAGGTAAATTGATGATTACCTCAACCTTTGATGGGTTGACACGAATGCCTGCCTTTGAGAGAATAAATCCCAATAATCATCCGGATTGTATGCAGAAAACACATTTGTGAGGATTCAGAAGAATCTTATAATGCCTACATCGTATAAAAATGGCTCATAAATGAGTAATATGATATGCTCTGCGTGAAGAATGAGCAGGAAAATCATCGAGGTAGGGTTGCACAATGTGCTTAATGTCGTGAAATGCATAAGGCATGGCCCTTTGAAAAGTGGCACCAGCATTCTTAAGGTCAAAAGGTAGTTTGTGATAAGCAAAAGTTCCCCATGGACAAATGAAAGTTGTTTTAGGTTGATCTGCAGGGAGTATGTTGATTTGATTGTAGCCGTAAAATCCATCCATGAACGAGAACATCTCACTTCCAGCACAATCGTCAATAATTTGATCGATGTAAGGGGTTGGGTAATTGTCTTTTGGACAAGCTCGATTTATATCCCTATAATCGATACATACTCGTATTTTTACTTGTTTGTTATTGACCGGAACAATATTAGATACCCAGTTCGTGAGTGGAATTGGATAAATAAAACCTGCATGAAGTAATTTTTCAACTTCGGCTTTAATAGCGGCAACTTTTCTCGGATGTATCTGACATAATCTCTATCTAATAGGTTTAGCATCTGGGTATGTCTTAATTTCATGAACAAAAATCGATGAATCGATTCCTGTCATTTCTTCATATGACCAGGCGAAAATGTCGCGGAATTCATGAAATAGGGCTTTATATGCTTGGATTTCATCAGTCGTACAAGAAGCACCTATATGAATGTTTTCAAAAATTCCATGTTTTACTAAAATGTCAAGAGGAATCGTTGTAGAAATATTTTCTAAATTCAATTCAGAATCAAAATGTGAAAGAGGATTTTGAGTGTCTTTGACATAATCAGTGGTAAAAATGGAGGAAAAATAATTCTCAAAATGATCGAGATCAGGTAAAAACGAAGACCTATCATGAATATCTTCCTATGGTAACTCATCTACCGACAAGAATTCATGAATATGTTCATCAGTATTGAATACTTGTTGAGCAGGATCCGAAATTGGTATCGAAGCTAAGCTCGATATTGAAAATGACTCCTAATTGATCACATTCACTGGATCAGACTCAGTTGAAGGAGTATCAGAAAATGTCTGTACATGTTGATATGCTAACTCAAAAGGACTCAAGGACATCGGGCCATCGAAAGAATCCAATTTTGATTCTGAAGGTACAATCCAAGGATCATCAAAGGAAATATTACTTGATGTAACCATATTGATATTAGCAATAGGAGGTTGTACGTTGGGAGCAGGCAGGGAAAAAGTTCCCAGTAAAGCTGAATCTTTAAGAAAACCTACTCTGACATCCTTATAAGGGATAGTCAATTTTCCGATATGTTGGATGCTATCAGTAGAGGTTGGGTCGGATGAATAATATGAGAGCTGATCTACTTTAACGATCTTTCCTTTATGAGGAAACATGATGAGATGAAATATCGATGATACAAAAATAGTCATGGCGTAAGACCAACTGCGACCTAGGAGAAGTTTGTAATCTAGAGGGGCATCAACCACCTCCACATCTAGATTAACCATTTTTCCCTCAACCTCTATTGGTAGATCTTGTAAGATACCATACGGCTGAAAACCTCTTCCGTCAAAAGCTTTGAGAATAGTTGGTGATTGGTGAATGGTCAGAGAACCAAGTGATTTCCAACATTTTAATGACATGATACATTTAGAAGCACCTTCATCAACAACAGTACGAAAGATACGTTTGTTTTTTACTATTATCGAAATCTGAAAAGTCATTTGATGGGGTAGGCGGGGTGTAAAATTCTCTAAATCGAAGATCATGAGGTTCGAATCTTGGACATATACAGCTCCTAAGGCTAACAAAAGTAATTTTCTTTGGGCTGGGCATGATTGCAATACTTCCAAAGCTGACATTTATGAAGGGGAAATTGCCAAATATTCAACAATATTGTAATTCTGAGCAGCTCTCACATGTGGATTGAAAGCTGATTTACGAAGTACACCTTTTGCAGGTGGTTTAATCACTAAGTCGGGATTTTGTTTCTTGATCTGTAATGGATCAGAAACTGAGGGAGATGTAGTCAATACAGAATTGGATGTTTCTGATTCTTTACCAGTATTTTTATTACCATAATCTTTCGATCACGTCGCAACCATCAAGATATTCTCAAGCGTATTAGAGGAAGATCCAACCATGTTACTATCTTGAGTGGGAAAGGGATCCTTCAAGACAGCAGGTATAGGAAAACCCTAAACGAATTTTGATACCTTGGCTCTATGTGGGCACTCTTTTGTAAAATGGTCCTCATCACAAATAAGACAAGGATATCGAGGTTTACGTTTTTCGTCAATTGGTTCAGTTGTATCATTTTTATCTTTTGAAGATTTTTTCTTTTTATTCTTACCTTTCTTCTTACCACTAGTTTTAGATTTGGTTGTAGATGACTCCACAACATGAATATCGGTGGAAGCTTCTAGGGAAGAATCTCCTTTGGGTGAATCAGGTAAATTAATAATAGGAGAAGTGGTCTTGGAAGACTTCTTCTTACTTTTACCAGTGCTAATAGAACCAATTACACCATCAATGGCATGAGAGCCAGAAGGAGTTGTAGTTAATTGACCAGGTCTTGGTAAATCGAGGATTTTATCATACAGAGTACCTGACTGAGTATATACAAGGTCAAGGTACTGAGCCTGAGCAATGACTTGCTCTTCTGTAACAGCGCCTCCTTTGTCCACATCTTCAGTAATTTTGGGCAATAACGATTTAATAAACCATTCAGCCAAAATTTGATCTGGAATAAAGACTTTCACTAAACGCCTTCTATGTCTCCATTCATGAATGTGATCAGATATGTACGTAGACGTAGACTGTTTTAATGAAGTCAACAATTCTGTGTCGTTGTCGTATCTGACAGGCAACTGAAAATGGGTTAAGAAAGCAGTAGCTAGTGCATTAAAATTACTAAAAGAGCTGCGCGGTAACTCAATGTACCATTTGGCAGCTAGACAAATGAGAGTTCTCTGAAAAAGACGCAATCGAATCGAATCATCGATTAGTGAATTGTTGAGAATGCAACAAGATGATGAGCTTAGTGAAAAGAGTCGCCTTCACTAAGTGGGCCCGCAGGCTATTTTTGGCACAAGTCTATTTTTAGACTATGTCTATTTTTAGATATGTCGACCATATTCTATGAGTTGCAGGATGTTATTTGTGGATGGTTGGTCAAGTTGTAAAAATAGATGGACTTCTATTTTTATACATATTGGGCGGAATCTATTTTTAGATTTCCAGTCTAAAAATAGATATGTCGAATATTATTAGCTCTTAATAATATTTGGACTCTAAACATTATCTTATTCTCTTGGAGCACTTCAGTTAAGTGCACAGATGTGGCACAGGAGCTGACAGAAGGAATTACGCTATTCCTGAGGGTTAACTAGAGCTATTGCATGGAGGACTTCAGTTAGAACTCATGTGACAGAGTTTGGTGGAGTTGTAGAAGTAGTTGGTGGAGTTGTGTTCAGTTTAACTCAGTTAGACACAGTTGAGCTAGTTATATATAGTCTAACTGATTGATACGCTAGTGAGAGTGATGTGAATTAATTAATAATTAATTCACTAAATATTAACTCATTAATCAACTGAATAATACATCAGTTAACTATAGTTCATGGACAGTTCAGTGGAAACCAGTGGAGAGATAGGTGAAAGGGAAAGATAGACTATCCGTTGTGACTATAGTGTTGCATGAGTTTGCACCACACATTGATGGAGGTGCCAATCAGGATTGCGCAGTGCAAGACAGGTGGATTCGAGTTCATTCAGAGCCATTCTTCAGCAGGGATTGCGCAGTAGAGGTAGGCTAGCAGGTCGCAGAGATCGGTGCATGGATTTGCTAGATCAGGACCTGATTAGTGTGTAGCAATTGGATTGTATTGAGAGCTTGTGATAAGCTTTGTATGATGATTGTTACATGATATCTATGACATATATTATACAAATATTTGGGGGTTTTCAACTTCAGGCTTTCCCGTTAAAACAAATTTTTTAATGTGTGTGAATTTTTATGGTTTCATGTGTGCATTGTAATTGTCTTTATTTCCGCATGTGATGATCAATGGTGGAAGAGATTTTGTATTATGCATGAATTTAAAATAGTGTTTGATCAGGAGAATATTGGATGTATAACGCATTATTTATATAATTTCTACATCATATCATAGCGTTTATCATTGGAGCAATTGCAATTATTGAAACAGTTGAGTTTTTTGCTGGTGGAATTCGAATTTGCAGCAGAGTTTTCTTGGTGTCAAAGTTGAGATTCCATTGAAATGTCTTTCAATGGATTGCGATTGGAGTATGCCCTTGAGGTCAGCTCGAATTATATTGCATGGAATGACAGGATGGAGGCGGTGCTAGAGGATAATGGGTTGAAGGAGTTCATAGATGCTAATATTCCTAAACCGGCTTCTAGCGATGCAACCACACTTGATGCATGGCAAAAGAAGACAACAAAGTGTCGAATAATTCTGTTGGAAGGTGTGAAGGATAACATAGTGTCCAGCCTTCATGGTAAGGCTTCTCCATTCTTTATGTGGAAAGCGTTGACAGACTTGTTCCAAATAAAGAGAAACCAGAGGAAATTGGCGCTCGAAGATAAACTCAGTAAAATAAAAATGGAGAAATGCGACAGTATACCCAAGTACCTCACGAAGTTTTTCTAGTGCAGGGATGAGCAGGGAAGTGTGGGGGTTACTGTAGATGAAGAGGACTTGGTGAGCTTGGCTCTCCTTGGGCTTCTGAAGAGTTGGCATTCCTATGAGGACTCTTTCAATGGTCAGCAGAAACTTCCAGGATGGGAGTGACTTTGGTCAGATCTTGTGCAGGAGGAGATAAGGCGGAGTACCAGGGATGGATCTTCAACGAAGAATGAAGATGAAGAAAATTGCACTTTGGCTGCCAAGGCAAGGAAGGGGAAGGGAAATAAAAATACTTCTCAATCTGGTGTCAAAGGAAAGAAGCAGGACATGTCCCATTAGGGGAATTTTGAGGTCTAAAATGGGCCTCCTAAGGAAATTATAAAATAATAGTGGAAAAAATCTAATAAGATTTGATGACATCATCAAATTTTAGAGGGAAAAATGAAAAAACTACTTTTTTCAATTCATATTTTCAACTTATCTCCCAAAGTTTTTACTCAAATTTCGAGCGGGAGTACTTGTTGGATGCGAAATTTAATTCCCCATCCAAGGAGTACCCATGTTGCATACTTTCGATGGGTCCTACTACACGAAAAATGAGAAATACATAAAAACACGTGATTACAATCACGTTTTTTATGTATTTCTCATTTTTCGTGTAGTAGAGTTCATCGAAAGTATGCAACATGGGTACTCCTTGGATGAGGAATTAAATTTCGCATCCAACGAGTACTCCCGCTCGAAATTTGAGTACAAATTTTGGGAGATAAGTTGAAAATACGAGTTGAAAAAGTAGTTTTATTATTTTATTATTTTTTAATATTTTTACCCTTTTATTTAGAAACTGGTAAATCATCCCCCATGGTTGACATCATCATCTTGAATCCTATTGGTTGTTATAAAGTTTATTTTTGTTGTACATTTTTCTTATGAGGCCCATTTTAGACCTCAAAATTCCCCTAATGAAGTTGAAGTGCTTTCACTGTCACCAACACGGAAATTACACCACTAATTGTCCACAGAAGAAGAAAAATAAGCAGGCTGCTGGATCTACAGTTGGAGAGGCCTTAGCCTCGCAGTTTGAGCTGTAATTTTCACTGATCGCATGCTTGGTGTCAAGTGTGATGGGATCAATGTGGTTTCTTGACAATGGTGCATCTTTCCATATGACCGGAGACAAAGATTTGTCTGATCTGGATGAGAAAGATCTTTGATTGCACATCGAGATGGGAGATGATGGTAGATACAGTGCGACTGGTATCGGGACCATTTCCTTTGAGAGGGATTCTGGCAAACCTTTCATCTTGAAGGATTTCATGCATGTTCCAGGATTGAAGAATAATCTGATCTCTGTGGCGATGTTGGAAGACAAGGGATATGATGTTGTCTTTAGCGAGGGAAAGGCTTTCCTGCACAGTAAGGCAACTGGTGAAACCCGGAGGATAGGGGTTCGAGTTAAGAACCTTTATCAATTACAAGTAGATGGTTGTGCAACAATGGCAAGCAAAGAAGAAGGAGTGGTGAGCCGGCATGAGGGCGAGTTGTGGCATAGGAGATTGGGCCACCTTCACCATGGTGCTTTGAAAATTTTGCAGCATATTTCTACCGGGCTTCCCAAAGGTACACTTGCGCAGTCAGATCAGTGCAAGGGATGTACTTTGGGAAAATTTGTGAAAGTTACCTTTCACGAGAAGGATAGTCATGCCACGACGATCGTTGACAGAATTCACACAGACGTGTGTGGACTTTTCTTAGTAGGTTCGACAGCAAAGCACACGTATTATGTGATCTTTGTTGATGACTTTTCTCGGAAGTGTTGGATCTTCTTCATGCAGAAGAAGAGCGATACATTATCAAAGTTTTGTGAGTTGAAGGCACTGGTTGAGAAAGATTTGGGGAAGCAGGTGAAGGCTCTTAGGAGCGACAATGGTGGTGAATTCATCTTTGGCGAATTCAAGGACTTTTGTAGCACAGAAGGAATTCAAAGAGAGCTCATAGTGCCTCATAACCCACAGCAGAATGGGGTCGCAGAGCGAAATAACAGAACAATCATGGGTGTTGCACGGGAAATGTTGCATGATCAGGGCCTTCCCATACACTTGTGGGCTGAATCTTGCAACATTGTGGTTTATGTGCAAAACCGTTGTCCTCATAGGATACTTGGCATGAGTACACCCGAGGAGGCGTTTTCTGGTAAGAGGCCTGATATTTCTCATTTGAAGATTTTTGGCTCAATTGTTTACATTCATGTGACCAAGGATGCCAGGAAGAAGCTGGCGCCGACCGCAGCGGTTGGGATATTTTTGGGGTACACAGAAACACCCCACAACTATCGTGTGTATTTTCCAGACAGTCGAAATACTGTTGTGCGACGGGATATCAAATTTCATGAGGAGAAAGCCATGAAGTGTTCGCTTGAGAGGGAGCCACACTTGCATGTAGATGAGGAGCTATTAGTTCCTAAGGATGAGCCTCAGGATGTGGATCAGCCACAAGAGGAGGTTCATGGAGTGGAAGAAACCATTCATGCAGCGCTAACCATCAAAGGGCGGAAGCGCACTAGAGAAGATGAGCGACTGAATCAAGATGCGGCGCAGAATGTAGGAGCCCATAAATCATAGCGCAAACCGAGACAGTCACCTGACCGATATACTGGATACATGGATCTAATGTGAAAGTGTATCATGACAGAACCATCTTCTTTCCAGGAATCTGTGGAGGACCCTACATGGGTAGATGCCATGGTGGAAGAGTATGATTCGATTGTCAGAAACATTGCATGGGAGATTGTCCCAAGGCCGGAAGGGAAATTAGTGGTAGGTTCGAGATGGATCTACAAAGTGAAGCAAGCTGCTGACGGGAGTGTCGAGAAATACAAGGCAAGATTTGTTACCGGGGGCTTCTCACAGATTGAGGGGATCGACTATGAGGAAACCTTTGCACCTGTCACAAGGTACTCTTCCATACGGACGATTCTTGCTCTCTCAGCACAGATGGGGTGGCACATTCATCAGATGGATGTGAATACTACGTTCCTCAATGGATTCATTTAGGAGGAGGTGTACATAGAGCAGCCCGAAGGTTCCGAGATCTTCAGTAGCGAGTCGCATGTGTGGAGGCTCAAAAGAGCATTGTATGGGCTAAAACAAGCACCTCGTGCTTGGTAAACACGGATAGACAGTTATTTCACCAGACTTGGATTCTCCAAGAGTGAGGCGGATATGAACCTATACCAGATTATGGTGGAGGGTAAGTTGTTGATCATTGTACTTTATGTAGATGATTTGATACTGACAGGTGATGAACTATTGATACACTCATGCAAGGCTGATCTTGCAAAGGAGTTTGAGATGAAGGACTTGGGCCTCCTTGATTATATCCTGGGATTGGAAATTTGGCAGCGCAGCGATGGACTATTTGTGTCTCAAGGCAAGTATGCCCGGGAGATACTGGAGAAGTTCAACATGCAAGACTGTAAGCCTATCGACACTCCTCTTCCTGGTGGTTGGAGGAAAGAGGATGTTATGTCGGCAGAGGTAGTGGATGCCACTGTTTATCGACAGTTGGTGGGGTCGATCATGTATCTAGTCAATACACGACCTGACATATGCTACGCTGTTAACCAGCTTTCACAAGCTATGGTTAAGCCTTCCAAGCTCTTTTGGAAGGCAGGAAAGCATGTATTGAGATATCTCAGAGGCACATCGGGATATGGATTTTGGTACAGACAGTCGGATGAGGTGAGGCTGCATGGCTTCATGGATGAAAATTGGGCAGGGAGCCCAACGGACAGAAAGAGCACATCTGGAGGGATTTTCAGTATCGGGTCTACAGCAGTTTCTTGGTACAACAGGAAACAGAGATCTGTGGCACTCAGTTCCACGGAGGCCAAGTATATGGCAGCGAGTTTGGCTGCATGCGAGGCTATATGGATGAGGAAGATCCTGGTTGAGTTGTTCGGTTCACACTGAGATCCTACTATGATATATTGTGATAATCAAATTTGCATCAAACTCTCGTTTAATCCAGTATTTCATGTTATATCTAAACACATTGACATCTGGTACCATCGTATCAGAGATTGTGTGCAGCAGAAGATCATGTTACTTTCTTACATTCCTACGGAGGATCAGGATGCTGATATCTTGACGAAGGCGCTCACCAGGAGAAAATTCGAATACCACAGATACAGGATCAGGGTGGCAGATAATCCCTATCTTGTTGAGAGGGAGTGTTGAGAATGCAACAAGATGATGAGCTTAGTGAAAAGAGTCGCCTTCACTAAGTGGGCCCGCAGGCTATTTTTGGCGCAAGTCTATTTTTAGACATGTCGATCATATTTTATGAGTTGCAGGATGCTATTTGTGGATGGTTGGTCAAGTTGGAAAAATAGATGGACTTCTATTTTTAGACATATTGGGCAGAATCTATTTTTAGATTTCCAGTCTAAAAATAAATATGTCGAATATTATTAGCTCTTAATAATATTTGGACTCTAAACATTATCTTATTCTCTTGGAGCACTTCAGTTAAGTGCACAGATGTGGCACAAGAGCTGACAAAAGGAATTACGCTATTCCTGAGGGTTAAATAGAGCTATTGCATGGAGGACTTCAGTTTGAACTCATGTGACATAGTTTGGTGGAGTTGTAGAAGTAGTTGGTGGAGTTGTGTTCAGTTTAACCCAGTTAGACACAGTTGAGCTAGTTGTATCTAGTCTAACTGATTGATACACTAGTGAGAGTGGTGTGAATGAATTAATAATTAATTCGCTAAATATTAACTCATTAATCAACTGAAGAATACATCAGTTAACTACAGTGCATGGACAGTTCAGTGGAGACCAATGGAGAGATAGGTGAAAGGGAAAGATAGACTATCAGTTGTGACTATAGTGTTGCATGAGTTTGCACCACACATTGATGGAGATTCCAATGAGGATTTCACAGTGCAAGCTAGGTGGATTCGAGTTCATTCAGAGCCATTCTTCATCAGGGATTGCGCAGTAGAGGAAGGCTAGCAGGTGGCAGAGATCGGTGCATGGATTTGCTAGATTAGGACCTGATTAGTGTGTAGCGATTGTATTGTACTAAGAGCTTGTGATAAGCTTTGTATGATGATTGTTACATGATCTCTATGAAATATATTATACAGATAGTTGGGGGTTTTTAGCTTCAGGATTTCCCGTTAAAACAACTTTGTCAATGTGTGTGAATTTTTATGGTTTCATGTGTGCATTGTAATTGTATTTATTTCCGCATGTGATGATCAATGGTGGAAGATATTCTGTATTGTGCATGAAGTTAAAATAGTGTGTGATAATGAGAATCTTGGATGTATAACACATTAGTTATATAATTTCTACATGAATTGGATGCGCACCAGAGGTGATAAGTCATAACATGATTAGATGGGTCCTCTCCTGACTTACCTTCAAATTTTGGAATATCACTGGGCAACTTGTTAGGCATCGACGGCCAATATTGAAGATAAAAAATAGGATCATTTGTAAGGTGCGATAGATCCGGTAAATCTAAAGTTGCTATGAATGGTAACCGATGGCTAGGGTCTTTATAACCTTATGTGATCAAACCAATGCCAGGAGGAGGATATCCAGGATACCCTGGAATTAGATGGGCATTTGGAATCATGAAACCTCCTGGGTAACCAAGATTAACTGGACCATACTAGGGTTATTGAGGTACTTGATAAGTATACCCAGGGTACATCTGATACTGATATACTGGATTTTGTGTAGCCTGTCAAAATTGATACTGTCCCTGGTACGGTTGATAAGTAAACTGTGGTTGACTAGAGACAATCGTACTAGTACCAGCTTGTCCTGTAGGCATTTGGACTGCAGTCTAAATTGTAGGTCCTGACTGTGGTATAAATACTTGAGGAATTTGCACTGATGCAGGGATAGAAGAAACCAGAGCTACATATACTCCAGAAACAGGTGTTGTAGGTTGAACAAAATTTGTAGTAGCTGCAGCAGTCTGAGGCGGATTATGAGGTGTAATAGGCCCGGGCTGCTGAACAGAACCAGGTGCAGGGACTTGAACAGTAGGCTAGATAGGTTGCTGGGTTAGACCAGAACTATAGGCTGTCCAGGTTGATTAGGTAACTGCACATTAGGTTGCATATTCTGTTGAATTTGAGATGGATTCCACACCATGTTCATTCTAGGGTATTGACCCATAGAACGTTGTGCATATGAAGGACCATAACCTGGTTGAACGTAGGGTTGATAATTAACTAGTAAATTTCCAGCTCCTTGTAATAATGGTTGACCGGAAGGAAGTTGGAAACCTTGATTTGGGTACTGACCTTGAGGTTGATAACCTTGAGACATGTACTGAATCTGGTGTTGATAAGGACCCTGAGGAATATACTGAGTCTGTGGTTGACCTTGGGGTATGTACTGTCCTTGAGGTTGTTCTCCAAGTAAATAATATTGTCCTACAGTTTGTCCTGGTAAAAAATTACCTTGAGATTTCCCTCTAGGCGGTAACTAACTACCTTGAGGTTGCTCCCCAGGCGGTAATTGACTACCTTGAGGTTTCCCCCCAGGAAGTAACTGACTACCTTGAGGTTGAGGATTTGGAATATTACCAAACATCATAAAAATTTGCTCCACGTTCAACGTTTTAGTTTTAGTTTGATTTGTACCAGATGATAACACTTGTTCAGCTGGTCGAGGAGTTGCTCCTGAGAAAGTACCAGAGAGTGATTGGTACCCCGAAGATACAGAAGGACCATCGTATAAAAATGTTTCCGAAGATTGGGAAAACATAGATGACTCACCTGACATAGTTGATGAAGGATAATAACCTCTTAGTGTATGATAAAAAGGAATTCGGGGTTGTGAAAAACCAAGACCCGAGTTTTCTAAAAAATCTGTCAATGATAAATACCAAGCATCAGTTCTAAAAGGACTATAGAATATTGATTCACACTCCCTAAGATTCAAAGTTCTTTGGGTTTCGGGAAGAGTTACGTATTCGTCTGGACCTTCAAGTTCTTCAATATATATGAGATCAGAAGGAAGATTTTCAGTAATGCGATGTCTTACCCTAGGTGAACCAAGATCACTAGAAGTTGGAGTAACAAATCTTGAAGATGGTTCCAATACAGCAGGTTCAATGTCAGGCTCAGAAATTTCAGGTTCTTTAGCTAATTCACTGGAAGGATAAATACTACCAGTAACTTCGAAAATTGAAATTAGCTCTTGAATATGCTCTGTTGTTTGTAATTGATAATCACGATGAATAACTATAGATGATTCTCCTATTTCTGTCGATCTAATTCTACTGTCACTAGGCGATACTAGAGCTCGCAGCCCTTCAAGTTGGCTTGGTGTATACTCAGGGGGATTCCCTTGGAGTCTATGCGATTGTCTTGGTAATTCAGCCACGATTAAAAATTATTAATCACACGCAATCAAAGAAAATATCAATGAAACCTCCTAGAGTTGCTAAGGAAAAAAACAAATGAATCACACGCCTAAAAATATAGGAGATCAAACCACATGCAAACAGTAACTTCCCACACTAAAAACACTAGTTGGTGATGAAATCCAACATCGTAGTATTTTAATGGAGAAAGGGCGATTGGAACAGTTACCTCGACAACCTACTTAATGAAACAGACCAGTGCAAGTTTCTCCACTTAAACCATCTCGAGTGAAGATAACCCTTCGGAGAGTCCAAGTGAGTCTAGTTGAAATTTGCTCCAGGTACAGTGGGATCTTTCCTCCACCATCACCTTAGGAAAAAACCGTAAATATTTTGGTCACTATGGTTACCAACAGGAACTAATATACTTGGGGGAACAGTTTACGATCCGACATACGCGCAAGGGCAGAGTAAAAAAGCTCAATCCCCTTGAGGGCTCCTTGACATAATCCAAGGTACACCGACAAGTGACCCCAGGCTCCTCAACAATAGTCTATCCGAGTTTTACCATTTTTAATACACGCATATCTTCTATCATTCCCAATGAGATAGAATTGATTATCCCACTAGTTCAGATATGACCTCGTGCTTGACTCCTTTAAGAGGAGCTTCCCAGAGCATACTAGCGACTATTGGATTTTTTCTTACCACAAGATCACTACTTGTTTGTTTTAATTGTCTTGGAGAGTTAATTACTCCCTACTCCAAGACACTAGCCTAAGATATATTGGTGAAGAGAGCTCTAGAAATATTAAAATTATTAGATTGATTTTAATTTAAGCGTTGATTTTAATGGGTTGTTTCTTAGGACAATAGGTGCGAAAGTGAAACTGATGATATGTAGTGACCCGACTCAAAACACACTAAAAATGCATCTATTATGAGAAACAATTCTTGTTCTTTCAATGAATTCTATCTAAAGGAAGAGTTGAGAAATGCAATCTTTTAAAAACAAATCTTTCCTTTAAATAGGAGTAAATGAAAAGAGATCTAATTTCAATGAGAACTAAAAATGATCTATTACTCAATAAGAAATTCCTTTTATTCAAGATCGAAACTACAAACCAAGTTTTTCTTCAAAAGAACACTACAATTTCTAGAAATAACACTCAAAGCTAAAAACACTAATTTTGAGATCTAAAGATTATAAAGACTAAACCTGAATTAAAACTTTAAATATTTTGAGGATGTCTTGCTTAGATTTTTATCTAACTAGGAAATTATTTGCTTGGATCAGCAAGAACTAAAAAAACATCCAATTTTGGTTTTTTAAGTGAAATTCCAAACTTATCAAAAAAAGTTTTTTAAAGATTTGCAAATGAGAAAAATGGGATCTAAATCTCATAAAATAATTTCTTCTATGATGTCAGACTCAGCAAGAAAGCAAGGAAATACCAGTGATCTAAAGGTACACCAAGGTTTCTAATCTTTGAGCGGGATAAAGACAAAGAAAAAATCATTATAACATGCAGATATTTCAGAAAATCATTCAAAACTAAAAATGTTGAAATAAACTCTTAACCAAATCTTCCTGAAAATAGATACAAGTTTGGGTATTCACTGAGAATCTAACAAACTAATCCAGAAAAAAAGATTTTAAGATTTTCCAAAAAATTTCACAGGGTCCGCAGGATTCAGTGCAAACCAGTGCGGTCCCGCACTATGTACACAAGAAAAGTGCGGAGTTGCCCGCACTGTCTATAAAAGAAAAGAGTGGACACAAGAAAAACTAAAGAAAAAATAAACAACTCTAAATCATTTCTCAGGGATTCTACAGGGATAAACTACCCAAGCTAGTATAAATCTATCAAAAAAAACCAAAAAACCAAAAAAACCAAAAAAAAAAAAAACAAAACAAAAAAACAAAACAAAAAACAAAAAAAAAATCACAAGTCAAAAATAAAAGAAATCAAAGTTCAAGATCCATTTCCCCAATGGAGTCGCCATTTTGTTGGACGGATAAGTCATTCTTGAGGACAAGACAGACCTCCCAAGTGTCCTACGAACAGCTAGGAATAAACGGACAAATTAAAACTATTTTCTCTAGATGTTGTTTGACATGGAATTAATTATAACAGGGTTTTAGAAACCTACTTGTAGTCCAACGCTGATCTTCTTTCCAGTGGCTTGAAGAAATTTTTCGTTAAGGATCTACAATCACAAACACAAGAAAAGATCAAAAGCACCTATATAATAAATCAATGTATGAATCAAAAATCTATCAAGATGATCAAGGAATTCAAGAAATGAGATAATTAATTAAATAACCCATTGAGAAAACAATATTCATTCGTATTAACTTAAATAAAGAAGAGCCTTACAACTGTGTCCGCCTTGATGTCATACAGGCCTTCCTGGGGTCTGGAACAAGCGTTTCCTTTACTCTGACAAGCCTTGCACTCTCTCAGCTAAAAGCACATGGGTGTGTAATCATTCCCATATAATGATGGCTTTGAGAGTATGAGTTTCTACAACATTTCTCCTCAAAAATTCTCCAAGTCTAACTCATCAATTGTAACCCTTGAAGCTTCACTATGGCTTCAATTTATAGGAAAAGAGAGGAGGTTATGGTTCCACATAGGAAGGGATAGAATGCTCCTTTGAAGGGATTGGGCTCCATAAACCAAGGGGTAGGCTCCCATAATGGAGGAATGAATATACGTGATAGGAGCGAACCTTCGACCAGATTATTGCTTCTAGAAGCTTCCAGATTTGACTACTGGGCTTCTAAATGTTACTTTCTGCCTTTGCTTTACTTTTTACAAGGGTTCGCACCCTTAATGAATAAAAAGTGCATTTGGCTCCGCATGATTTATAGCCAAAAGGTGTGGCACCGCAGGCAATACTAAGAGAAAGTGTGGTACAAATGTTTTTAAGACTTTTATGAGCTTTTCTCTTAATTTCAAGGCTTGACTTTAGGAACTTTGATGTTGTAGACTTCTAAGGGAGTACTAAAATTTCATGGTGACAAATTTCAATGTAACACTTGGTATGCCAAAATGGATAGTTTTCTATTAGATAATGGCTTTTCTAAGTGTCATTCTGACAAAACTGTCTACACCAAGAAAGTGGGTAAGTCCTTCACCATCATTGTTCTTTATGTTGATGATCTTATCCTTACTGGTAGCGATCCCAACCATATAAACCATGTGAAGTCTAGCCTCAAAAAGGATTTTGAAATGTCAGACTTAGGACACTTGCATTATTTCCTTGGTCTTCAAGTCTTACAATCCAAAGAAGGTATTACCCTTTCTCAGTCCAAGTATGCCTGTGATATTCTATGCCAATTTCACATGGAAGATTGTAATCCAGCCCCTTCTCCCTTTCAGTCTGTAGTCAAGCTTTCAGTCACTTGTACCACCCCTAAATTTGATGCTTTCTTATACCGTCAACTTTTTGGTAAACTTCTGTATCTAACCCATACCCGTCCTGACCTTTCCTTTTCCGTTGGTCTTGTCACTCGGTTTATGCACCAACCTCATGAAATTCACTGGAAATCAGCTAAAATAATACTTCAATATATTCGAGGTACAATTCAATTTGGGATTCATTATAGTGCAGGGGCATATCCATTGTTGATTGGTTTCACTGATTCTGATTGGGCTGGTGACCCTGATGATCAAAAGTCTACTGCAAGATATGGATTCACTCTTGGTTCAGGACCTATTACTTGGTCTTGTAAGAAACAAAGTGCCATCTCTCTTTCTTCGGCTAAAGCAGATTATCGCGGTGCAGTTGAAGCCAGCAAGGAAGCCATGTGGCTTCGTCAGATCCTATCTGAATTTGGTCTTCATCAACAGCATCCAACTACACTTTGTGATAATCAGAGTGTCATTCAGCTATGTAAAGATCCAATTCAACATCAGCGTATGAAACACATTGAACGCCACATACACTTCATCAGAAATCCCATTCATGATCTTGTTCTTGAAGTGTAGTATTTTCCAACCAATGATCAAGTAGCTGATATCTTTACAAAAAGGCTCTTAAGGTAACCGGTTTACCAAAATTTGATCCATGCTGGAGTTTAGGAAAGTTGTCATTAAGGGGGATAGGCTCTAATGTCTTCCTTCCTTCTCCTATTGTGTCACTTTTGTAAATCCTTCCAATCCTATCCAAATTTGTCTTTAAGGGGGGATAATAGGATATTTTGACACATAGGAAATAGGCTCCTTTTGTGTCACCTTTGTAAATCATTCAATCCTATCCCAAGTTGTTCTTAAGGGGGGATGTTAGGATATTGCGACACATAGGAAATAGTTAAGAATAACTTAGTCTAGTGTAGATTTAGGTAAAGTGTGTTTCTTTACTATGTACATTTGTAACTTATAATCCGACGGTCACGATTTGTAGTGATCTAACAATTCACTCTCTCCTCAGTATTAACGACACTTGATCCGTGGCTTAGCACCCGATTGGTCCATGATCTCTATTTAAAGAGCATGGAGGGTCATTTTTTTGGTAACCGTTTATGAGAGAAACATGTGTAACTTTTCTTTTTATATTAATAAATTGCCTGAAGTGGTCGCGTTGGCTCAGGCCGTGGACTGTTTCCCTCTTCGAGGGTTTTAACTACGTGATAATACTTGTGTATTGATTTTTAATCTACTTGTGAGTGGTGACCTTTGGTTTTTGATCTAAGGAACTTACCTTGTAAATTCCTACAAAAATTTTTCATTTTTTTCATCTTCTACCCTTGGTCCTAGGAAAATGGTAGGATGGTCTTCTTACAAATTTAGGATGTCTGAAGGTCCAGGCTGAGTGTTAAACATCTTGAAAATTTTTCTTCTATACGCAGTGACCTTAATTATCTCAGCAAAGGGAACTGGAATTTTGATTTTTGAAATATCATTTTCTAAATTGAAAGTAGATGAGGTTTTTTTAATTTATTTGCCATGAGGTGGTGGTGGTGTGTCTTTCTTTGGTTCAGCTGGTTTGGGAGAATATTTCTTTGGCTAAGCTTTATTGGATTTAATGGGACCATTTATATTCCTCAAATTATATTGTTTTTTCATTTCAAATATAACATGCTGGTAACCCTTTAAGTAATCATATTGTCCCTCACTTCTTCCAATATCATGACTAGACTCATCATGTTCTTCTTTAGTTAGAAACATTCCTGACACATCTTCATCTAAACAATGAATAATGTTTTCTTGGAATTCATGTTATGTTTACTCTTCATCTAATAATTTTTTCTAGAAAGGAGGTCTTACCTGTGGATCAGGATGATTTCTATTGTCTCTCGATATTTGCTGATTTTGAGGCCTCCTAAATTGAGGATTTATGATATGTGTCTCTTGTTGTGTAGGAGGTAAAGTATTTTCACCAAGATCAAGCCTATCCATAAGCTTCTCCATTGTATTCATCATAGTATAAAACTTCACATCTGAGGATGAAGAAGGCATCTTGTTATGAAACCAGCTCCAAAAATAGAAGAAAGAGAGATCAATTCCTTAGAAATAAGCCACTTTGAGGGGGAAACCTCCTTTACATTACATAAATGAACAATTCTTGGATGATACAAATGAAAAAACCTCGTATATATAGGAGTCCATGGGGTCACAATATAATCCTAGCCGACCTTACAATAATAATGTAAGGGCACAATAATAACAAAATTGGGGTTACAGGGGTACAACAATAACAATAAGGGACTATACTAGTAATATAGGGACCTAACATGCCCCTCTCCTTCAAAAAAGTGTTGTCCTCAATGCTTGAGTAGCTCAGGGTGCTTCTGTATAAAATTCTCATCCTCCCATGTAGAATCTTCAGTGGGTAAGTTCTTCCACTTGATGAGATACTCTGAAATTGATCGATTCCGTAGTTGTCGAGTTCTTGTTTCCATGACCGCTTCTGGTTCCAATATGATTTTCCCTTCCTCATCAAGTTCTGGCAATATTGTTTGAACTGGAAGATTTTCACCTATAACCTTCTTTAAGCATGAAACATGGAAAACTGGATGTACTCGCGAAGAAGCGGGAAGCTCCAATTTGTATGCCATAGTACCAATCTTTTGCAACACCTTGTAAGGACCATAGTACTTTGGCGATAATTTATTATCCTTCTTTGCTTGCTTGAGGGACATTTGTTTGTATGGTTGTAGCCGTAAAAATACCCAATCTCCTACATCAAAACATCTCTTGCTACGGTGTTGATCTGCCTGTTGTTTCATTCGATTTTGTGCCAATTTTAGGTTATCCTTTAAGAGTTGGAGAACTTCTTGCTGATGCTCGATGTGATCTTCCACTGCTTGAACCTTCGAATTTTCCCTTAAAGATGATGTGATGGATGGTGGATTATATCCATAAAGTGCCATAAATGGGGTCATTTTTGCTGCAGTATGGAAGGAAGTGTTATACCACCATTCAGCGAGAGGTAACCACTTGACCCATTGTGTTTGTTTATCAGATACAAAACAACGAAGATATCCTTCCAAACATTTATTTACTATCTCGGTTTGACCATCGGATTGAGGATGATAAGATGAGCTATGAGCTAATTGAGTACCCAAACAAGAAAATAACTCCGTCCAAAAATTTCCAGTAAAAATGGGATCTCTGTCGCTCACAATAACCCTTGGGCTTCCATGTAGCTTTTGATTTCTGTCCATAAATGTAGTAGCAACTGTACTTGCTTTAAATGGATGAGATAATGCACAAAAGTGTGCATACTTGGTAAGTCTATCAACTACCACCATGATGACACTCTTTTCTTTGGACTTAGGTAAACCTGTGATAAAATCCATTGAAATCTCCTCCCAACGTTGACTTGGAATGGATAAAGGTTGTAGAAGTCCTGGGGTCTTAATTGTTTCCACTTTATTCTGCTGGCAAACCAAACATTCCGCCACAAAATTTCGAATATCATATTTAAGGCCATCCCAAAAAAATTCTTTCTTCACCCTGTGGTAAGTTTTTAAAAATCCTGAGTGTCCTCCTAAAGGAGAAGTGTGCAATTCCAGAAGAATATTTTGTTTTATTTTGGAATTCTTACAAAGATATAAGCGATCTTTGTACCATAAGGAATCATTTTTCCAACTAAATGTATCAGATGTACTAGGATCTTGCTGCAACTTTTGAATGAGTGTCCATACATCTTTGTCCTTCTTCCATTCATCGCTTGCTTCGGTTATCCAATCTGGTTGGATAATAGAAATGGCACAAAGCAATGCTTCCACCTCTTCATTCTTTCTTGAGAGTGCATCTGCAACAACATTAAGCTTTCCTTTTTTGTAGATTATTTCAAAGTCATAACCCAACATCTTTTTGACCCATTTTTGTTGCTCTTCTGAAGATAGTCTTTGTTCCAAAAAGTGTTTAAGACTATCATGATCATTTTTTACCTTGAAGTGTCTTCCCATTAGGTAAGTTCGCCATTTCTTTAGTGCATGTAGTATTTCTAACATTTCCTTCTCATAAATAGGTTTCTGTAAATACTTTCCTTTGATTGGACAACTTTCAAAAGCAATGGGTCTTCCTTCCTGCATTAAAACAACACCAATTCCATTTCCTGAGGCATCACATTCCACAATAAAGGTTTTTGTGAAGTTTTGCGTAGCTAAGACCGGTGCTAGGCACATTTCCTCTTTAAGATGTTCAAAGGCCTTAGTTGCTTCAGGAGTCCATGAAAATGCATCTTTCTTCAATAATGTTGTTAGAGGTGCTGCTATTCTCCCATAATTCTTAACAAACTTGTGATAATACCATGTTAACCCGAGAAATCCTCGCAACTGCTTTATGGTTGTGGGGACTTTCCATTCCTTAATGGCTTTAATTTTGTTAGGGTCTACCTTAACACCCTCATGAGATACAATATGACACAGATATTCCACCTCTTGTACTCCAAAGAAACATTTGGATTTTTTTGCATATAATTGTTTCTCCTCCAATAGTTTGAGCACCCTGTCAACATGTTGAACATGATCCTTCCAAGACCTGTTGTAGAATAGTATATCATCAAAAAATAATAGCACAAATTTTCTAAGGAAGGGTTTGAAATGGAATTAATCAAACCTTGAAATGTAGAAGGTGCATTGGTAAGGCCAAAAGGCATGACCAAAAATTCATAATGACCCTCATGAGTTCAAAATGTTGTTTTCGAAATATCTTCACTCTTCATTCTAATTTGATGATATCCTAAACGAAGATCCAACTTGGTAAAATAAATTGCTCCATGTAATTCATCCAATAATTCATCAATCACAGGAATGGGAAATTTATCTTTAATAGTGAGCTTATTGAGATCCCTATAAAGTGGACACATGTGCCATGATCCATCCTTCTTGTGCACCAATACTACAGGTGCAAAGAAATAACTTTGACTAGGTTGAATTATACCAGCCTCCAACATTTTTGCAATCATACGCTCAATTTCGCTCCTTTGGACATAAGGATATCTATAAGGCCTGATGTTTCAAGGAACACTTCCTGGAATCAAATGAATAGCATGATCATAATCACGAATAGGTGAGAGTCCTTTGGGAGTTTCAAACACCTTGGAATGATTGTCCAAGACTTTTTTGAGATCTGGAGAAATAGATGATTTTTATGGTGGAACTTCTAGTGAGCATAATTATGCAATTACACCTCGTTGTTCTTTCTTCAGAATCTTTGTCATGACATTAGAGCTTATTATCTTCCCAGCTTCCATGTGATACCCCGTAATTTGACTTCCTTTTCTTCTGAAAAATAATTCAAGAAAATTTCTTGAAAATTAAAAGATATTGTCCCCAAAGATTGTAACCATTGTACTCCTAGTACAACATCAACACCTCCCATTGGAATGGAAAGCATTGGACTATTAAATACATATTCCCCCATTGTTAGCTTGATATTATGGCATTTTCTAGAGAAATTTATAGTTCCTCCATTTTCAACCATCACTTGACATTCTGATGCTGCGTATAGGAAATAATTCAATTCCTTGGCTACCTTACAATGAATAAAATTATGGGTACTACCTGAATCAATCAACACTATTACCTTTTTCATCTTGATATGTCCTTCTATCTTGAGAGTTTGAGAAGTGGTAATTCCTACCAATGCATTACACGATATGGTTGGACTCATTTCTTCTTCTTCTAGGGGTAGTTCCTGGTGTATATCCTCTTCTTTTGAATTTTCTTGTTCATTTCTTTCCTCCTCTTCAGAATCTATGTAAAATAATTTCTTCTCAGCACACTTATGACCTTTAGTGTATTTGCTATCACAACTGTAGCAAATCCATTTTTATTTTCTTTTCTTCTCTTCCAATTGTTGTGGTGTCAACCTTGTAGTTTGTGGAAGTCTATGAGTAGCAACACTTCCATCTTTATAGATGTGAGTGGTAGGCTTCCTTGTCGCCATAATTTTACATTCAATTTTTCTTGCCAACCTGAATTCCTTCTCCAATGAATCAGGTTCCCAAACATGAACCTCATGTTGGATGTTATCCTTTAAAGTCCCTATGAAGACATCAATCATGTGTTCCTATGGAATATCATTTACCCTTATATTCAATTTTTGGAAGTCCTCAATGTGCTCCCCCACTGAACCCATGTTTTTGAGATTTATCAATTTCTAAAAAAAATGTTGCTCTTTGTATCCTCATAATGTGAAATAATTTCCTCAAAAATTGACCAAATGACAATTTTTTTACGGGGTCAAAATCCATCGATGCCATACAAATGTATTTTTTTCTAAATATAAAGTTGCAATGTGTACCTTTTGTGTGTTTTGAACATTATTTAGATCAAAATATTGCTCCATATTTAGTATCCATGTTACAGGATTCTTGCCATCAAAATTCCTCATATCTATCTTTGGAATATGGTGGGTGTTCCATCCAACATTAGAGTTTATGAAATCACGATTAACATTTATTTTGTTCTCATCAAGAGTTTCCTCTACTATCTTTTCACCACTAGGAAAATTTTCTTGTATCAACTTTGTCAAAGCTTCCATGTCTTCTTTTAGATCATTCTTCATGTTTTCAATCTTAGCTTCCATGTCATCCATCTTAACTTCTATGGCAGTTTCCATGCCATCCATCTTACCTTCCATGTCATTCTTCAAACCATCCATCTTAGCTTCCATGCCTTTCTTCAAACCATCCATCTTAGCTTCCATGCCTTTCTTCAAAACTTCCATTTCATTTTCTTTTGCTCTTTGTGAGAGTGAAATTTGGTGCACTTGCTCTTGTAATTTTGATATCTCATGTTGCACTTCTTCGTATTCATGAGTCATAGTAGAGACTTATGAAGGTTTAATGGGTGTTGAATTATTTTTAGGGGGCATTTTAGAACCCAATACTGATATATATTCTACAATATGCCCTTCGAATCAATTCAAACTTATTTTTTAAATAAAACTTATGCAATTCGGAAAAAAATACACACCTTTTTCTTTCTTTTGAGGAGATCGATATTGAAACTGAATTATCTCTTTTATTTCAAATCTTCAATATATGAAATTCGGTTTTGTAGTAGCAATCTAGATATTCTTTCGAATGCCATAGGTCTGACCTGATTTGGATTCTTCAAGGAAAATTTATGTCCAATATCCCACAATGACCTAATTATGGACTCGTTTAGTAGAGTGAACTTGTACAGCGTGCCATGTGTCACTGTTTCCTCGTTCGACTCTGAAATTGATAAAAAGGACACTAAATTCTATTTATTTGTGGCTACTTTTTACAGAATTTCAATCTGATGCATAGAGAGAGAGTTATGATGATTTTCCCACAATCACCTCTTTGAGATTAAATTCGAGAGCCTGAAAAATTCCCTAAATTCTGCAGATGATATCTCTGAAAATATTGTGAACCAAGATCTGAAATTTTTATATGAAGTTCCTTAGGATTTCTTCTTCAGTTGATAAGAATTTCAGCTTGTGAACCTTCGTAGAAAAAAAATTGTAGTGAAAATTCCATGATGACCTGTTTGGAGCAGCGAAACCCTAGAATCTAAAGCTCTAATACCAAATGTTATGAAACCAACTCCAAAAATAGAAGAAAAGAGAGATCAACGCCTTAGAAATATGCCACTTCGAGGGGGAAACCTCATTTACATTACATAAAAGAACAATTCTTGGATGATACAAATGACAAAACCTCATTCTATATATATGAGTCCATGTGGTCACAATATAATCCTATTCAACCTAACAATAATAATGTAAGGGCACAATAATAACAAAATTGGGGTTATAGGGGTACAACAATAACAATAAGGGACTACACTAGTAATATAGGGACCTAACACTTCTCTTCTTCTTTTAATTTAGTTTTTCCCATCTTAGAACTCTTGGCTGCAACCATATTCACTTCAAATTTTACAACATCATTCTACATGTCAGCCAAAGAAGCAGATTCTCTTTCCCTTAATAATATGGAAAACTCATAGTCAAAATCTTCAAACTAGTGTAATTGAGAAGCTCCTGGGGGAGGTTTTATATGATCAGGTATGGAATTGTAAACCTTGTTAAACCTCTTTGAAAAATCTTGAACTATTTAATCTATGGCTCTTTTCAAATTGTTATACTCAGTTAAGGCTTGAACAGGGTTCACTTTACTCCCCCACTTTGTCAAAAAACTATCTTTCAATTGGTCCCAATTTTGCAAACTAGCTGGGGCCAAAGATTTAAACCATTTTCTTACCTCACCTGTGAAACTTTGAGAAAACAACCTCATTTTCACATCCTCGTAATCTACCTCCTCTCATTCAATAAGTCATTAAATAGGTCAACATGTTGTTTAGCTATTATTTCTTCTTCACTCCCAATGGTTTTAATCCTAGTAGAATATCCATCTTGTAGGTCATGAAGAACAACAGGAAGAACAAGGGGAGCATATCTTGCATTTCCTACAAGAGGAGGAACTCCGGCCATAATGACAGGGACTGTACTACTTGGAAAAGTAGTGTATGAATTCAAATTCTAACTTTGGGATAAAATAGTGAATGAGGGTGAAATGTTAGGAGATGTTGCAAATGGAATTTTGAGTCTAGAGACAAAGGAACTCGATTTAGGCAAGGGAATACCAAAATTTCTATTTAATAGAAAATCAAAAGGGTCTAACTCTTTTAATCTTTGAAAAGTATCTTTTTCCAACAACAGCTCTGATGTGACAGTCTTCCAAAAATCTTATTTTTCCTATTTTGACACTACGGAAGATGTATCAATTCCTAGTCTTTGTAGGTCTAATATTATATTAGTCAATTCATTCTCAGTTTTAGACCTAAAAAGTACTTCTTCTATATTTTCATAAAACTATTTATCTTCAGGACTTCTAACAACCTCAGAGGAGAAAGATAAAACTATTGAATAAAATGGAATACCTGACTTTGATGAGCTTCCAATACCTCTAATAATTCTTTCTGGATTATCCAGAATTGCAGGTGGGTTAGGATCTGGATTGCTCCTTGTATGTATCTTTTTCCAAGCCACTTTTAAGCATGAAAATGTTTAGTGGAGTCACCAAGGTAGAATGCAGGCTCGAATGCTTTTGAGCTCCTGCTACACTCAAGAGTCCAGTATTTATGTTTGAGCACAAAACTTCAGGAAAATATGTCTTCAGACCTCCGGCAAACACACCAAAATGTTATCACTAAACTGATACTAATGGGCTGCTTCAATAGTCAACCTAGAGTATCTATTTCAAACCTACTTTTAGCTGGAACTTAGCCTTTCCATCCTGAGAGGGCTCTCTCAAGGATAAATATGATATTATGTAAATGAAGATCAACAGATGGTTAACTCTGAAATTTTCTTTGAATGTGTTTTTCTGTAGGTGAAATATGTAGACAAATTACTACCATTTGGCATATGGAGTCAGTATAAACAAACTCACTGACATATGAAACTCCTCTCATGGAAGCTGAGGCATATATATTCTGATGAAAACATAACATTTACATTAAGCTAAACGTTTGAAGGAAGTTAGAGCATGTTGAACATGAATTCTAAGTAATCAAACAACTAGGATACTGAAGATAGAATAAAAAAACATAAAATAAAAACACTCATAAGAATATCAATGAATCTCAGGTAAAGAGAAGTATGTTTCTACTGTATATTACTGATAAAAGGATTTACAATAGTAGTTTGTAGTAAAAACATCCATCAACCCTCTCTCTATCAATTATCTTCCTATTTATAAATTTAGGCACCTTTACAATTAGTTTTCCAGCAAGGCCAAGCATTCGAATGCTTCTAATGACACCTCGACTAACCAAAAGCATATTACAAAGAGAGAATGTAGACAACTGCTATTTTTAGGAATTTGAAACCTAATAGGACTCTAATACTCTCTATTACATTAACAAAATTTAAAAGCTGCATGTTTACATCGAAAAGACCATTTACCTAAGGTGGAACTAACCATGAATGAAATATAAATATCCCCACCAAGTCAGTTTTCCTATCTTCCGAAATTTGAGGAGGTGGTGTCATGATTGATGATGTGGTTTCCATGATGAGCTGACAGTTAAACAGATTTGTCGAGGAGTATGTCTTCATCCAAAAATTCAACTAATGACTTCTGACCTTTCCAGGTGGCTGACCTATCCCAAAAATATAATTAATACTTGAAAAATATCAAAATTCCTCTTCGTTGCAGAAACAATGGACTTTTAGGCAAGTCCATAGCGAGAGTTTGTATCGTTTTCAACTTCGACCATGTATGAAAACTATTTGCTCTCTTTGCTGATTTGAGGTTGTCTAGTGAGTCAAAACAATTAAATACATCCATTGACCTACCTTTATCATGAAAAAACCTGACATATATAACCAAAAAACATCTTCAGTGAGTTCCTAGCGTTTTCTCGGCTTTAAGCTTGAGACACAGTATGAAATTTCCTAATAGACAACAGACTTGAAAATTATTTCTTTCTTCTTCAAAATTGCTCATGGCTTTGTAAGTGATGAACTATAATGAGGCAAAAATTATTTTAAAAGGTATTTTACCCCCTTTCAAACAACAGTAGCTTCACCCATGGCAACAGAAGCTTCAGATTCAATAGGTTCATTTATCATTGTCATTTTTAAACCCTTTTCCTTGAGTTTTTTTGTACCATTTCCATCTACACCTCCAACTACCTCACTTTAAATTTGAGCTTCTTTCTCTCTACCTACAGCCAGATGTTCCTTTTCCTTGTATGATTCATCACTCTACGTAAATGGAGAGTTCTCTTCAGCAATTTTTTAGCATTTGTTAGGGCTTCATCATAATGATTAATCTTCTCATTCACTTTTTCCTTGAAATCCTCTGTCATTTTTCTTTCTATCTTAGCCTCTTAAAACTCCAAATTTTTACAATGTATTCCTCTCTAGCTTCCCTCAAATGATCCTTTAAATGCTCCACTTCATATTTTTCAGTGACCTTCTCCTTGCCTTTCCTCTGCTTTATGATTTCTTCTTTTGTTGGGGATAGGTCAATGATTTATTCTAACATAGTTTTTTTTCCCTTTTCTATTTTTTTCAGTCTTATTATCAACCTTGATACCTTTGGCCAGTTGTAATCTAGTGAGAGGTTTTCTTGGTTTAAATAAAAAACCTGCATCTTCAATTAAAAATTCAAGTTTCTTGGCAATGAGGCCTTTCTTTTTCTTCTTACCTCCTTTGACCTCCACATATTTGACCACAGGAGTTTCTTCTATATCTATGGCTTGTAAAATTTCCTCAAGATTACCTTTTCCCATCATCTGTCTCCTAGTGATTCTCCCATGAATATTTTTGCTAGGCTTTGGCTTGCTACTTGTAAGTGTGGGCTGAGGTATCTTTGTTTCCTATACATGTTCTATTTCAATCTCCATGGGATCTATAATTGGTTTCATTTATCCTTTCTGTCCACCCTCTTCTTCAACTATAGGCTCATCATTCTTACTTGAAGGGTTGGTCTTTGATTTAGGTGTTTTCTTAGGAGTTAACACATCCACTTCATAACCACTAAGAAACATAAATGTGGCTTGGTCTCTATTTAATTTTTTCAACTCTTCCATGACCAACAACTTAATTAATCCATGATGGAAGATATAGGTTTCACTACCCTTAGGCTTAGCTTGTACTTTATTTGGCATTTTGCCTAGGCTTCTGAATAAGAAAAATGGAAGGTCCAAAAACTACTTACCAGTGAAATGGAGCAAAAGCCTAAAGTGATACTGACATATCATGTGAAACATCCCTTCACATGTGAAATACTTCCGAATCACCAGCTGGAGTTTGGAATATTTTTAATTAAGACAGATTCTTGGTATCCCTGAGGTCATGTCCACTCCAATGTGCTCAGGCTTCAGGAACTCATCACAGTTCTGAAATTTGAATTTTTTGGCTTTAAACCACTCTTCCCCTGTCCTTGGAATATTTGTAGCTTGGGAAACATTTTCAGTAGAAACCACGAAATTTAGCACACCCACCTTTGATGGAGTGCCAAAAAAATTAACTACAAAATCCTTAGAAACTTGGGCATGATACCCTTGTAACTTCTATAAAAATGTCATGAAACCAGCACTGGTGAAGGATGCTACAAAACTTGGATCTTCATTGACCATTTTTAAATCCATGGGCTCATACCTAACCACTGAGCCACCTTTGTTGGTAATTTTATGCATGGTCATTCCTTTCAACACAACACTGGCTTCTTTGGTAATATGACACCTGCAAAAGATAAATAAGCACAACAAGGATCTTGCAGACAAAGGCTGGACCTTCCTAAAGATAATAGTAGCCACTATACTCAGAGAAAAAAGGAAAAGGTGGTAGCCAGCAGCTCACAAGGATAATTTTTAAAGAAGATAAGTTCGAATGTGAAAGGGATGAGGACAAATAAGGAAGGCTAAATGAAATTATGGGATGACAATGATGATCACACATGCTCCATGACTCCAAAAAATTAATCACATGCCCTCATACTAACCTTTATCCATTTGAAACTTGAAAGCTCACCCATTACCTTGCTGGTATAGAAAAACACGAGTTCGTAGTGTTTTCTGTTATGAGTTTGGGAGATTCGCTACAGACTTGTCAGGTGAGTCCATAGCGAAAACAACCTATTTTCCATAGATTTCTCTGCGGACTCAAGAAAAAGTAGACAGGTGGTTAAAACCTTAATTTGAACCATTGCATGCGAATTTTTGATATATTTTTACTGACATGAATTTGATGAGATGACATGTGTGACTCTAGAAACTTAGGATTCTAACCAATTCATAAAATGTCATCAATTTTCATGAATTAATTTACCAACACAATAAAACCTATACCAAATTACCTTCTTAACCAAAATGAATTTTATCGGTGATAACACAAACCATCCATCTTATCTTCCATTCCATTTTTGGTTACTCTTTACTAGAGCGAAATTTGTTGCACTTGGTCTCGTAATTTTGATATATCATGTTGCATTTCTTACTCTTCTTCATGTGTCATACTATATATTTCTAGTTGCTTACTTGGTGTTTATATTTTCTTGCTTCGAGTCATTTTTTAATCCATCAATGATAATTATGCTTCACTATTCCCCTTGAATCACTTCAAACTAATTTTTCAAATAAAAATTATGCAAATAAAAAAAAATACACACCTTTTTCTTGCTTTGTAGGAGCTCGATATTGAATCTGTTGTATCTTTGTAATTACATATCTCCAAGGTCTAAAATTTCATCCTATTTTATCCCTTTGAGTCTTATTTCCAACCCCACACATCAGATTGATATTGGAATATTCAGGAAATATATATGTCTGATCTCCCACAATGTCAGCATTATAGACTAGTTCAGTAGAGCGAACTTGTACAGAGGGCCACATGTCAAGGTTTCGACCTTAAACCCTAAAATTTCTACACGCGAAACTAAAGTTAATTTAATTTCAACCACTTTTTACAAAATTCAAATCCAATGCATGAAACAAAACTTATGATGATTTTCCCTAGGTCATATGTTTGAGAATGAATTTTTGAGCTTACAAAAACCCTATATTACCTTGATCATATATACGAAAATATAGCGAACTAAGATATGAAATTTTTACACAAATTTCACCAATATTTCTGCTCCATGTGGTCAAAATTTCATATTCTGAAGCCTCATAGAAACATTTATAGCAAAAATTCCAAGATGACCTTTTTGAAGAAGCAAAACCCCTAGAATCCAAAGCTCTGATACCAAATGTTATGCAACCATCTCACAAAATAGAAGACAAGATAGATAAATGACTTAAAAATTGGTCTCTTTTAGGGGAAACCTACTTTACATTACACAAAGAAACAATTCTTGGATGACTCAAATGACAAAACCTCCTTTCTATATATAGGAGTCTAATGGGTCACAATATAATTAGAGCCTACATAACAATAATAATAGTGGGCTTATATGGGGCACAATAATTACTACATGGACACAAAAATAAAAATAAGGGGGATAGAATAACTATAACAATAAGGGGCTACACTAAAATTATAGGGACCTAACAGAGGAATTTATGATGATTTTGTCTAGGTCACATGTTTGAGACTGAATTCTAGAGCTTGCAAAAACCATAACTTCTTTCGACCATATATTAGAAAATGTAGAGAACCAAGATATGAAATTTTTACAAGAATTTCATCAATATTTTAGCTCCACTTGGTCACAATTTCAGCTTCTAAACCTTTGTAAAAAAAAATTATCGCGAAAATTACAAGATGACTTGTTTGCAACAACAAAACCATAGAATCCAAAGCTCTGATACCAAATGTTATGCAACCAGATCATAAAAAAGAAGAAAATATATATCAATGACATCAAAAATAACATCTTCAAGGGGGTAACCTCTTTTACACCACATAAATTAACAATTCTTGGATTATTCAAATGGTAAGACCTCCTTGGTATATATAGGAGTCTAAGAGGTCACAATATAATCAGAGCCTACATAAAAATAATAATATAAGGGCACAACAATAACAGCAGTGGGCTTATATGGGGCACACAAATAACAATATGGGGGTACATTAACAATATCAATAAGGGGGATACACTAGTATTATAGGGAACTAACATGGATGAGAACATGACAAGTAAGCACAACAAGAAAAATGTAATCAAAATCTTGACAAGGGTAATCCCATCTCAAAGCAGATGGTTTCACTTAAAAATTTCTTCAATATGAAATTTATATTTCATGAAGCTACTAAGATAAGACCCACAGTCCAACCTTGATGGACTAACTTGTAAATTAGGGGAATAAATAGAACCTAAATTTTGTTAATTTAGGCACTTGCTTCTCACTAGTAGAAAAACACACATTTATCCAACTTTTCACAAAGTACAAAGGCATTTTTGCATTGATGTATGATGATTTGTAATGCTATGACACTTCCATCATTCAAAACATTATTTCAATCAAATAAGGTGCCAAACCTTTTCATAAAAAATATGCAAGGTACACATCACACAAGAACCTTTAATCTAGAAAGTAATTAGGAAGTTAATGGATGTATGAATAATATTTAAGGTTAGACATTAAACGTGTGATTTGACATGTGCCAGTGAGAATGAAGTTAGAAGAAATAAATCTCCATATTGATTTTAGAAAGCTTAACTGAGCTTTTGATAAAGAAAATTACCATGTGCCCCCTATGGAATAGATCATATAGCATGTATTAGGCTCTAAAATGTTTTTCCTTCTTTATAGTTGCTTTGGTTATAACTAGGTCCTAATCGTAGAATAAGACATGCTCAAGACCACTTTTTTCACCAAGTGGGGGACCTTTCCTTATAGATGTATGTATTTCAAGATGATAAATACTGGTGGAACTTTTGAATGCTCCATGGAAATAATGTTTAGAGGTATGGTAGTGCATAATGTAGTAGTGTATCTTGTTTATTTCTTTGTATTCTCCAAGAAAAGGTTAGACTATGCCCACCGTGTCAAGAAAATATTCGAAGGATTTAGAAAGTGTAGAATTTCTATCTATCTGAAAAATAACATTTTTATTGTAGCCGAGGGCAACGTGCTAGTTGACATTATTTCCAATAAAATCATCTATGTGGATCTAGAAAGGATAAAAGAAATCATACAGATACCTCCTCCCAATAGAAAAAAATTATATGAAGTCCCTCATGGGAAAAAAAAACTTTGTGAGAAAATTTGTTTTTGATTTTTCGTAGATTGTAAATCCTTTACAAAAAATAAATAAATATGATTAGTTCAAATGGGGTGCCACAGAAAAGGGAGCTTCAACAAAATCAAGTATGATATAGCACAAGTTGCTACATTGTAGAGTTTAGAATTTAGCAAGGAATTATCATCGTACACCTTCACATATGACTTCTACTTGATAGTTGTACTCACCTAAAAAACGTGATCAGGGAGATAAAAGGCCAATCTCCTTCACAAGTATGGGTTTAAAAGGTGTTGAATTGAACTATCATGAAATATAAAAGTAATCTTATGTAGTGTATAATGTAGTTAAGTGTTTCTATCCATGCATATTGAAGAACCACATAAAGGTAAGAGTTTATCACCCTTTAGTAAGGTCATTATTTGTACAAAAAGAGCTATGGAAATAGAGAGGCAAGTTGGATGACCTCTCTACATGAATATGACCTGAAATTTAAACTTTCCCACACTCTAAAAGGTCATGATATGTGTAGACTCTCTATTGAATCCTTACACCTTGAAAATGAAGACGAAGAAGGATGGGGGAATGAATTTTCCATGTACTCACTTGAAACTCCCTATGAATTCCAAATTGAAGACTTATAGTACCAAGAAATAAAGAAATGTCTACAATAGGGTACCGTGGTGGATAATATTAACATCAAGTAGCAAATATTCATAAGACTCAAAGATTCACAATACCAACTAATTAATGGGGTACTCTTCAAAAAGTACCACAATGGATTTTCTCTCTAATATTTACAAAATACTAATGTTGAGAGGTTCTCTCATAAATGCATGATGGACCAACCAAAAATCACTTTGTAGGTGAAACCATTGCACATAAGATCCTGAGGGCGATATATTATTTTCCAAAATTATTCAAAGACTTACATGCCTACACTAGACTCGTGTCTAGTTTGCTAGAAGTTTCACTGGCCATGAAAAAAAGTCGTTATCCCTTTGCAACTAGTGATGATAAAAGTATCATTCCAATACTGGAGATTGGATGTAACTGACTAGATTTACCAGCACTCCTCCAAATAGTACCAATACATAAATTCAACCATATAATACTTCAACCATTGGATAAATTCCATACCATTGACCACAATCAATGATCAAGTGGTCATATTGTTTCTTCACCAACGCATCATCACTAGGTTTCATGTTGAAATGTTCGTAGTCTTTGATAATGATTCATATTTATCATATTTAAAGTTGAATAAATATGCATTAAACAAAGGAATTGTATTAAGGCATTTGACTAACTATTACCCCCACGAAAAAGCACTGGATGCATCCAAAAATGATAATATCATTTTTATTTTGATGTGAACCATAATAGATTAGCAAAGAAATTAGCACAATGCCATATACAACACACTGTGGGAGGACCATGTAACCCCTAGGGTTGCTTTAGGAACTTCCCCATATTTCTTGGTCCATAACAAAGAAGCGACACTAGTACCAAATATATTTCTACTGTCCATGCATTTATCTTAAACCTCGAGGCTAGTTATGTCTAGTAATTAAAAGGAGAATTAAAATTCTTATAATGAAGCTCGAATAGGAGAGAACCAAACCTTGGTAAATATTTTCTATCCAACAACAAAATATCAACAAATGGCTTGAAAATAATTTTATTGGTGAGGAAAAAATTCAATTAGGATATCTCATGCTCAAATGGGATAAACCAGATGCAGATAAAGGTAATCATAAAAAATATCAACCCTTATGGCTAGGTCCCTAGTCAGTCATAGAAAATATTGGCATAGGAACATATTGACTTCAAAATCTAGTGGGGGAATCAAATATTCTCCTAGTAAATGGCCAAATTATTAAAAATTACTTTGCATAATAACCTTATCTACCATCACTTGTACATAAATACACTTTTTTTCTCTTTTATTTTTCTTGAATCCCTTTTTAAATTTCATTTAAGCTTTTGAGTTATCCTAATTCTCATTTTTTTCATAGATAAAATATGCTTTGTGTTGGGAAAAACACTAAGAGGGGGGGGGGGGGGGGGCACGGGGTGGGGGTTGAATCAATATTTAAAACTCACAAAAAATTTCTTTACTTTACTGATTTCTATATGCAACTTAAATTAATCCAACTAGTGTATGCACACGTCTTTCTTTAAGGAAACTTGTGTATGCCCAGTGAACTTATTATTCAAATAAATCTTCAAAAACTTTACTTAGCCCAGTGCATCATGTATTCATCATAAATTTAGTAAGTAGTAAACATGTGTAGTAAGAACAGAATAAATCATCACACATAAGCAACACCAAGATTTAAGGTGGAAACCCAAGTTGGGAGAAAACCACCACTGTTGTCATATCTATCTTCAATATTTATTATAAAGAAAACTTCTTACATATTGTATTGGCGCAGACTCATACCAGCAAGCATGAACCCACCTCCAGAAGGCTTCAACCTTCTCTTTTTCTCCATCTACTATTGGAAGGGAGCTCCAACCCCCTGATCTTGTTTACCAGCTACCACTGGAAGGGAGCTATGACCCCCTGCTCTCATTTACTAGCCACTACTGGAAGGTACCTAAAAACCCCTGATCTCATTTATTAGTAACCAATGGAAGGGAGCTATGACCCCCTCACTGAAGACTCCAGCCCTCATCACCACTGCGGACCACGTTTCATAAATTTTCACACTGGATCCAACAACTTCAATTCAACACAACTTGTAGGCCTCTTTTCATCAGATTTTCAAACTGGACCCACTACACTCATTTAAAACAAATACCATACATAAAACTGAAACATAAAAAATGTACCAAATCATTCACTGAATCATCAATCAACCAACCAACCAATAAATTATCTTTAATCAAAATCAACTAGAAAAATAATCAATACCCAAACAACCCAGATCTATATGAAGACATCATTGACAGAAAACATAAACACAGTAAAACTGATTAGACATTTCCTTCAGCATTCTTCAACAAAAACATATCTTGCATACATGCCTTCCATAAGATAAATCTGTGATTGTATGTGCTTCTCCCGAAACCAATCTGCATATAGATTTACTGAAAATATACGCACCTCTCCCGAACTGAACCCGCATGTATATGCGCCTTCCTTGAGTCAAACCCGTGTATAGATATATAAATAATTCAAGAATGTGCAACACTTCAGTACTACAAGATTATTCATATCATACACTTCACTTCAGGAAACATGCGCCAGACCACATATCTAAATATCTCACAAACAGATCTTTCAAATACATAGTCATTTCAAGTCTAGAGATCTTGATCCATCATTGTATTCATGGGTGCATCATTATTTCAGATCTATCAATAAACTATATCAAATTCCATGCAGATATTATTCAGAGTGAAGTATTCATTTAATACCCATACACATGCACTCTTAGTATTATTATATTCACCTTCTTATATAGATTGATCCTTAGCTAATACCATGAGCCAAAACCACACAAGTGTCAATGGTGTTCTTGTACGAGATCAAATAACCATTACTGCGCTCAATATTGTGGGCTAATACCATGGTAAGGACCCATGGTATCATAAACTAAGTGCGCTAGCACATACGCGACTTTTCCTTGACGAACTCATGTATAGTTCTTCAATTATGTACTTTATCCATTTTTTGCAAAACCTTTGTCCGATCACACAATCATCCTGTTCCATTACTTTTTCAACTCTAAGCCTATCCAGAAACCATATACTTGATCTTTTACAAGTGGGTTTCCATCAAGGAAAACACAAGCATCATAATTCCAAAAATCTCTCCATTTGGACTTGATGGAAACCATGTTGGTGTTTTATCACCCAATATGTAGATGCCTGATAGACACATCAACATAAGCATTATTCAAATGCCAAGTTACTCTCCCCCTTTGACATAAAGGGAAAAGAGCGAACCAATGCTGAAATAAGGTTTCTCTTTCCTTGTAGATACAAGAGCTTTGTAGATATGATCTGATTTGTACTATACTAACCACGCTCCCCCTAAGCACATGTTGAACCTTCAGACAAATTTTCAATGAAGTACATGATTCTATAACTCAACTGAGTATGAATTTTTCTATCACCAAGGACTCATACTTACATCAGTCACCAAACCAATTGGGATTAGATTTTTGACTCAGCTATCCAACCAAGTGGGATTACATATTTGACTCAATCACCCAACCAAGTGGGTTTACATACATGACTGAATATGACAATCTTTACTTCATAGGTCTGAACATGACATTTACATCAAATTCTAGATATGACTTTTATAACCAAGACCAAAGGACTTCAACAGGGAGAGATCATCAAACATAGTTCAACAACCATGATACACATAATGCCAAAAATTCATTATACTCAGCAAGGCTAATGCTCCCCCTGAACCTGTGATACATGTTCACTGCCAAGTCTGACCACAACAACTCATTCATCAAAGTATCTTCATAAATCAGATAATCATACCTTAATATCATATCAGTAGACTGTAACCATCAACACCAGACCAAGAAAATTAAATCATAACTGTCAGCATCATATCAGAAGTTGTTCTTGAGTTTGTCTCACTATTGTCAGAGAAAAACATACGCAATTGTCTCCAAAGGAAATCGCGTGTATACACAGATTTAACCTGCGTACTAAAAATGAAATAATAAAAATTTCATAGCTCCATCTCCCCTTGAACTTGTACATCTTGTACCTGTTCTCTATTGTCACATAAGATGCACTATAAAAAATATAAACAACCAGAATTACTAAACCAACCATGGGAATCACCATATATTGATCCCCCTGTGATGATACATTACTGATTGCGATAATGTATCTCACATAACTCCTTCAGTCATTATGAGAAGCAAACATTAGAAACAGATGACTGCAGTAGGGTCAATATTCCCTACGTTTTTTACTAGTGTTTCTTCTTTTTCCAGCTTTTCTTGAAATTTCTTATTATGTGTTGGAACTTATCTGAAATCTTGGTTCTATTCAACATATGTATCCTGCAACCAATGGCCTTATGCCCAAATGAGTTACAATAGAAACAACATCCATGAAACCATCCTTTCTTCCTTGATCTATGCAATTCTTCAATAAATGGATTCTTCTCTTTTAGATTATTATCATCATTCATGGTACATGCCATGAGCACTTGCACATATTGATTAGACTCTCCCTCTTCTCCATTCGAAAAACCATCACTATCTTCATTTGTATAAAAACTTCTCCTATTTTCAAATTTTTTCCCTTTGTCATGATTTTTTTATAAGGACATTTAGCAGCATAACGACCAACTCTACTACAAGCAAAACACTTGAAGGGAAGCTTACCTTTGAACCTTCCAGTACCTGGTTGAAGTTTCCTCACAAAATTTGCCTCTTCTTCTTCTGATATTTAACTTTATTCCTTGAGAACTTCCTTTTATTTTCCTTTTGCACAAACCTTAAATGCAGCTTCTTTGACTTGTGAGGGACCTCCTTTTCTCATTTCAAAATTAGTTAAGATACCGTGAAGTTGAACAACAGTAAGAGTCTGCAGATCCTTCTTTTCTTCAATGGCAGACACTTTTGACTCAAATTTTAGAGTTAGAGATCTCAATATTTTCTCTACTAAAGTCAAATATTTTATATATTCACCCATATTTCTCATATAATTCACAATCTCATCTATTCTTAGAAACAAACTTGTAATACTTTCATCATCATGCTAACTGAGATTTTCATATTGAATTCTAAGAGTTTGAAGTTTGGCACTTTTTACCTTCGCATCACCTTCATAGCTTTGAATGATCTTGTCCCATATTTCCTTTGTTTAATTTAGCTACATGACTTTGACAAATTCTGATTTCGACAGGCTTCCCAATAAGGCATTGACAACTTTTTCATTGGTTTCATATCTCTTCTTCTTTTTTGCATCTATAGGAACGATTGTTGGATATTGTTAACCTCCTTCCACGATTCCCCATACATATTCTCCAAAATTTTGTACATAATCTCTTGTTTGTATCTTCCAGAACAATAGATTACTTTCATTGAAAAGTGGTGGCCTGATAGAAAATACTCCTTCATGACTTCCCATTGCAAAAAATTTCCTTCAAGCGATCAAGCTTCTTCAAAAGGACCTACTCTGATACCAATTGTTGGGAAAAATACTGAGAGGGGGGGGGTGTGGGGCGCAGGGGGAATCAATATTTAAAACTCACAAAACTTTTCTTTACTTTAATGATTCTATATGCGACTTTAATTAATCCAAATAGGGTATGCACGTGGCTTTCTTTAAGGAAGATTGTGTATGCCCATCGAACTTATTATTCATATAAATATTCAGAATATTTACTTAGCCCAATGCATAATTTATTCATCAAATTTTTATTAATCAGTAAACATGTGCAGTAAGAAGAGAATAAATAATCACACATAAGCAACACACATGAACACTAGGATTTAAGGTGGAAACCCAATTCGGTAGAAAACCACCGCTACTGTCATCTTTTCTTTAATATTTATTATAAATAAAAATGCTTACAATATTGTACTGGAGTAGACTCATACCAGCACATAGGCACCCACCTGTAGAAGTTTTCAACCTTCTCTCGTTCTCCAGCTACTACTGGAAGGGAGCTCCAACCCCCTGATCTCATTTACCAGCTACCACTAGAAGGGAGCTATGACCCCCTGCTCTCATTTACCAGCCACTATTGGAAGGGAACTACAACCCCCTGATCTCATTTACCATAAGCCACTGGAAGGTATCTACGACCCCCTCACTGAAGGCTCCAAACCTCAGCACCACCGCAGACCACGTTTCATAAATTTTCACACTCGATCCAACAACTTCAATTCAACAGAACTTGTAGGCCTATTTTCATAAAATTTTCAGACTAGACCCACTACACTCATTTAAGCCAATACCATACATCAAACTGAAACATATAGCTATACCAAATAAGTTCATTGAACCATCAATAAACCAAAAAATCATTGATCTTTAATCACAATCAACTAGCAGAATAATCAATACTCAAACAACCTAGATCTATATGAAGATATCATTGAAAAACAATAGAAACATTGTAAAAATAATCAAACATTGCCTTCAACATTCCTATGCAAAACCCTATCTTGCATGCACGACTTCCATAAGAAAAATTTTCTACTGTACGTGCTTCTCCTGAAACAAAACTGTGTATAGATTTACTGAAAATAGACACGCCTCTCCCAAACCGAACCTGCGTGTATACACGCCTTCCTTGAGTCGAACCCGCGTATAGAAACGTAAATAATTCAGGACTACACAACACTTCAGTACTACAAACTTATTCAAATCATACCCTTCACTTCATCAAACATGCGCTAGACCATAGATCTAAACATCTCACAAATATATCATGCAAATACATAGCCATATCAAGTCTAGATATCCTAGTCCATCATTGTATTCATGGGTGCATCATTATTTCAGATCTATAAATAAAATATAGCCTATTCCATGCAGATATACTTCAGAGTGAAGTATTCATTCAATACCCATACACACACACTCTTAGCACTATGATCTTCACCTTCTTATAAATATTGAGCCTTAGCCAATACCATGAGCAGAAACCACACAAGTGTCAATGGTATTCTTGGAAGGGATCAAATAACCGTTACTGCGCTCAATATTGTGGGCTAATACCATGGTAAGGACCCCTGGTATCATAAACTTAGTGCGCTAGCACATATGCAACTTTTCTTCTTCGTACCCGCGTGTATACACGACTTTGCCTTGATGAACTTGCATATATTTGTTCAATTATGTACTTTATCCATCTTCTGCAAAACCTTTGTCCCATCATACTATCATCATGTTCCATTACTTTGTCACCTCTGTGCTTATCCAGAAACCATATAATTGATCCTTTACAAGTGGGTTTCCATCAAGGAGAATGCATTCATCATAATGCCAAAACTTTTACATTGAATTATCTGTAGTTTTCTCAGGTGAAGTTTTTTCTGACTAGGAAGCTCCTTTTAGGCACAACACTGTTCATGCTAATCCTTCGGGATTGGGAAAAATTATTTAAATATGTAAATATAAAAATTAGAATAGGAAAATTCCCTAGAATGTGAATCCCAAGGGTCACCATTCTTATTGTATATAATAACATTCATCTTAATGGAATGAAACCATTCAATAATTACCAGCCTGGCCTGACATGGTATCAGAGCCACGTTCCTAAGTTTGGACATTCTCCCCACTCCTTTATAATTCCTCTCTGTCCTAGACCATCTACTTGTTAGATCTACTATTCTGTCCATTTTGATAACTATGACGCTAACATTGCCCTTCGTATAAAAATTTCATCAACGAAAATTCCTTTGTATGACATGATATTCATTGAATTGAACATTTCCATAGTTTCTCCTTATTTTCCACAATGTTTATCAATTTTATCCTTATTTCTCTAATGTAACAATTGTTGAAATCCCTATGGGTTGCATTTGACATTTTTGTTGGAGGTTTTTCTCTTCTACTTGAATTTTCCTATGTGTGATATGGTTTAGATGTCATTCAAGGGTTATATAAACTAACAGTGATACATGGGGATTGTTTTAAATCAGATATTGGATTCACTCATATAAGTCAGGGGACCATAATAAATCTCCATAGTTGTCCCTGTTACAATTCAATTTGGGCATCATCCCAAAACAAAGATCAATATCTATTAGGGTCTACCATACTCTAAATTAGTTGCTATGTGCCCTAAACAAGTCATTCCATTGGTGGTTTTCCTTCATGAAAGTTTCAATGCTTAGATGCAATTTTAAGTGCTCTAATTGAACCATCAACACACCCTTGGACAGCTATAACTGCTTTGCAGAGCATATACTCCCATGAAAGGTTGTGTTGCAGAGGATCTAGGCCCACTTTAGAGTGCGTTGGTTGTCTGGGAGAAAATTTTTCATTGGATTCTGGGAATCTTCCCTAGTGACTTCTAGAAGTTGTTCCAGCTTTCACCTCATCTGATAGCTTCAAATATGGAACCCATGGAGACATTAAACCTCTTATCCTCCTATTCCCATGAACAAGGAAACCTATTCATCCATTTTTAGGAAATTCATTCAATGATTCATTTATGTCAAACTACCTTTATCTACTTATAAATATAGCATTGATCATAGTGCACAAGAGGGAAAGAATTTGTGTTAAGTAGAGTTATGCTAGTGAGATCACAACTCTTGGAGGTATTGTGCATGTACTGTGATCCTGTTGGATTGGTTATGCTGGATGTGATGAGGACGAGACTAAATTTGGATGAGTGACAATGAATCAATCAACTGGTTGTACTCTTCCTTCTACTTCATAATAAAGACATTTTTTCCTTTCCTAATGCATGTGTCAATGATGTCATATGTGTATTTATGAATTTAATCGATTCAATATGTTTAACTTGAATAGATCGTATTGCCTTTATGTTGTTTTATGTCTTCTATTTTCCATTTCAGGTATCAATCAAGCGAGTTAAGTTGGATTGAGAGCGATGGAAGCGACGAAGGGAGGCGAGGAAAATCAAACATATTACAAGTAGGTTTTCCTCCCTTTATCTATTAATTTTAAGGAAAAGGTCATATATCTTTCTTTCTATTGTTCTAAGTGCAACACCACACTTAGGGAAAGCATACTTATCTGTAGGTTTTTATTTCCATAAAACAAATTAGTGACCATACTGGGGATCGGCGGATCATCCCTGGTGGTTTTTTCCTTGTCCATCAACATATAGTAGAATTTACCTGCTTATTTTCAGTCATTTTAATGTGTCTTAGCAAAAGTAGTGTGTTTGATTACTCTTTCATAGATTCCTCTAGCACCAACGCATTTTTGGTCTTGACAGAGTGCTCTGCATGTCATTGATGGCTTAGGGATAGTGCTCTGCAACACATTGTCTCCCACTCAGGGTTGTGCTGCCCCAATGACCAACCAAAATCTATCATATTTTTCCTTTTGCAAATTCATTTCAATCTCTTGCTTCCTGAAGTTCTAAGTGATTGATTCCCTCTAGAGACCAGTTTGCCTCTACTCTTCTTGCCTCACTTTGAATTTTTTTGATAAATGTTTATTTTTGTTTTATTTGTCATTGTCAAATAGTTCCAAATTTAAATTTTATATTTGATCAATTCATTATTTTCGAAAAGAGGAATTGTTTGTTCAGTCTTCATTTCTCTTGAAAGTTTTGATTGATTGTTTGTGCATTATTTTCTTTTTCATTCATCTAAAATTAAAAGAAATTGAAAAGGAAAACATGCATTTGCATATAGGGATTGTGAGTGCTGCTTAGGAGTATTTTAGGGAAATTGCATTTAGATGTGCTCATTGTTTATTTCATACAATATGATTTCTAAAATCTCTTGTAGCTAGTTTTTCATTGTCGAAAATCAATTTGAAATGAATGCTTATCATTCTAATTTCATTCTAGGAATGTTCAATACATCTCACAGTGAACCTGAAAGACAAACTGATAATCAAGATCAATATAAAATTTATCTAAATTTATCTAAGGAAGCATTGTAAAATTAACGATAACATTTAGAGGTCTAGGCTAGAAGATGTGTTCCAACGTCGTTAAACATAGCAGCTCTCATTAATTTTCTACGATACATTCCGAGTGTGATACCTCATTCCACGTAAGCAAGTATATCGGATCTCCTCCACGTACTTTCGGGTATATCGGGCGGTTTTCTAGTACAAAAGGTATAAGGGGATGCTCTCATTGTGCGGTTTTGCATTAGACAACGCTAATACAGATTGGACCTCTACGTACCTTCGTGTATATTTGGGAGAAAAAATTTAGGTTGCTTACCATTCATAGGTAACCGAGTCAGCCGCCTTGTACCTGTGATACACTGAACACAACATTTAGGGAGATTGCCTACATGTACATAAGTCCTTGTTTTACTAGGGAAATATATTGTAGATCACATTTTATTGGTAAACCTTTTTCCTAGAATCACCCTCTTTTTGTTTATTTGTTTGTGTAGAAAATCAATCAGAAATCGTGGCATAATATCAATCCTTTCCCCGTCATTCACGTATGATAGCGAATAAACCTCTGTTACCTCTAGAATCTACATTTAGTAGACGAAGTCGTGCTCGTCCTACTGAGTGTGGTACTTCTGGAACTCTTGGTGCTACATCATCTGATATACTAGAGACATATGATCCTTTGGGTACCGAGTCTCGAGTCATTTTGACTGATCCTAGTTTATCTGCTACTGTTGAGACGGAACCCTCAGAGTTACTTGAGGACACTGAAATTCAATCTAGTGAAACGGAAAATCCAGAACCTAAGCTTGTTCAACTGGAATTCAATCCAGAGCCCATTGTTATTTTATCATAAAATCTTTATCTCGAAGTCGAACAACAAGAATTTGTTCCAATGCAGTGGTCTGATCCTCAGTCATCTGTAACCGTTGAGTCTTCATATTTACCACAGATTTTACCGCCTCAAATTTATCTCAGGCTCGATGATGAAGTGCTTCCACCTGCTTTGATTTCAATAGAGGAATAACTTCATAAAGAGACAACCCCTTCAACTCCCACTCATTTTTGGTCAGGGCTTCATTTATATCAGTCTTTTCCTCGTTTGACCTACTATGCTCCTATTGATCCTTTTCACTCTCAAGTTCCCGTAGATTTATAAGAGTATTTGCTGGGTTATTTAACCATGGTAAAGACAACATCCCAAACTGCACCATTTGTTACAATTGCGACAACATCTATTTTTGCTTCATCTTTGATGTTTTTTATGACACCCGAGTCTCATCTCTATAGTGGATTGTCAGTCCCTCTAGGTTACCAGGCTTTAAATAGGACCTAATCTGGTGTCTCCTCTATTCCATGGACTTCAACCATGTCATCATCTGAAATTCTATCTGGTTCATCCCTTACGATTACTGAATGACCTGATCCTCAATATTAGGCTGGTCCATCCAATTGTCGTCCATATTATCCAGTATCTTTTGGATACCCTTCATATGAAAGTCAGTATGTGCAATATCCTTATACTCCATATGCTAGGGCACCACAGATGTTCGGTCCATATGGCAGTGTTTTGTCGTATTTAGGTCAATCATATGCCATAATGTCTGTTTGCCAATGGTAGCCTACTTTTCCTGTTTAGCCGCAAATGGTTATGTATCAATATCAACCGATTCAACCTACTGCATCTATGTCTACTACGCCTATTATTTCTTCTATGGACAGTTGGAAAGTCTGCTCAAGCAGGTCCTTCAACCCCTAACCCTCAATTCCTAACTCCCTGTGACCCCCTCGCATGTGTGACTAATCGTAGAAAGAATGTAAAACATACCCAACATTATCCCACGTGTTGTTTTCTTTCCGCAGGGGGCCACATGAGAGCTTATTCATTAGTCTAGCTCTGCAACACCCATTGTTTCTCTACACCAAGAGAACTTTTGAGTGTGCACAGACTTCTTCAATGCATCTGCAACATTCTTCAAAGTGTCCACCTTTACTAGCAACACCCTTTTATCCTCAACCATATCTCTCACAAAGTGATATTGAACATCAATGTGCTTTGCCTTTGAATGATAAGAAGGGTTCTTAGCCAAGAAAATTGCACTTTGGCTATCACAGTCTATCATTATAGCTCACTACACCATCCCATACTTGAACACAATCTCTGCAACCAAACTGCTTCCTTGATTTCATGAGTGGATGCCATGTATTATGCCTCTATAGTTGAAAGAACCACTACAGTCTGTCTTTTACTCATCCAACTGGCTCCACCTCCAAATAGGCTAAACACATACCCACTTGTAGATCTTCTTTGGTCCATATCTCCAGCCCCGTCTGCATCAACAAAACCATAAATGTCCAAAACTCTGTCCAATCCTAGTCTTCCCTGGTAGCACAAACCATATTCACTACTAGTGCCATGAAAATATCTGAAAACCCACTTCACTGCTATCCAATGCTCCTTCCCTGGTTTTGACATAAACCTACTCAATACTCCTACTGCATGTGCAATGTCTAATCTAGTACATACCATTGCATACATCAGGCTACCCACTGCACTTGCATATGGAACACAGTACATATCCTCCTCTTCTTCTTATGTCTTGGGACACTGTTTAGGAGATAGATTTACACCTACATGAATAGGAACCTTCACTGGTTTAATATCCTGCATATTGACCCTCTACAATATAGTCTCGACATACTTCCTCTATTTTAACCAGATCTTACTCTTTACCCGGTCTCTCTTAATTTCCATGCCCAAAATATAGTTTGCAGCACCAAGATCCTTCATGTCGAATTTGGAGAAAAATTGGGTCTTAAAATCTTGGATAATTTCTTTGTCATTTCCAATCATCCACATACAAGACCAAATAAATAACACGGTTACCAAATAATTTAAAATAAACACAATGATCCTCTTTGCTTCTAGTGAAGCCAAGTCCCCGTATATAGGTATCAAATTTCTGATACCACATCCTTGGTGATTGTTTTAATCCATTCATAGAATTTTTTAACTTGCATACCAGTTCTTTCTTACCATTCACCATAAAGCCTTCAGGTTGCTTCATGTATACCTCCTTGTCTAGATCCCCATGAAGAAATGTTGTCTTCACATCCATACTTTCTACCTCAAAATCAAATGCAAGAGCAACAGATAAAAGTATTCTAATAGAAGTAACCTTGGAAATATGAGAAAAAATATCACCAAAATCAATTCCCGACACTTGACAATAACCTTTTTCTACCAACTGAGATTTGTGTTTCTCCACCTTTCTTTCTACATTCATCTTCTTCTTAGACACCCATCTTCTCTCGATGGGATTCCTTCCACCCGACAACTCCAATAGATCCCATCCCTCATTTTTGTGCAAGGATGCCATTTCATCAACCATGGCCTCCTTCCAGCGTTTTCCATCCTCTAAATCCACTTCTTCCCTTATAGTTCTGGGATCATCATCATTGACAGTTAAAGAAAATTTTGAACAGAAAGCAGATGGACTATACCTTTCTGGTTTTCTTCTTTCCCAAACTGATCTTCTCACAACTAGAGTTTGTGGCTCTTCCTCTTCTGAATCTTCTTCTATTGTAGAGTCTGATTCATTCTCCTTTAGCTTAAACTCTAACTTCTTAGGTTCCTTTGGTAGGACTTCATGTTTAACAACATATTTCACCTCTCTAAACACCACATCTCGAATGTACACTACCTAACTTGTTTATGGGTTCCAAAGCTTGTAACCTTTTAAATCATCGTTATACCCAATAAAGATGCACCTTTCATTTTTATTATCCAACTTGATCATTTTCTCCTTTGAAAAATGTACATATGCATCTATCCAAATACCCTCATATGTGAAAGAGAGGGTTTTCTTACCAATCCATACCTCATGTGGAGTCTTATCCTCCAACACTGATGAAGGTGATCTGTTAACCAGGTAACATGTAGTCTCCACTGCCTATGCCCAGAATTAATATCCTAAATCGGTACCATTGAGCATGCTTCTTGCCTTTTCCATCAACGTTCTCTTCATTATTAATGCAACTCCATTTTTTTGAGGTGTGTATAGAGTAGTCTTCTGCCATGCTATAACACACTTCTTACATAACTCTTCAAATTCCTTCTTGCAGAACTCTCCACCATTATCTGTCCTTAGCACCTTTACTTTCTTCTATGTCTGGTTCTCCACCAAAGCCTTAAATTATTTAAATCTGTCAAAGACTTCAGATTTATTCCTCAAGAAATATATCCATATATTCCTTGAGAAGTCATATATGAATGAAACATAATTCACAGACTTACCCAGTGATGAAACCGACATAGGTCCAAACACATCACTATGCACAAGCTCTAATATCTTGTTCCCCTCTTAGCACCAGAAGGAAAACTCACCCGATTATGTTTCCCATATACACAATGTTCACAGAAATAGAAATACAAAGAGGAATTAAACATAACTTCTACCATACTATTTCCATGTAATATCTAAATGCCCTTCTCTCCAATATTTCCAAGCCTTTGATGCCATAGCATGGTCTTTTCTCTAGAGACCGCTAGGCTTTCTGATCCACTTACACGAACCACAGAATGGTTGCACCCATCAATAACAATGCCACCCTAAAGCTTGTAAAAATTTCCAATTTGAACTCCCAACATTAATCCTAGTGCTCCCCAAACCATCTTGTGGGTATCTTTCTCAAACACTGTTTTTACACCTGCATCATCCATCTTTCTTATAGAAATCAGATTTGTAGCCAATGCAGGAATATGCAGAACACTAGGAAGTGTTCTAATCCTTCCTCCTTGTAGCTTCATCTTGAATTTTTCACGTCCAAAAATTATGGTCGTCTTATCATCCCTTAAGAAGACATCACCACCATCATACTTCTCATACTCGCAAAACCACTCCCTATGGGGAGTGAAGTGAAAGGATGCACCTGAGTCAATCAACCATTCCTCATGATATACATGTGTATTTTAAGAATAAGCCAAATACACATCCCCACCTTCATCTAAGGTGGTTTTTTCCTCTGCAGAAGGAGCATCATCAGATCCCTTTCATTTCTCGGGAGCTCTATATCTGCAATCCTTTTTCTAGTGCCCTTCCTTTCCACATTTCCAGCACATCTTTACAAACTTTCCTCGAGATTTAGATCTCCCACTCAAAAAATTATTTTTGTTTCTGTTTTGGGACCATCCTCGTACAAATAAGGTATCTCCATTTTGGCCCTCCATATTTCTCCGTCTTATTTCCTCTGACAGCAAGGCTAAGACAATTTCATCAAAATTCAAGGTAGTTGTATTACTACATATTGCAATAACCAAACTGTCCCATGAATTCAGCAGAGAACTCAAAAAACGAATGCACTTATATTCATCTAAGATTTTAATATCAACATATGATAACTGACTTGCCATAGTATTGAAGGCATTCAAATGCTTTGTCATCGAGTCTCCATCCTTCATCCTCGGGGTATACAACTTTTTCCGCAGGAACAATTTATTCACCAGAGACTTAGATTGGTACAAATTCCCTAACTTGTCCCACAAAGTCTTCACCGTAACTTCCCCAAATACATTCAACAATACTGAATCTGAGATACACAACTGTATTTTTCTCTTTTCCTTCTGATCCAACTTATTCCAGTCTTCATCTGACATTACAATTGGTTTAGTACCCGAATCTACCGTGAGCCACTGATCTTTATCCAGCAGCAGATCCTCCATGTTGAGCTTCCACAACTCAAAACTCTAACCATTAAATTTCTTGATCTCTATCTTTCCATTGCTCGCCATCTTCTTTCACTGCTAGAATCGATTCCACAGATCTCCCACTAAATAGGCTCTACCACAAGCATGAGAAAAAAACCCCTTAGGAGAAAAGGCGTCCCCTTGAAGCCGAAACAACTCTGATACCAAATGTAAGTTTTAACCTTGTACAAAATTATTTGAAAATGAATCTTAAAAAATAGAAAATAAACAATAGTGAGAGAATAAAACATAAAACAGATATACACAAAAATTTTCCCTTGGATCCCAAATCAGGACTACCAGCTTGATTTTTCATTATATTCCTTTTAGTGTTACAACACATATATATACATGCCTAAGCATTCATAAACCCCAATCCATTAACCCTGGATTAGAACATAACCGTAGTTCCCTTGACGGAATCTAAGAAATACCAGGGGCCAAAAACCATGTGCAAACGCATGCACAAAACCATGGGCGGGTCCACCCACTGAAAATAGGGTCCAATTTTTTTTTCTTGGAGCGTTGCCTCGGGCCCCAATAGGGGGTGCTACCGCCCCCTGTGACCCCCCTACTGTGCTTGACACAACATACAAGGGGGTCTATGAACCCCCCCCCCCCCCCACCCCACGCATGTGACTAATCATGGAAATAATATAACGCATACCCAACACAAAATCAATTACTATTAAAGTTGAGTTCGTTGAGGAACCCCTTGACTACAATATATTACTTGGAAGACCATGGGTTTACGCTATGGATCTGGTAGTATATACTTATTTTCTTATGATCATCTTCCCCCATTAAGGAAGTATCACGGCCATTGATCAACTCTGGTTTCCAGACAACTAGAAGCATTTTGTTTGTTCACAGACCCCCACCTTCTCTTCAGAACATTGGTCTAGGACTGTTTAAGGATGCTTCCCTAATGGGCACCTTTTCATTACCTTCACCTGCGACAATGGCAGAAATCGCACATATAGAGACCTAAAATATGATATCTTTCACTTCATCTAACTTAAGGAATATTCCCAATGATTTTGAAGTAGTTAGGTTAGATGACATGATGCTACTAAGTCCAATTGAGCTAGCATAGCAATCAATTTTATTGGCTTATGCAGCCAATCCAAATCCACTGTCGCTAATCGTTTGGGTTGATCTTTCTTTGAATTTTGGTACTTCTTATGATCCTTGTTCACGCGTATTCTCGACTGATGAGAGCACTATGGAATCCACGATGCTAGAAGAAGAACCATGGGAAACATCACATCAACAATCCCATCTTCCATATTACAGTGAAGATAATCCATCTGAACTATATCACCCTACTTTCATTTATTTCTTGACGAATTCTATTCCTATCCATGTCGTTGATTCTGAGCGAAACCCATCAAATATCGAAGAAACTATTTTTATCGATATTTCGACCAAACTAGGTATTGTATAAAATATTCATGTCAATGCTTCTTGTTATCCATATGAAATTGACACTTACCATGCTCTTTTTCATGAATTCTAAGACGTATTTGCTTGGTCATATGAGAAGATGCCAGGTATCGACTCCAACATTGTTGAACATGAGATTAAAATGTATCCCGATTTTAAGCCAGTGCGACAACGCCTTCATCCTGTTCACCTTAATAAAGTTGTTTCCATTAAAGTAGAGGTTGAAATTTTTTTGTGTGTTGGATTCATTTACCCTGTTCTGCTTACCGATTGGGTATCTAACATTGTTCCTGTCATGAAGAAACAAGGGAAAATTAGATCGTGTGTCGATTATCGGGATGTTAATCATGCTTGTTCGAAAGATAACTACCCCACTCCCTTTATCAACCAAATTATTGATGAATGTGACAGATGTGAAATATTTTCTTTCATGTATGGATTCTTTGGTTACAATCAAATTAATATTCTCCCAGAGGACCAATATAAACTTCTTTTATTTGTCCCTGGGGCACATTCGCTTATTTCAAGCTCCCTTTTTATTTAAAGAACGTTGGGGCCACATCACAAAGGGCAATGAATTATGCCTTTCATGACATCACGCACATATTTCAACCATATCTAGTTGACTTACCTGCACATTCACAGAAACGGGCTAACCACCCGCTACATTTGAGAGCGATATTTTTACGATGTCGTCACTATAAAATACACCTCAATCTGCACAAATTTGTGTTTGGTTTTGGTTCTGGTCGTTTTCTTGGATTCGTCGTGTCGAAAGACGAAATTCGGCTTGATCCATAGAAGGTCTAGGCCATTCTTGATTTTCGTGCTCCTTCCAATCTGCTTCAGTTACAGGGACTCCAAGGGAAGGGTAAATTTCTAAAGAGGTTCATTCCTAACTACGCCGAAATGGCTAAAGGATTTACTCAAGTATTTAAAAAGGAGATTCCCTTCTATGGGATGAGGTTGCACAAGCTTCCTTTGGTGTTCTTAAATATACCCTAATCTGAGCATCATTAATCTACCATCACTATGGTTTTACTCCAAGAAGAATATGGGATTGAACGTCCGATATATTATTTGAGTCGTAATCTCAATTATATGGAATTTACTACACATACATTGAGAAGCTCGCTTTAGCAGCCATCTAAGTTGTACAAATATTTCATCATTATATCATGCTTCGAAAGACCATTGTAATTTCAGATTGTGACCCTATGACATACATTCTATCACGTCAATTTCTGGGGGGGAATATTCAAAATGGATCATCATTTTGCAGGAATTTGATTTTGAATTCATCAAATCCAAGTCAAAGAAGTCATTGGTGTTTGCTAAGCTTATTTGTGACCTTTATTCGAGTAGCGTCGATCCTACTACGGAACCATAAATTACGGACGAGTCTTTGTTTCTGAATGAGTAATCTAACCCGTGGTATGGATATTTCATCATATATCTCCAGACCCAAAATTTTTGGCCCAATACCTCTCGCTCACAACAACGATGTATTTGATACCAAGCCAAATATTATCTGATTTTTGGCGATACATTTTATCATCATGGTGTCGATACGATTTTACGTAGGTGCCTCATGCATGAGGAAGACGAAAAAGTTCTAACTGATTGCAATTCTGGTGTATGTAGTGGACATTTGTCTAGTTATGCTACAACAAAGAAGAATCTCTGCCCTGGTTACTTTTGCCCTACCATATTTCGCTATTGCATTATCGTGGTTAGAAGCCGTCATGCTTGCTAGATATTTGATCTTAAAACCCACTTGCCTCCAGCACCAATGCATCCTGTCATCGATGTTGGACCATTTTCAAAATGGGGCATTGACTTCATGACATGTAACCCCCACTCGGCTGGGGGGGCATGGGTATAGTATTGTCATCATTGACTATTTTACCAAGTGGGTCGAGGTGATTCAGACATTCAACAACATCGGATAGACATCTGCATTGTTATTTTTTAACCATGTGGTTACACGATTTGGTGTACTGCAAGCCATAGTCACAAATCATGGAAAACATTTTCGCAATCACAAGATGGATGAGTTGACTGCCAAGTTAGGAATATCACATGATAGTTCTGCCCCTTATTATCCACAAGCTAATGGACAAGTTGAAGCTATCAACAAGATTCTTAAGCGTATGATTCAACGCATGATTGGGGTTAATTAACGAAACTAGCATTTGATCCTATACTCGGATTTGTGGGCATATCGAACCTCGGTGAGAAATACGACCAGATTTACTCCCTTTTAGCTAGTTTATGGTCTGGAAGCTATCTTACCGATACAATGTGAAATATCATCATTGAAACTCGCGATTGACCTACTACCTAACACCTCTGAAGAAGAGGCACGTATTTTAGATCTAATCCATCTAGATGAAACAAATTGTGAAGCTGCATTGGAAAACGAAGCACATAAGAGACAAATTAAGGCGCAATATGACCACAATGTCAAGCCTCTCACCTTCTCATAAGGAGACCTGGTCTTGCTTTATGATTAGGAAGTTGATACAATAGTAACAGGGAAATTTTAACCATTATGGCACAACCCCTACATTGTCAAGCGAATTCTGGATAAGGGTGCCTACGAGTTGGTAGATTATGATGGGATTCCATTGTCGCAACCTCGAAATGTGGTGTATCTTAAACGTTAATATGCCTGATTTTGCATAGTAAACATTGTATTATATGCTTTCATTGCGTGTGTGTAGCAGTGTGTCTTTTAGAGTTTTTCATGTGGTTATTAATCCGCTTTTCATTTTTTGCAGATGTCAGAATCTTCAAAACTATTTGTTGGATATGCCGATGGTGCTAGTCGTAGTACTCAAAATTTATCCTCTGCAGCATGGACCATCTTTGCTCCAAGTGGCGAGTTAGTGAGTTTCCAAGGGATTTGTATTGGTCGATCGACCAACAATATCGTTAAGTATAGCGGGTTGATTGAACTACTCTCTGATTCCATTTCACTTGGCATTCGTTGCATCATCATCGAGCTATACTCTCAACTTGTCGTACTATAGCTTATTGGCATCTATACTGTCTGAAATCCATCAATTCATCGCATGTTCCTTAGATTTTGTCTTTTGGAAAGACATTTTGATTACATTCAATATCAACATATTTCCATAAAATTTAACACTTTGGTTGATTCATTGGTGAATTATGTGTTAAATAGACATTTACAACATATGTAAAGATAGTCTATAAATTTTCAATTCACATCATACAATTGAATGGGATTTCACATAATCATAGAAAAACACTGAAAGTAAAACAAATTTATATCGATTTTTTTACAAAAATTGTGTCCAAGACACGTTGTTCATCTGACCTAAAAATGTAAACAGACATAGCATAATCTAAGTAAACCTAGTGATGCTCATGATAGCAGGTCACTACTTAGGCTATCATGCGCAATAGCCTCATCCAACGGCTAGGAATACCAATGGTATGGTGTTGCAACCTCATAGGTAACTCCTAGATCTGGGTATCTGGTATCCCAAGAGTCAATCCCTCCACATGCTACTGCAACTCAGCAAGAGTCTTGACTAAATCCAAATCCTGAAGTACTGCTCTCCCAACAGTCCTCTCTATTGGTTCTCCCTCTTGTTGTGCAGGAACCACTGGTCAAATGGTACCTCCATCTGCATACATAAAACATATTTATTTTAGCCTTGGAAACATCAAAAAACACAAAAATATGTAAAAAACCACAAAAAATAAAAAAACATGGTCAACATTTTACCTATAGCACCCCATTGAACATCGGCTCGTAAAATAAAATATGGATCTTTGCGAAAATCCATCCATTTATGTGGATGCTCCTCTATGAATATATTTTGTCTTCAAAGCCAACTGAAGAATGCAGTGGAAAACGAGATCGATGACTGACCAACATGTCTATTCATCAACTCGATCCACCACTGCATCCATGGATCTCTAGGACCAGCTAATCCCTGTATCACATGTTGTGGCTGCATCAATGGAACTTGCTCCAAAACAAAAGTGATCAAGATCAACCCATAGCTGCAATTTTTGGTCTTTCCACTTTTTACCTTGGTCAATTGTTCTTTCATATGAAGGAGTACTGCTTCAACCCAGTTGAAAACGGTTGGCTCGAGACACTCAAGCGCATACTACATGTATGATCTATTTGAAACATGTAGTGTCACACTTCTATATATCTTTGCGATAGTGAATATGAGCATTCAAAAAAGCGTATCACGTACATCTTTGATATTTATCTTTCCATCATTGCTAGGCTTAGTCCCTAGTCGAAAAAACTGTCGAATTTAGTCCTTCACTGTTTCACCTCCACGAATGGAGCCCACAAGGGAAATGGGGGCACCACATCTCGACAAACCTGTCATAAAGTAAATTTCATCAACCAATATTGAGAGCACTTTTTCCCTAATGTGAAATTATTGTAGTTTCGGGTCCTATGAACATATCAAGAACTGCAATAGTTCCATGTGTTTCCTCATCCCTAACAATCTGAAGTAATTGAGAAACCCATAGTCTCTAAGGGCTCTCATAGAGCTAGGATCATTTAGGGCAACCATATCCTGTTCTTCATGTTCTCTTTCTCTCCATGTAATTTACATTCTAATCCTATCAAAGTATAAAATCACACCATAGGCTTAGTTAGGATCCATTCCATGCAAACAACCGAAGAAATTTTGGGCAGAAAACAAGATGCAATTTTCGGAATTGTGACAAACGCACCCGTGAGTGCAAGACATAGTGTTGCAGAGGAATTGGCCTTCTTTCCGGCCTCTCTACAATGCACTTTTCGACATCCAAGGGTGTGTTGGTCCTAGGGAATTGTATATTTATGCTAGGAACCCCAAAACCCTAAAAATTGTGCATGAAACTGAACAAGAATGCAACCAATAGAAAGAGGAGGGTAAGATATTCTACCTGGTCCAGACGACATGAGAAATGGTCTGCAGAATCAGTCGCAATCAGTCGCTGAAGTTCGAGGTTAAAATAGGCCCAAAGCACTAAAATTCAAATGGTAAGGTGAAATTGTTAAAATGATTTGGTAACTTCTTATTTTAATAGTTTTTTTGATTAATTTATGCATATTTAATGAAATAACTATGGTTTCTACCCATTTTTACTATTTAAACATGTATTTTTAATCCATTTGATGGTTCTTCAAGAATTTTTACAGCTGATTACACTGAGTTTGTCGTGCATGATCGTGAAATTCAATTTTGACCACAAAGCACACTTTTATCTCTTTTTTGAGCTTTGTTAAACATGAAAAAGGAACACAAAGCACACTTTTATCTCTTTTTCGAGCTTTTTTAAACACGAAAAAGGAACCCTCCTGGAGTTCTCTTTAAACTCTTTTCAGACTACCAAAATATGAAAATATTTTCGATCAGTTGTCCTTTCAAGCTCGTAAAAGGAATTTAAACGACATCTACTTAATATAAGTTTAACGGTTTTCCAGACTGAGATAGATTATGTTTACGAAAAAGGAAAACCCTAGTCGAACATGGCTAGGAGGTTCTCTCAAGTATTATTTATGCCTTTTCGGATCTGAGGGACTATTATACGAAAAATAACTTGTGGAGTTTTCCTTTAGTCCCTTTTTCAAACTCTCTAAACATGAAAAAGGATAGATTTTTCACTGTTGTTAGACTTGTTAAAGCATAAAATAGCGACGGACTTGTACATCATGACAAGATCGAGTTTCACCTTCGCTAGACTCGTTAAAGCATCAAATAGAGATGGATTCACCTAAAGGGTGGAATTATACATCAAGTATATGCAATCCTCAAGCTTGTTAAAAAATAAAGACGTACTGGTCAGAAATGACTGTGGAAAATTAGAAAGGTATAAAACACTTTATGGTAGCAAGTGGCTCTTGAACATGACACTTATTCACTTCATCTCCATGATTTTTTGGTTGGGTAATATGTTTGATGGTCTATCATACCTATGGTCTATCACACCATCCATCACTGTAGTTTTGGGTCAAATGCTGCCAATTCATTTAGTGTCACCGATATGTTCAAGATAATTCAATTAGTTATTCCTCATCCTTTGCAATACTCATAAACCTTCATTTCATGACTTTCTTCCCTATAATTGCTTCATCGGTCACATTTTGTCTCCAAAATAATTACTCCCATTTCGTGTCGTTGATTGGGGAAGCATTAATGCCCTCCTGCTACGAGTTGCTTCCTGTCGACATCAACTCATCATCCAAGAAGTTGACTTAGAAACAACCTTTCAGTACCTAGGAGCTTTCTTACATCAACGACAAGTTTCTTGCTTCTGGTGAGAGGTTGAAATCACATACCTTCGATCGAAAGACTTTGTATGGTGTTCGACATCAAATCATATATTAACACCATGCAGAATGTACTATAGTACCTTGAGAGCAATTATCATCAACAGTGGTTTCTCATGCGTTTGTTAACAACTCACATCATTGGCTGGTAATAAAACGATGTATTCCCATGTTTGACTTCAGATCATATACTTGCATGGTTAGACTCGTACTTTAAGAAATTGAGTGAACGAGATAGAAGACTCTGGATCTAGTTTCATCCATTTGGGTTGCGATTTCAGGAGTGGTACCAAATCATTCGTGCAATGGGTCATTACTCAAATGGTCATCCTATCATGGGTCTATATCTATATAAAAGTCTATATCTATAGATGAATTTCTGATGTTATGATAGTTTATGTGATGAGTATGGGATATGCCTCCCTCAGAAATTCATGTCAAAGATGAATAGATATCATGATGTAATGTATTATAATTGATGCAAGTCGACGCCCGCTTTAGTTCCTCCTCATCACATCATAAATAAAATCATTCAACATTATCTTTTTTGACTTCATGCTTTAGGGATTAGCTATTACAGTTCAATTTGGGCATCATCCCAAAACACAGATCAATATCTATTAGGGTCTATCATACTCTAAATTAGTTTCTACGTACCCTAAACAAGTCATTCCATTGGTGGTTTCCCTTCATGAAAGTTTCAGTGCTTAAATGCCAGTTTAAGTGCCCCAATTGAACCATCAACGCACCCCTAGATAGTTTTAACTGCTTTTTAGAGCATCTACTCCGAAGCAAGGCTGTGTTGCAAAGGATCTAGGTCGACTTTAGAGTGCGTTGGTTGACTGGGAGCGAATTTTTCATTGGATTCTGGGAATCTTCCCAACCTCTAGTGACTTCTAGAAGTTGTTTCATTTTTCGCCTCATCTGATAGCTTCGAATATGGAACCCATGGAGCCATTAAACCTCTTATCCTCCTATTCCCATGAACAAGGAAACCTCTTCATACATTTTTAGGAAAGTCATTCAATGATTCATTTATTTCAAACTACCTTCATCTACTTATAAATATAGCACTAATCATAGTGCACAAGAGGGAAATAATTTGTGTTAAGTAGAGTTATGCTGGTGAGATCACAACTCTTGGAGGTATTGTGCATGTACTTTGATGCTTCTGGATTGGTTATGATGGATGTGATGAGGACGAGACTAAAGCTGGATGAGTGACAACGAATCGATCAATTGGTTGTAATATTCCTTCTACTTCATAATAAAGACATTTGTTCCTTTCCTAATGCACGTTTCAATGATGTCATATGTGTATTTATGAATTTAATCGATTCAATTTGTTTAACTTGAATATATCGTATTTCCTTTATGTTTTTTTATTTCTTCTATTTTCCATTACAGGTATCAATCAAGCAATTTAAGTTTGATTGAGAGTGACGGAAGCGGCGAAGGAAGGCGAGGAAAACAAGTAGTTTTTCCTCCCTTTATCTATTCATTTTAAGGAAAAGGTCAGATATATTTATTTCTATTGTTCTAAGTGCACCACCACACTTAGGGAAATCATACTTATCCATAGGTTTTTATTTCCATAAAACAGTCCTGTAAATCCCTAACCAAAACATTCATTTGGGAATTAAAGCTACCATGTTCCAAAACTATGATAAATTCATTAAGATCAACTAGGTTTCCTCTCTCTCAATGAAGTCACTCCTCCTATCCCAACATTTAGATCTAGGGTTGTTTTTTGAAATCTTAACAAGCGAGATATCTTATGGCATCGTGGTGTCAATATTACAAATAAAAGTGTGATATTTGGTATCATGGTTTGGTAATAATGAGAGAAGATTTGGTAATGTCACAGTGTCAAGAGCTGGTGTGAGTCATGGTGTTGAGTGGTGGTGCAATATGTGGTGTCGCGTTATGGTGCAAGTAGTTTTTTGAGTCATGGTGTGATTCATGTGAGCCAAACTACAAAAATACCTAGCTTTGACTATACGTGAGCCAAGGGGTGTTTTAATTCACTCATGTTTTGTTTGAAGTTCATTCATTATTAAGAGATATCTTATAATTTTTAAGGGTGGCTTGTAATTAAAAAGAAAGAAAGAAAAAGGCTTGGACAAATTTGTCTAATGGAACCTTGTTGACATATTTTAGATTCTATCATTAGATATTATCATTGAAAATATCTTGATTACTCAGGCCTCAACTTAGAATTTTATTTTTTTATATGCATTTCCTCATTTCCATTATTGGTGTAGTACTCATTGGAAAGGAAAACTACCATGAATGATCCAAAAAGACCAAGAACACCCTCATCTTCAATGACCCGTAGAAAAAATATTTTTTAAGGAAAGGATGAGAATATTATTTCCAACCCACATCAGATAAAGAGCTTTCCATATCGCAGAAAAAGAATAAAATATCCTATGCCCTGATTGTTTCCTCTGTAAGTGAATAGGTGATTCATCATATAATCCTAATTAGCAATTATTTTGATGCATTAAATGAGTTGAAATATTTATATGACTTACACTCAGAGGTCAAGATAGTCCAACCAAGCTCTTCAACCTAGAGTTTAAAGATGATGATCCCCGATCCCTAGCCTAAAAAAATAGAACTATTATGCATGATGTACAATCCAATGGAATCAAAATGGACATCCCTATCACAGATTTTGTCAAGGTCCTCTATGCTATAATCACTATCTTGAATCCTTAAAATATAGTGCCCAACTCAAATTCATTACTTTTAACACTCTTGTCAAGAATTTTGCAAGACGGGAGAAATATTTTGGGAAAAGGAAGATAGCTTCTTCGTCTCTTGAATAAGTTGTGTGCCTTGCACAAAAGGAGAATAATAGACCCCAAAGTATTCAAAATGAAGAGGAGGAAAAAGAGGGTGTGGAATGAAGAACAATAGGGGCAGGGGGGGAAACATCATTAAGGAGGAAAATATGACATCCACTATATTCGTTGTAACAAAAATGGAAATGATGCATCCAAATGAAAACTCCCTTGGGAAATAATCCAGGAAAAATGAAATGAAGAGAAAGATAAAATTCCATATCCAGGAAAAGGTAAAGCACCTAAGTCTACTCATTATATTGTTGCACATTATAATATTGGAGTAAACAAAGGTTTGTTTCATACTTTATTTTCTTCTTGGAAAGATGAATGCCTGCTTGATATAAGTGGAACCTACCACATGACATTCCAGAAAGACTTATTTGAATACTTTAGGGACAATGTAGTGAAGTAGTATACTTTGCAGACAAGTCAAGTCTCATGTCATCCATACTTGGAACCATTAGGCTTAAACTTCCTGAACTTCTTAAATTTATTGTGCATGATGTTGTCAACCCTCTAGAGGTATAAAGAAACTTGTTGGATCCCTTGCTCACATTCGCCAAAAATAAAATAAAAAATCCTTTCACATGTTTGATGGAAAAGTTGAAGTGAGAAAAACATCATGAAACACAACTATCATGACTAGAAAAGAGGAGGAAAGATTGCTAATGCTACAATGAACATTTTTTTGTGCACAAAACTTTGCATATAATTCTTAATATAATGAAGGTAAATTTCTACCTAGTATTCTATGGCATGCAATATTTGGACTTTTGAACTATGACAAATTTCTTTTATTGAAAATAAATGGTGTTTCTGGTTTTCCAACCATTCGAAGGACACTGAAGCAATGTGATGCTTGTATGATAGGAAAACATAAAAAACCACAATTTCATGATTTTTTTTCTTGAGCATGTAGAAATCTTGCATTGATTCATTTTGATTTGTGTGGCCCTATGCCTATTCCTTCTCCAAACATAAATAAATATATGATGACTTTTATTGATGATTACACTAGGATGTGTTGGGTATCTTTGTTGAAAAGTAAATTAGAATATTTTGAAACTTTAAAAACTTTCATGCATGGAATGAAAACTATGCAAAATATCATATTGGCTCTATTCGTACTGATAATGGAAAATAATATACTTGAAATGAATTTGAAAACTATCTTAACCGACATGGGATTCAACACCAAACAAATTTTCCATATAATCCTCAACAAAATGGTGTAGTTAAAAGAATGAATAGTACAATCTTAAATATGGTTCATTCAATGGTGTCTTTCAAAATCTAAATTTTATGTTCTGGGTTGATGCAGTTCTATGTATTATATACAATAAAAATAGATGACCATCTCATGCTCTCAGAAACAATACTCTTTATTAAATGTGGTATCGACACATTCCTTTGGTAAGTAATTTCAGGATCTTTGGTTCCCCCTACTATGCCTTGATTCCTAAGGAACAAAGAATAAAAAATGGTGCAAGCAGTGTAAATTGTATCTTCTTGGGGTAATCAAATAGCACCAAACCATATCATCTCTATGATGAGGTAAATAAAATGTTTATATTGTATAGAGATGTGATTTTTCTTGAATATTCCATGATTGACAATATTGTTGAGCAACAACTTGATAGTTTGGAAAAATTCAGTCATGCAAAAACATTTCATGAATTTTATAATGAGATTCCACACCTTGAAGGGTGGTCCTATCATGTATCAATATGTGTAATCTCCTTTTAGAGCACACTCTCTGCATCATGAAGTTCCAACCACTTTTTCAGATCAAGAAGATCCTTTGAGTGATGTGATTGAGAGGATTTCAAGGCTAAATATTAATGCCACCCCATCTCAATCAACAGAGTAGCCTACAATATCTCAAAAAGTTACTCCAAAATGTCTCTCTAAAACACTTGAAAGTGTTCATTCTGATGATATTGGAAATACATGAACTAGAAGGTCTACCAGAAAAAATGGAGGTAATGTAGATGATTTTGATTCAACTGATGATATGGATGTTTATTATGATTGAAAATTAATGTTCCTACTAATATTGAACTAACTTCCTTTAAAGAAGTATCTTCTCATGATGAATAGAAAGAAGCAATGTATAAATAGTATGATGATCTCATAAAGAATGGAACATGGAATTTGGTGGAAGGCTCCATTTGGAACCAAACCAATTGGTTACACATGGGTCTTCAAGAACAAGTAAAAATCAGATGGCTTACTACAAGAAAAAATATCTTCTCATGATGAATAGAAAGAAGCAATGTATAAATAGTATGATGCTCTCATAAAGAATGGAACATGGAAGTTGGTGGAAGGCTCCATTTGGAACCAAACCAATTGGTTACACGTGGGTCTTCAAGAACAAGTAAAAATCAGATGGCTCACTATAAGAAAAAATAAAGGCTCGTGTAAAAAATATTGAGACAAAAAGAAGGGGTTGATTATGAGGAAAAATTTTCCCCCATAGAAAAATGGTCCACCATCCAAACTCTGTTTGCCTTGGCAGCTCAAAATTGATGGAAATTCCATAAAATGGATGTAAAAATTTCTTTCTTAAATGCAGACATAAAATAATATGTCTTTATGTATCAACCATACTATTTTGTTGTGAATGGAAAATAAAAAAAACTTATGTAAACCTTAGCTAACTTAACCGGCGGTGCCACCATTTTGCGCGTAAGATTGAGGGACACAAGATACATAGTGGACTTGTGCATCCACTTCCTAGAGTGTGAGAAATATGCGTCAGATGAGGATTCAAGAAGGTGCATGGATAAATGAGCAGAGAGGTTATGAGGATCCCAAACCTCAGGCGCAATGAAATTCAAATAAAAGTCCACGGTTCTTTGAGACATGGCGTGAATGAGTGGATGGGAAGGAGAGCCATGACCTCCACCTATGTGGCATCGCATATGGTGGCATTGTGGCATGGAAAAAGTTGATCTGTAAGATGCAAAGGAAGTGAAGGATAAGGACAGGCTGCGTGACAGAGAGCAGTTCGGCACAATTAGGCTGAGGGATGGTGTAGGGCCACGTCAGGAGCGAAATTTCCACAAGAGATGACAGAGCCAACACTGAGAATAACAGAAATGCTAAGGGAGAATGTCCAAGGGACATCACCATTTTCCATATATGGCAGAGGGTGGAGTAAATTCGCAGAGGGTGGAGTGAATGCGCAGAGGATGGATTAAATTCTCAACTGGTGCAAAGAGGATAGGAGGGACGGAGCATGGCTAGCGGAGTAAATAGCACCCATGCCATATTTATTAACACCCACGCCAGGGCCATGTGTGTAATATTCCCAATTAGAAATGGCTAATTGGAATATTCGATTTTGGACAATTTTGCTTTAAGTAGTTAGTTTATGAATAAACGTGAGTAAAAGGGACCACGACTCACTCTAAAATAAGACGCACATGGTAATTAAGGAGGGCCGAATTGGGCACGCAGCAAAAAGGGTATTACCATGGTATCATGGGTGGAGACGCACATAGAAAATGGATATTACCGTCGTATTATGGGTTGAGGCGGCCGTAGGATTCGAGAGCGGCCAGCGCTATATAAAGAAGATAATTTCCTCATTCGGGGATTATGGAGAATTTATGTATTTTGAATCTGGTCATTGCAACTATTGAGCACGCTGGCTGTTTAGCCTGTCTGCAGTGCTGTTTAACGCATTGAGTGTCTCCGTTCGGAGACCTCGCCCTCAGCCCCAGGGGACTTCGAGTGCCTGCTCAGGTGAGGTAGTCCCGTCAGTGTCTTTATAGGAAGATCGATCCACTGTGTTTGTGGAGGAGCAGCGCGTTTATTAACTACACAGCACCTGTGGAGGATCAGCGCGTTTATTAGCTACGCAGAAGGGGGAAACCCATGTTTGGGAAGCTCCGGTTGTATTCTGGAGGATTTTGGATAGGAGATCAAGCGCAGCAATAGCAGCGCGTCTTTTGGGGGAATTCCTGGATCGGCGAGTGATCGTATTATTGCAGATCCCGGATAGTGGAGGCATGATCAATTGGAGGAAAGCATAGATCCGCAAGGAGATATGTCTGGGCAGCGACGCAGCCATTTTTCATTAGCTGGAATGCAGATCTGAGACACAGCCGTCCCATGCAACGCAGATCTGAAATGCATTCATTCCATGCAGCATTCTGAGAATAGATCTTGACTTGCCTTGTGCAAGATTTAGATGTTATCACTTGATCACTGATTGTACTCCTCTGTATTTATCATATTAATAAAATGGCTCAGCATTATCTTATTTCTTGAGTATCTGTGCATGCTATATATATACACTATTGTATGACTGCAATCTGTTATTTCTTCCCTTTTGCATCTAGATTTCTATACCACTTGTTGTGCTTTCCCACACACTTAGACAGAGCCTGGAAAGGGCCAGATATCCTCTAGATCTCATACTCTTTCAGAGGTGAAATATCTGGTAAATTCCCTCCCAGTCCATATCTGGTTAGAGTTGTCTGTGTTTTAGAGATATCCTAAAAAGGGAATATTACAGTGGTATCAGAACATAGATCTGGCTCAGCCTGTGGAGCTAGTAGTCCATGTCATCGAAAGAAAAACCTTACAGCTTCCACAAAGGTAGGAAGTACAGAGATATTGAGCATAGGTTGAAGAACACCTACAGAGAAGGAGACTGCGTTCGGGTGGTGGACACAGAACAGGAGGAGCCTGCAGTAGAAGTAGAGCAGAGAGAGCCAATGGCGGATGATAGCATTGCGAAATATTTTGGGGAAGCACTCCTCAAATCAGTGCAGGATCTGGCCAAACAGATAGAAGTGATGGGCCAGATATTCACAACTGTGGAGGCTAGACAGCGTGAAATCCAAAAGGGTTTCCATATTGATGAGGGGTCAGACACATACCACCATTTGCAGGATAAGGTCACCGCTCTACACCAGGCATCACATGGCCCCATTCGTGCTACTATGCCCACTTTTCTAAGTGCAGATACAGGGATAGGAGTACAAGAAGAACCAGACCACATAAGTGAGTATTTTTCTGAGTACCAGGAAACTGGGCAAGAGTTCAAGGATGCCATTTTATTTAAAGACTTTGTTCAGATCAAGCGAGACAGCAGACCCCGCGACCATCACAAAGGGCACAGACATTATCATGATGGAGACACCCAGCGCACAGCGAGCCGATTCCATTTTCCTACGTTTTATGGTTCATCAAACAGTTCGGAAAAGACTTGGGTGAAGAAGTTGGATGTATATTTCTAGCTCAACCAGATGGCAGAGACAAAGGCCATCAAGGTGGCCACGCTGCATTTGGAGGGGTAGGCTCAGGATTGGTGGTTCCATGGAAGGGTGACACTTGGGAATTCCTCCGTGACTACATATGCCGAGTTCACTTGGAGACTAATCGAGAGGTTCGACCGGAAGGAACTAGAGGAGCACTTTGTTGAGCTGACAAGGCTCAAACAGACCGGGAGTCCTGAGAAATGTATTGTTGATTTCTTGAGGATTTCATAAATGGTACCAGATCTATCCACAGCACGGATGATCTATATGTTTGTGGAAGGGTTAACAAATCCGCTTTGGGGTCTAGTCAGATCCACTAGACCAACCACACTCCGGGATTCCATTGGTAGAACTCGGGATTTGCAGGATGCTTTACCTCGGACTAGGACACCTTACCCCTAGAAACAAGCTTTCCAGCCAAAGGGGAAGGATGTGAGGATTCCACCTCCAAAGGGGAATCAGGGTAGGGTATAGCTCAATGACGATGCCTGGAGGGAGTTGAAGAAGAAGAGTTTATGCTTTACCTGTCAGGAGTCGTGGGCGCCAGGTCACAAATGTGCTTCTGGAAAAGCACATTTCATTGAAGTCTTCTCCGAGAATAGTGGGAAAGATGATGAATATGAGGATGGGGAGGCAGGAGACAATCATACATATCAAGATCAATTGCCACCTCCACTTCCAGGGGCAGGAGGTGCAGCTTTTGCACCCACAGGGGGGACCCTTGCAGCATTGCGAGGAGTACCCAAGTATCTGACGCTGCGGGTCCAAGGGACAGTGCGGGGGTAGCGAGTTTCAGTTCTAGTAGATAGTGGGGCAATCCACAACTTCATCAATGCATAGATGGTTGAGAGGAGAGGCATACCAATAGAGAGCTTCGATGGATTTTCAGTGTTGGTCCCAGAAGATCAGACGATGCAGTGTGCCAGGTATGTTCCAGAGCTGGATGTGACAATGGGTACCTACACTGTGACTGACCACTTTTTCATGGTCAACATATCGGATACCAATGTGGTATTGGGTGTACAGTGGCTGATTACTTTGGAAAAAGTCACCACAGATTGGGAGGCCTTGGAGATGGAATGGGATGCCAAGAAGATCGGGAAGCATGAGAAGATACGTGGGATGCACACTTACCCACCTCAGACTGTTTCAGCTCACCGGATGGAGGCAGACTTCTGGAAGGGAGACATAGAATGGGTAGTTGAGTTACGAGCATCAATGGCAAAGGCTACCAAGCAAACATTTCAACTGGATAAACAGGCCATCCTTGATAGGTATGAGACATTATTTGGAGAGATACCGTCGGGACAGCCACCAGATCGGGGGTTTGAGCACACTATTGAGTTAGAACAGGGCATCCAGGCCGTTATTACCACACCCTATAGGCACCCCAAGGCCTATTGGGATGAGATTGAGCGGGCCATCCAGGAGTTGTTGGCTCTTGGACATATTCGACCTAGCACCAGCCCCTTTGCTTCTTCAGTGGTGTTGGTAAAGAAGAAGGACGGCACATTGAGAATGTGCATTGATTATAAGGCCCTAAATAAGAAGACCCTGAAGAAAAGGTACCCCATACCAAGGGTTGACGAGCTGATGGATGAGCTAAGAGGAACCCAGTTTTTCTCAAAGATTGATTTGAGATCCAAGTACCACCAGATTCGCATGAGAGAACAGGACATTCCCAAGACCGCTTTCAGGTGCCATTATGGCCACTTTGAGTTTTTGGTCATGCCTTTTGGGCTAACCAACGCCCCAGCTACTTTCCAGTCATGCATGAACCATATCTTCCGCAGTCATCTAAGGAAGTTTGTGTTGGTCTTTTTCGATGATATATTGATATATAGCAGGACTTGGGAGGAGCATCTCTAGCATATAGAGGTAGTACTTCATATCTTGGAGGAGTAACAGTTCTATGCTAAGCTCTCCAAGTGTGATTTTGGAATGACAGAGATGTTGTATTTGGGACACATCATAGGAGTGGACCGAGTGAGGTTCCATGAGGAGAAGATCAGGGCCATCAGAGACTGGCCAGAGCCGAGAAATGTGATGGAGCTTCAAGGATTTATTGGCATCTGCACCTATTGTAGGAAGTTTGTCAAGATTTTCTCTCAGCTTGTGGTACCCCTTACAGATCTGACAAAGAAGGGGGCATTTAGTTGTTCGGATGCAGCACAGTGGGCTTTTTACAAGCTCAAGGAGGTTATGAGCAGCTGTCCAGTGCTTTCATTACCAGATTTTACGCAACCTTTTGTTTCGGAGTGTGATGCGTCAGGAGAGGGGATCGGTGCAGTCTTGATGCAGAGAGGCCACCCTATAGCCTTCGAGAGTAGAAAGCTCCTTCCTCATGAGCGGTTGTATCCTATATATGACAAGGAGATGTTGGCCATTATGCATGCATTGGCCAAATTCTGGCAGTACTTAGTGGGCAATAGGTTCTGAGTAAGAACTGATCACAACAGCCTTAGGTTCTTTTTGGAGAAGAAATAGCTACAGGAGAGGCAGAAAAAGTGGATCAGCAAGATCCAGGCTTATGACTTTGACATTGAATATGTCAGAGGGAAGAATAACGTGGTAGCTGACGCACTTTCACGTCGGCCAGCTACATTGTCTCTGATGAGCTTGGATACAAATTGGAGGGCTCGACTTTTGGTGGAGTACTCCAAGGATTTATTTTTCTGTGAGGTCCTGGATGGTCAGGTGACAGATGACAAATATAGGGTGATAGATGAGATCATCTACTACAGAGATAGGATCTTCTTGACGGAGGGTTCCCAACTCAAGAAGAAGATACTCCAGGCATCTCATGACTCACCATTGACCGGACATCAGGGTTTTACCAAAACCTATCGGGCTATCAGAGAGAGGTTCTCATGGAAAGGCCTCAAGGAGGACGTGCTCCGGCATATCAGGGAATGCAAAGTTTTCCAGAGAAACAAGGGGGAGATGAACCATCGCGCGGGCTTGCTGCAGCCTCTTCCCATTCTGGAGGGGAAATGGGAGATTATTTCGGTGGATTTCATCATAGGGTTTCCCATGGTGCAGGTCACGGACTATATATACGTCGTCATTGATCGGTTGACGAAGTATGCACATTTTTTCGCCATATCCGCACACTATACAGCAGCACAGGTGGCGGAGCTATTCTTCAGAGATATTTTCAGGTTGCATGGTCTCCCCAAGACCATCATCAGTGACAGGGACAGTCACTTTATGGGCGGAATCTGGTAGGTGCTTTTTCGGCTGGTAGGGACGGAGCTGACACCGAGCACCAACTATCACCCACAGACAGATGGGCAGACAGAGATAGTTAACAAGTGGCTAGAAGGCTACTTGCATAACTATGTTAGTGGGCAGCAGAGAGCGTGGCTGAAGTGGTTGCATCTGGGGGAGTACTGTTACAACAACACATATCACATGTCCATAGGTATGACACCGTTCTATGCTTTGTATGGTTACCATTCTTTATCTTTTTTTGATATGATTTTGGGTGCTAGCAAGGCTCCGAGAGCCAAATATTGGATCCAGGAGAGTCAGGACATTCTCCGCGCTCTCAAGGATAACATGGCTACAGCGCAGAACCAGCAGAAGCGGTATGCTGACAGGGGTTGGATGGTAAGCAGTTTGAGGTAGGAGACCTGGTCTACCTACGTTTACAGCCATACCGACATTCATCACTAAAACAGAAGGGAGCTGAGAAGCTCAAGCCTCATTTTTATGGGCCATACAGGGTGATACACAGAGTGGGACAGGTTGCATATGAGTTGGAGCTGCCCCAAGGCAGCAGGATTCATAACATTTTCCACGTGTCATGTTTGAAGAAGGCATTGGGGCAGCAGGTGACAGTGACAAAAGAGCTACCACCTATAGATGATGAAGGGCATCTAGTATTACAACCCGAGGCAATTATTGATACCAGGGAAAGGTAGCTGTGGAACAGAACAATCAGGGAGTTCTTGGTGAGGTGGAAGAATTTTCCGGATGAGGATGCAACTTGGGAGAATGAGAAAATCTTGTAGCATCCATCACTACAGTTGCTTGGGGACAAGCAACATTCTGCCAGGGGAGATTGTAATATTCCCTATTAGCAATGACTAATTGGAATATTCAATTTTGGACAATTTTTCTTTAAGTAGTTAGTTTATGAATAAACGTGAGTAAAAGGGACCACGACTCACTCTAAAATAAGACGCACATGGTAATTAAGGAGGGCCGAATTGGGCACGCAAAAAAAATGGTATTACCATGGTATCATGGGTGGAGATGCACACAGAAAAGGGATATTATCGTGGTATTTTGGGTTGAGGCGGCCGTAGGATTCGAGAGCGGTCAGCGCTATATAAAGAAATAATTTCCTCATTCGTGGATTATGGAGAATTTATGTATTTTGAATCTGGTCATTGCGACTATTGATCACGCTGGTTGTTTAGCCTGTCTGCAGTGTTGTTTAGCGCATTGAGTGTCTTCGTTCAGAGACCTTGCCCTCAACCCCAGGGGACTTTGAGTGCCTGCTCGGTGAGGTAGTCCTGTCAGTGTCTTTATAGGAAGATCGATCCACTGTGTTTGTGGAGGAGCAGTGCGTTTATTAACTGCACAGCACCTGTGGAGGATCAGCGCGTTTATTAGCTGCGCAGAAGGACGCAACCCGTGTTTGGGAAGCTCCAGTTGTACTCTGGAGGATCGTGGATAGGAGATCAAGCGCAGCAATAGCAGTGCGTCTTTTGGGGGAATTGTTGGATCAGCGGGTGATCGTATTATTGCAGATCCCGAATAGTGGAGGCGTGATCAATTGGAGGAAAGCACATATCCGCAAGGAGATATGTCTGGGTAGAGACATAGTCATTTTTCATTATCTGGAATGTAGATCTGAGACACAGTCGTCCCATGCAATGCAGGTCGTAAATGCAGTCATTCCATGCATCATTCTGAGAATAGATCTCGACTTTCCTTGTGCAAGATTTAGATGCTATCACTTGATCACCGATTGTACTCCTCTGTATTTATCAGATTAATAAAATGGCTCAACATTCTCTTATTTATTGAGTATCTGTGCATGCTATATATATACGCTATTGTATGACTGCAATATGTTATTTCTTCCCTTTTGCATCTAGATTTCTATACCACTTGCTGTGCTTTCCCACACTCTTAGACAGAGCCTGGAAAGGGCCAGATAGCCTCCATATCTCATCCTCTTTCAGAGGTGAAATATCTGGTAAATGCCCTCCTATTCCATCTCTGGTTAGAGTTGCCTATGTTTTAGAGATATCCCGAAAATGGAATATTATAATGTGCCTCTTCGTGACAAGGACGGCTGCCAAGCGACTACACTTCCAGGTGGCTGCCAGATAGGTCTCTAGAGAACACCCACATCTGGGGAAATTTCAAACACTTTAATATTGATGATGCAACTTTATTTGTTTAGAAATTTGGAAAAAAATTTGTCTATATTGTGTTATATGTAGATGATCTATTGATGACATGGAACAATGAAAATTATATTGCATCCATAAATAAAGAATTGAAAAAATTATTTGAGATGATAGATTTCAGACATCTTCATTATTATTTTAGCAATGAAGTGACCCAATGCCTGATATATATAATCCTCTCTCAAAATAAGTACACTGGAGAATTGTTGAAAAATTTTGGCATGGATGAATGCAATCCCACAGTTATTAACACCCATGTCGGGAATATGTGCCTCTTCATGACGAGGACGGCTGCTAGGTGACGACACTTCCAAGTGGCTGCCGGATAGGTCTCTAGAGAACACCCGCATTTGAGGAAATTTCAAACACTTTGATATTGATGATGCAACTTTATTTGTTTAGAAAATTGGAAAATTTGTTGTCTATATTGTGTTATATGTTGATGATCGGTTGATGACATGGAACAATGAAAATTATATTGCATCCATAAATAAAGAATTGAAAGAAGGATTTGAGATGATAGATTTCAGACATCTTCATTACTATTTTAGCAATGAAGTGACCCAATGCCCAATATATATAATCCTCCCTCAAAATAAGTACACTGGAGAATTGTTGAAAAAGTTTGGCATGGTTGAATGCAATTCCACAGTTATTAACACCCATGTTGGGGCCATGTGCCTCTTCGTGACGAGGTCGGCTGCCAGGTGACGACGCTGCCGGATAGGTCTCTAGAGAACACTCGCATCCGGGGAAATGTCAAACACTTTAATATTGATGATGCAACTTTATTTGTTTATAAATTTGGAAATTTGGAGACTGATTGTAGCAACTCCACCATTGCTTCATTTGCTGGAAAATGACTCCACTTTGGACCTGGTTGTTTCTCATATTCATCGTCATACTTGAAGACCAATTGAAACTGAACATATTCTCAGTTTCTCCCTAGTTACAACTTTTGTTAGCATATCTACAGAATTCTAGCTAGTGTGTATCTTTTCCATCTTCAACTGTCCATCTTCCAATACTGACCGTATGAAATGGTACTTGAGTTGTATGTGTTTAGTCCTGGAATGAAATGTTGAGTTCTTTTCAAGATGAATGGCACTTTAGTTATCATTGTATAACGTGTCCATATCATGCTTCTTACCCAATTCATCCATAAACCTTTGTAACCAAATCATTTCTTTACTAGCCTTTGTAGCAGCAACATACTTTTCTTCTGTTGTTGAAAGTGCAACAACACTTTGGACATTTTGAAACCAAAGTAATAGTTGTTCCATCTACAGAAAATACATACCCTGTAGTGCTCCTCCTGTTATCCTTTTCACCTACCATATTTGCATCAAAATATCCCTGTAGAGAAATGTTTGAACCGCCAAAGCATAATACTTGATTTGTGGTACCTCTCAAATATCTGAGAATCCATTTCACTGCCATCTAATGTTATTTTCCTGGATTTTTCATGTACCCACTTACAACTCCCACTGCATGTGCAATATCAGGCCATGTGCAGACCATTACATACATTAAGCTTCCAACTGCTGATGCATATGGAACTTTAGACATATAATCCATTTCTTCTTAGGTCTTGGGGCACATCTCCTTACTAAGTTTGAAATGGCTAGAAAAAGGTGTACTAACTGGTTTTGCATTCTGCATATTAAATATTTTCAACACCTTTTGTATGTACTCATTCTGAGACAGTGTTAATTTGCGATTTTTCCTGTCTCTATTTATTCTCATACCAAGGATTTGTTTTGCAGCTCCCAAATCCTTCATTGCAAAGGAATTTTCCAATTTTCTTTTGAGAAAATTTATTTCCTGCATGTTAGACCCTGCAACAAGCATGTCATCTACATACAATAACAATATAATATAGCTGCCATCATTTTTCTTTTTCAGATAAACATAATGATTAGAGTGGCACCTAGTATAACCTTGTTTAGACATAAACTTGTCAAATTTTAGATACCACTGCCTTGGAGCATGTTTTAACCCATACAAGCTCTTCTTTAGCCTACACACTAATTTTTCCTTCCCTTTGACCTCATATCCTTCTGGTTGCTGCATATAGATCTCTTCCTCCAAATCTCCATGGAGAAATGTTGCCTTTACATCTAACTATTCAAGATGAAAATCTTCCGCTGCTACAAGAATTAAAATAGTTCTAATTGAAGTCATATTAACAACAAGAGAAAATATTTCATCAAAATAAATACCTTTCTTCTGTGCAAACCCCTTCACCACAAGTCTAGCTTTGTACCTCTGTTTTCCTACATCTTCTTCCTTCAGCCTGTAAACCCATTTATTCTGCAATATTGTTTTACTTGCAGGTAACCTGACTAAGTCCCATGTCTGGTTATGTATTAAGGAGTCCATCTCTTCTTCCATGGCTAGCTCCCACTTCTTCCTGGTTTCAACCTACATTTCTTCTTCATAACATTTGGGTTCACCAGAATCAGTCAACAATAAATAATATAATGAAGGAGAGTATCTTTCAGGGGATCTACTTATCCTGGTAGATCTTCTAACACCACTTTCAGGTGTTTGAGGTGGTTGTTGTTGTTGTGGTGGTTGTTGTTGTTGTGGTTGTTGATTATTATTATTTTCAGGCACCTTTACTTTTTCTGTGACCTCATCAAGAACTGTGTATTCTTTATTTTCTTTTTCCTGTTTCTTTTCCTACAACTAATTCTTATACAATACCTTTTCATTGAATATTATATCTCCGCACCTAATGATTTTGTGATTTTCATAATCATATAAGCGATAACCAAAATCATTAACACCATATCCAATAAAGGTAAATTTCTTTGATTTTGCCTCAAGCTTTGTTCTATTTTCTTTATTAATATGGACAAAAGCCTCACAACCAAAAGGCTTTAAAAAAGAGTAGTTTACCTTTTTACCTGTCCATGCTTCCTCTGGAATACCACCATCCAAAGAACTTGAAGGCCCTCTGTTTATTAGATAAATAGCAGTATCTACAGCATCTGCGCAAAACTGTAAAGGTAATCATGCATGCAATCTCATGCACCTTGCACGCCCCATGATTGTTTTGTTCATCCTTTCTGACACACCATTTTCTTGTGGTGTTCTCAGAACTGTCTTCTCTTTGTGAATTCCATGCTTTGAATAGTACCTTTCAAACTCTTTGCTGCAATATTCACCTTCATTGTCTGATCTGAGACACTTCAACTTCTTTCCGATCTCAATCTCAACCAAAGCTTTCCATTTCTTGAAAGTATCAAATACATCATATTTATTCTGAATACAATAAATCTAAGTTTTCCTAGTTGCATCATCAATCAAAGTAACATAATAATGAGAGCCACCGAGAGATGATACCTGAGTAGGTCCCCATACATCTGTATGCACAAGTTCTAATTTTTCGCTCTTCTTTTCTTTCCCAACTCTGAGAAATATGACTCTCTTCTGTTTTCCATAAATGCAATTCTCACATAAATCCAAATCAACATTCTTCAAACCTATAAATAAATTTCTTGAGTGAAGAATATTCACCCCCTTCTCACTCATGTGTTCGAGCCTATGATTCCATAATGTTGCATCTGCTCCTTTGGAAGTTAAAGCATTAACAGAGTTAGAAACACCATTTCATAAATACAATGTACCAACCTTTTCGCCTTTTTCTATTACCAGGGCTCCTTTGATGACCTTCCAAGTTTTATCTATGAAATTTTTCACACAACCTTCACCTCCTAACTGCCCTGTTGAAATCATATTTTTCTTGAGATCTGGAACATGCCTTACCTCCTTTAATAGCCATTGGTTTCCATTCTATTGTTCTACAAGAACCTTACCCATTCCAACAATTTTACAGGGTTTATCATCACCCAAATGAACTTGTCCAAAATCTCCTTGAACATATTCATGAAAATATTTCTTATCAGGTGTGGTATGGAATGAGGCCCTGAATCTACCACCGAGGAATCAGTAACATTTTCGAAAGAAAGAATCAAATCATCTTGTAACACATCAGTTGTCACATTTTCTTCATGATTGTTTTCTTGTTGTGCGTCTCCTTCTTTTCCCTTCCGAGATCTACAGTCTTTCTTCAGGTGTCCTTTCTTTCCGCATTTCCAGCACACTATCCTCGATCTGGACTTAGATCTGCCTTTCCTTGATTTATTGCAATATCCTGAGCTCTTTCCTCTTTCCATATTTCTTCCCCTAGACTTTGCACTCAAAGCATTACCCGATGTCTCACCAGAGCTTTTCCGTCGCATTTCCTCACTAAGGATAGCACCGACAACATCATCAAAGTTTAGAGTACTAGATCCAGAAACAGAATTACTAATGTCCATAACTAAACCATTCCATATTTCTGGAAATGAGCACAGAAATAAAAGAACCCTAAATTTATCATCAAATTTTACCCCTACAGAACTTAACTAACTGGTAGTTGTATTAAAATCATTTAAATGGTCTGCAATAGATCCACCTTCTGACATCTTCATATTAAATAAATGTTTCATAATAAATACCTTGTTTGAGGTCGAGGGCTTTTCATATAGTTTCACCAATGCCTTAATCAAACCCTCTGTTGTTGTTTCCTTCGAAATATTGAAGGCTACCGACTCCGCGAGGCATAGGTGTACTGTTCCAAGTGCCTTTCTATTGAGAATCTCCCATTCTGCATCTGTCATAGTTGTCAGCTTCTTTGTTTTTCCACTCAATCATAGCTACAAAACTTTCTGATACACATAATCTTCCACAGCGGGAAGTTTTGGCCGTTAAATTTCTCGACCCTAAACTTACCATCTCCTGCCATTGCTCCCACTCGAACTAGGAACCCTTCTTTCCTACGAGTTTATCAGCCAAACAGACCTTCGGCTCTGATACCAGTTGTTGGAAAATTATATATTACAGATCAATGCAACACATAAAATATGCGGAAAACACAAGCACACAAAACACATAAAACCAGAGAGACACAGATTTACATGGTTCACCCAGTTTGGGCTGCGTCCACCCTAAATAGCCAGTCCTCCCTTTATATTATCGAGCAAAATGAAGAGACACAACTTCCAACAGATCCGTTGTAATATCCTTTGTTCTCTCTCTCACAGTCTCTCTATCAGTTTCTCGCTTAAAGAATACACATACAATCACAGCCGCAATACAATACTCTCATACAAGCGAGGGGTTGCCTTCTAGGGCAAAAAACCCTAAACTAAACATAACTTCTACCGTCAGATCATCCACCTAATGAACAGCCCAGATTGAGTAGAAATTACTATATTTTTACAAGGAAATTTTACATCCATTTTTAGCTTTGGGGGTGTTTCCCTCGAAACCCCCTAGACCCCCTAGGCAGCATTTAATTAGGGGCGGTGTTGCTGCCCCATTAAGGTACAGGGGTCCAACGTTGTGATACAAAATAAACAATATAATTAGGCTCCACACCAACACGGAGCATGACTGGAAGAGTAAATAACACCCATGCCACAGTTATTAACACCCACGTTGGGGCCATGTGTCTCTTTGTGATGAGGACGGCTGCCAGATAGGTCTCTAGAGAACACCCACATCCGAGGATATTTCAAACACTTTAATATCGATGATGCAACTTTATTTGTTTAGAAACTTGGAAATTTTTTTGTCTATATTGTGTTATATGTAGATGATCTGTTGATGACATGGAACAATGAAAATTGTATCGCATCCATAAAGAAAGAATTGAAAAAAGGATTTGAGATGATAGATTTCAAATATCTTCATTACTATTTTAGCAATGAAGTGACTCAATGCCTGATATATATAATCCTCTCTCAAAAGAACTACACTGGAGAATTGTTGAAAGAGTTTGGCATGGTTGAATGCAATCCCTTTTCCACTCCACTGGAAAATAATTTAAAGCTCGCATCTAAAGAAGTAAATGAATTCAAGGATACACCTAAGTATAGAAAACTTGTGGGAAGTCTTATCTACCTCACCACTACCAGACCAAATATTTCATTTGTTGTTGGACCCCTTTCCAGATTTATGCAAAATTTTTGTGAGGGACATTGGTTTGCTACAAAAAGAGTTCTAAAGTACTTCAAAGTAATAAAATAATTTGGACTCAAATATACATAATTATATGACTTCATAGTGATTGGATATTTTGATTCATAATTTTATGGTGATAAGGAAAATGGAGTATCTACTTCATGTTATGTTATGAGTCTTGGATTAGGATTTGTCTCCTGGAGGTCATGCAAACAATAAGTTTCAATAGATTGCACAACAAAGGAAAAATATATGGAAACTTTAGAAGCAACCAAGTACATTATGTGACTTAGGAGAATTCTTGAAGATTTGCAGGAGAAACAAGTAAGCTTGACTCCTCTTCTTATTGATAATAATTTTGTAATTAAATTTTCCAAGCATGCAAAATTCCATGATTGAACCAAACATATCAATACGAAGTATCATTGGATTCAACACCATGTAGAGGAAAATAATATTCACCTATGAAATTGTTCCAAAAATGAGAAAATTGCATAAATTTTCACCAAATCACTTGGAAGAGAAAAGTATGAAAGATTAAGAATGATGCATGTACTGACAAACACCCATTCATATTAAGTGGGGGAATTTTAGAAACCTAGTCCTTCTGGATTAGGAGAAATTATGTAGATAGAAAATTTAGAATATGAAAAACACTAGAATGTGAATCCCAAGGGTCACCATTCTGATTTTATATAATAACATTCATCTTAATGGAATAAAACCATTCGGGAGTTCCCATCTTGGCCTAATAGTTCATATCATGTATTTTTGGATCATATCCAAGGCTAGTTCACGATAGTCATAGTCTCAAAATTTTCCTATGGATAATATGATTAAAAACCATGCGGGGAACACTCTGTGAATAATGAAAATGTTGAATGGATTCTAACATAATTACTGAGTTATTTCAGAGTCCTCAAAAAATCCTATATAGTTTGAACTCAAGCCTAAATAGGATTTAAAGGACTAAGCCCGAGAAATGATATCAAGGAGACATATCTATTACAAGAAACATATAAAGTTTCAAGAATAGGAATCATTCGAGCCATCTTGAATTAAAAAGAACATGATCCCTGATCCACCTTATGGCCCAATATAGCCAAATAATTATAAAAAGGAATTAATGTGAATACGTATAAAGGTGAAAGCTTGAGAAAGGCTTCTTGAACATCTAGGCCATGAAGGTATTTTTTTTGGGGCTATGAACACTGACTGGTAGTAAAACAAGGCTTGTGATTCTAGGTTCACTCCATTGAGTTCATACATACTTGCAAGCAATGTATCAACACTAGAGACTCATTATAAATTCATAATATTTTATCCCCTAAAGTGTCATTGTCTCTATGGCATCAATGTATAGAATGAAGAGGTAGGCCTATGCTATAATATATACCCTTTTGGTCCTCTCTCAAGCTTCAAAAAAAATTGGAAAAATTAAGGTCATGTAGCTCAACATTACACAATTCTAAGTAGTGGTACCCTTGTGGAAAGGTAAATACACCCTATAAGAATGATGATCATAAATGACTTGTAACTCATTTTTGGAAAACACTCAAAGATTCAAAGGTTCTATTAGTGCATCACTAATTTTTGTAGCAACTACAACCACCCCCATCATTTCCTCTAAGCACCAATTTTTCCTAGAGGAAAATGAGGGTACCTCCTTCAAAAGAGGCTCATCATACACATTTTAAACATTATTGATCTACCCTCGGCTGAAATCACATTTTTGTTGCCCTGGCCACCCCTTGAGATGGATTTTAAGGAGATGTTGACCAACCTAGCTATATAGGGGCTACAAATTCACCAATCTAACAATATAGGGCTCAAATAATGACTAGTATAATAGTACAATTCTCGGAACTTAGTTATCCCAATGATATAATACGCTATCCAATGATTTTTATAAATGAAATGACACCCAGTCAAAATACATTAAAATAGTTTTGGACTTGAAAAATATCTTTTCCAATCCCCATTATCATCCTAATGATGACCATGCTAGCAATACAGCACTACGCTCTTCAAAAATCCAATGTTATAACACTCAATAGAAGAAAAAATATACATTTTTTCCCCCAAAATTATTTTTTAGCTCTTGTATCGCCCCAATTCTTGTCTAGTGATATTGTGACCCATTGGAAACTTGTCTAGTGGTGACACCATCATAATTTCACTTTAAACTCACTCTGCAACATGTTTATCTAAGTGCATCACCTTCATTATCAGTCTAATGCTATATCACCCCACTGAGCCTTATCTCAACACCATATCACTCCAGTGATGCTCAATCCAGAGACACAAGTAGTCTTTTGGCCTATTTTTAAATGACACATTAAGCCTTTGCCTTTTATAGTGTATCACACACTTGGAAATTGGTGGAATTAAAGTGAAAATGGAATTTATTAAAGGAAAATAATGTACCAAACCTCTAGAAAACTCTTTAAAAGGACACCATATCTCCTTCTTTTCTCACATTGCTAACTATTATCTTTCTCATGTGAGATTGAAAGTGTAGAATAGACAAATCACTTCCTCAATCCTCATCAACCAAATTTTCTTAGGTATGGTAAAATATATTCCAATTAGCTAATGAATTTTGGTTTCTATTTTTTTATTGTGTGAAAAAAATCACCCATATCTATTTTTGGCCCATATTTTCCTATTTTTCTTTTGCTATATTAACTAGTTTTCCCAATGCTACATTAAGTGGAAAATACAAATTACTTTTTCACGCTCAAAGGCTACCGTATCAAGCTTTCCCATCGAGCCCTAGATAATATTAATCCCATGCACTTAGAAAATTCTTTGAACACTCAATTCATCCCTAGGGGATGCCCTCAATGAGTGTGGAGGATATCCATGCCCCTAACTAGCTAATATCATTCATTCCTTGCTTGATTCAACTACAAAATTATGCCCTATTAGCCATGATATATATTTATGGTATCTGGAACAATTGGTTATGGTGGTGAAACCCTTGTAATTCTCATTTTCCATGTTGAGTAGTACTGAGTTATTTTCTTCTTTTTGTTTCCTAGGGTCAACCTCACGAAGTCACCTTCGTTTCTATTGTGTTATTAAACAACCCCCATTATTTTAGTATAGTTACTTTAGAAAAATAATGGGGACCCTTTTAAAAATTTTAGAGTAGAACAAATAAAACCCTGAATTGATTAATTTAAATAGAAATGGGAATAAAATGGGTTAAAAACATTTCATTTTCATTTTTAAAGACACTTAAGCAGAGAATGTTAAGCAATATAAATATTGCATGGAAAACATATGGCTCTTAAAAAGCCACTTAATACAAATTGCGATGTGAAATATAATAAATCACTTTAATGATGGAAAAAGGCATTTTCTCGAACAAAATTCAACGAGAAATAAACCGCGGGACCCACTTCCACCATGTAGTCAAATCTCAAATCGCATTTCGCAGTTTTATATGAAAATATTAAAAATAATCCTCCACATTTATCTGATGTGATATACTCAATCACATCATACTTTCAATTCATGACCACTCTTTCCCTTCATTCATTTTTTCTGAAATTTCGATTGCGATATCGCAATCAACAAAAGGTAGACGATCGTCATTCTATAAATATACACACACGAATAACATCCGCGATGTGGCAGATATTGTTTAAATGTTAGAATAATTGCGCAGGAAAACAAACCCATATTTTCCATTAATGCCATAACTTAAATGGTTTTATAGCCCATGCTTCCGAAAATGATTTGACTACAAGAGCATTGAATTTATGTATTAACCACGTGCCAAGTTTCATTCGCTTGATTGTTTCCATTATTACGGTACTTTCTTATTTGTAAAACAATATTGCCTCTTTTTACTTATCATTCTTCATTGTTTGCAGGCAAATATAAATAAACATATCTCTTTGGAAATGTTGAAAGCTTTGAAGAAAGTTAAGAAACCTATGGCACCCACAAATCCTATAACTACTGTAAGTGAAAGAACATAAATGCTTCCTCTATTCATAGACACAACATGCGGGTCACAAAGTGGTTCTTCCTCCTGGGAAGTGATGTATAAGTTATTTGAGGATGAGAAACCCCATTGGTTTCAATGGAAAGCTACTGTAAATGCTTCTGATTCTTCAAAAGCTACTTTAGAAGAAGTTTCCAATTCTTTTCTACACCGAGTTGTTGCACGCCCCGAAATTCTACAATATACTGATATGGTAAGATGGATAATCGACAACCTAAACATTGGGGACAAAAATTTCTTAACCAACAGAGGGATAATGATAGGTTCTTTCAAAGCGGAAGACTTTAAGTCAATGTATCAGATTCTAGACCCAGAGAAGGTCTAGGACAAAGAATTTATGGTGAAATTCGCCAGCGAGAATGATCTGAAGTCAAATCCTATCAAGAAATGTAGGAGCAACCCAAAAAAACATAAGAATGATGATAAGTGTATGTATTCTACTGACTCCCTTACTTGTCCCTATTGTTATGTTTCTACAATGATGTTTATACTCTTCTTTCAACCCAATACCACCAAATTTTTAGTTGAATGGGTTCCCTTAATGGAAGCAGTCATAGATTCTTATATCATGGATTGGGGGACCATTTTGTCCAACAATATCGCCACCGAGATTTTGGAATATAGAAAGAATCGTTCTATTTCATCCAAAATATTTCCCACATTTTACATGAGCACTTATATTATGGACGTTGTATGTTTCACTTCAGATTTTCCAACCATGGGTTGGAAATGGAATACTCGGGACCCTCTCCCCATTCATGTCTATCATAGCATGTTATGGGAGTCAAAATATGAAAACCATTTTTATAAAATCTACCATTGAGTAATGCTCCCTTTATTTCAAGTTGTTTTCAATGAAAAACCCCCAGGTTATCTAAGGAAGCTCAGGCTAACTTCTCCTCCATTGGAAAATGGTTCAGAGAAGAATTATTTACCTATGTCAAATTCTTTGGAAGCCTAGCTCGACCACATGTTTTATCATTATATGTTCCGGATAAGCTTCTAGCAAGATAAATATCTTATCAAACTGTCGACAATGAATTAACTAAGTTTCTGAAGGAAGCCAAGAAAGCTTCATGGCCTTCCTTTCCAATTCATTGTGGTCTCTACGTGTTAGAAAACTATAAACATGCAGGATTAGAGGTCAAAAAAATTTAATTTTTGAAATTTTTTACAATTTCAAACAGACAATATAACCCAAATCAAGTTGCCAATTATTTCACCACTCAAGTAAAAATCAGACTTTTTGTGCATGAAGATGATGATTTCGATGACGTGTTTGAGTCAGTAGACACTTATTCCATAGTTAAGAAGTTAGCAACATCATGTCTCAATACACAACAGTTGTCAAAGTTCAAGAAATATAGAAACAAAATATCGGAAGGGATTCCCTTAAAAATGATAGAGGTATCCCAACCCATCACACAGAAAGAACAGGAAAAAGAACAAACACCTAAGGATACTGAAGTCCTTAGAAAAATTGAAGAGGATAAATATTTTGAAGTTCAAACCATGGATTTAGAGTTTCCAAGAAACTTGAATGATTACTAGAAGGATTTTAATAAAAAAATCCAAGGATACCAAGAAGTGATGATCACTAGTCGTCAACAAAGTGTGAAAATGCCTCAAAACAAAAGACAGAACTATTTACTGTTGGGTCATATGACAAGTTAGTTAGCACAAAACAATTGGAATTCATATCGGCCTTCCCTACTACAAAAATTATATTAAAAATTGAATAAATCCATCCTCTGGACATATTTTATAGTCCTAAGCATAAATTTTTTATGAGTATGCGAAGAAAAAGAAGGAGAACAAAGCAATCTCAACTCCTTGTTCTAGGATATGCTCTAATGGAGGTAGTTTGGAAAGATTCACAAGTCAATCCTTCTCAGGATCTAACTCGTTTGACCCAGTTCGCAGGATCCTATGCATCTACTACTATAGATAAAGCCACCAAAGTTCAACAATTAATTAGAGAAAAGGAAAAAATAATCCTACAATTAGAACACGAAATAAACACAGAGAAGTAGAATGTCAACCAACAACTACCGGTATAGGTATCATAGCTCCAAGAGAGCATCGATCAATTGAAGCTGCACCACCAAACTGAAATTGGTGTGAAGGAAACTCAAATTCATCAATTGCGATTCACTATTGAGAAATTGAAAGACAATCCACAAATATATGAATTCAAGATAGAAGCATTGGAATTGAACACCCTGTTAACACAACAAAAAGTTGATTTTTGTCAAAAGTTGTCAAGTATCATTGAATTATGTGAGAAAATTGATTCACTAATGAATTAAATAGTTGACCATAGAATCAGCTTCGATGAGATCGGCGATAAAATTTCACAATATGTCTCCTAGCAAGATACTACTAGTGGCTGAAAGGCTAATCTTACCAGGATTGAGGATTCCAAAAGGAAAATTTATTTACTAATTGGCTAGAGATGTGGCTAATAATATTGTTTCAACAATATAGAGCTAGAGATGTGGCTAATAATATTGTTGAAACAGTTAGCCATAATTTCACCGCTGCCAATATTATTGATATGTTCCCTCCTAGTTCTCTTCTTATTGTTAAATATTTGATAAGGAAATGGCAGGAATTCTCCAAGGTCAAAGAGGAAAGCATCAGAAAATTTGAAATCTAGACTGGGAAAAGTATTGGAAATATTTGGTAAAGCCACATAACCAATGGCTCATGTTGTGTTGTCTTACAGATACTTCTTCCTATATGATGCATCCACTTTCAGATGCAGTTTACATTGGACAGTTGCGCATTAGTCTAGGCCAACCTCCCGTTCAACCTATGCTCAACATCCTTCAACTGAAGGAACGAATGGTTGATGAGACAACAGGGAAACCTTCAAGCAAGTCACCCCATTAAATTATGTTTATTTTTTTATTCCCACTTAGTTTAAGGAGAGTTGTTTAAACCTCCTCAGCTTTTATTGTAATTACTATTTTTAAACTCTCTGTTTTATTATATAAACCCATTCATGTCTTTTAAGAAGGGGTCCTAAAATTTTGAAAGGAAGACTTTACAAAAGTCACACTTTTGTACTCTTAAAGTTTTCTTAATAGAAAAGGTTGGACCAAAAATTGTTTTTCAAATAAGTAAAGTTAACGTATACGTGGTACTTTTATTTTTATGTTAATTTTTTGTTCCAAATGAGAAATAGTTAATTCTTTTTATGATGTTTTGTTTTATGTATCTTTTTTAAAAAATTAGGCATTAATTCACTTTTGAACATGTTCAATTTCCATCTTTTGGTACATATTCATATAGGCTTATTCAATTGATTTAATTAAATCAATTATTTTAAATTATTTTCCTATCTCTAAGTTTTTATATAATCTTTATTTGCATTCGTTGAAAGATATTCTTTTTAAATTCCACAGAGAGATAATTCATCTCAGGATAGATATAGATAGGTGTATTTATTTACTTCAAGCTTGTTATCACTCCCATCTATCAAGTTACGGTCAGTTATAAAACCATCCATCCTCCCAATTATATTTCACTGGGAAACTGGTCCCATAAATCCAATCGGAGCCACCATATCAAACGGACAAGGAACGGTTTTCAAGTCCCCGACCAAGTGCTTTTCCCTAATGTTGTTGCACCGATTTTCAGGGCCTCGACATTTTTCGCACTAGAAGGAGGGAAATCAGACTATGAATGGCACTAAATCTTAATCCAAAAAACAAATACCATCTAAAGAGTCATTATCCCTCCAAATCTCCTACAATTTCTAGTCCTCGATCAATATCCCCTATCCATAGATCAGAAGTTGTTCAATATTCTCCCAAGTCTCCTAGTTCCATTCCCAAAGAACTCTCCCCTGATTATACTCCAGAATCACCTAAATTACAAACCTTAATAAAGAAATTGGAAGAAATTTCTATTTCGACAAAGAAGCATGTACTTTTATAAACCTCTGAAGGAAGTGTTACTTCAATATTACAAGGCACTAGTGTATTAACTCAGTCTAAGATTGAAAATATCGGAATAATCCCTTCCGAGTTTCCTATTCAATCTCATCGAGGGAAATCTCTGATATCCAAGACTCAATCATTCACTAGTGAGATTCTTTCATCTTCTTCCCCTCAAATGACATCATTTATTCCTCCTTCTGTTACATCTTCTCAATAGATTTCTTCATCAATTCACATCTCTTCTTCTCAGACTATTAATGCTACTTCAAGTGATATTAGTTCAATGATTGTATCTTCTTCACCAAAATCAATCACTAGAACTAATTCCTCCATTCCAAATCATTCTTCAGGACAAGTCAATCCTCTGATCCATACAATGGAAAATAGACCTTGGACTAATCCTGAGACTGTTCAATTAGTAGGTCCTCTTCATCCTTTACCTAAGCATCCAGAAAGATGGCTACCAAAGTATAATCCAGACGACGGTCTCCCTACCGAAGAACATCTCCATAATTTCATGTTGTCTATGAATCTAAATGATTTCTCTGAAAAAGATTGTGTATTAAGATTATTTCCCTATCCTTTTCAAGGATCAGCTGGATCATGGTACTTTTCACTACCACTAGGAACCATTACTAGTTCGAACATATTTGAGGAACAGTTTTTGACTAAATTTGGTGATGATCATACTACTGATACTCTCATTAATGATCTTTCAAATCTTAAAGCAAATGTAGGTGAAAAGATTAAAGATTTTAACTCCATATTTAATAAGTTTCTCAATAAAATCCCAACTAAACCTAAACCAGGTGTATATGTACAAATTGAATGGTATATTTCCTCTCTTCCTTCTAATATAGAATTTTTTATAGATGGAGCCAATAAGGATACTTTAGTATAAAATATGAAAGAGGCCCTTTCTGTAGAAAAGAGAATTCTTGCCTTAGAAAAGAAAAATTCATAGGAGGAAAGAAAAACTAGAAAGGTTTCATTTAAGGATGAACCAAAAAAGAAAACATCTAAGGATCCTTATGATCTTGAGGGATTACAAAATTTTCTTAAAACTATGTCAAATGATATGGTTGAAATAAAGAAACAAGTAGTTGACTATTCTTAAAAGAAACCTTTTAGATCTATTAAGAAAACTCAAGCTTCAAATTCTCAACCACCAAATGTAATCTCAAACGTTGAATCAGATGAAGACGAAGATCAGGATGAAACAATATTATCCGTAGAAGAATCACAAGATGAGGAATTAGTTGAAGTTCATGGATTATGGGACTTTATTCTTTCTACATATGATAATGAAGATGAGCATGAGGTGCTTCCAGTTAAAACTGGAATTAAAAATTCTATAGATCTTCCTCAGTCATCTCAAAAGAAGAAATCTCGATCCCATGTTCTTAAGGATAAATTTGTTAACAAAAGGACTCCTTCTCCTCAATCAAGACCAAATTCTTCTACCACTCCATCTACATCAAAGACCCTAGTTGTCTCTGATACTATAGAGTAAATATAGTGGAAGACATGAATAAAGTGAAGGAAAATATCTCCATGCATGAGTTGATTAAATTAAAACAACAACAGAAAATCAACTAAATGTAGTCCCTGCTTCACCACTACCTGCCCCTATTACTTCCCAAGTATCAAAAGTATTTGGAAAACCTCCTACTGATTCATCTAAAAAAATTGACACAAATGATGCTATTCAAATTGTAGATAGGTATAATTCACATACCCCTCCTTTTCTTTTGACTTTTGAAGTGTTTAACAAAAATGTGCATAATTGTCTAATAGACTCTGGAGCTTCTTCAAATATCATGCCTTATTATGTTTGCTTGAAATTAAATATTGTTCCACAAAAGTCTGCAGTACACATTGTGCAATTAGATAGAACCAAAGTCAAGGTAATAGGAGAAATGAATTATGTCCTTATCAGAAAATATCTACTTCAAAATTTTATCAAGTAATTGTTATTTTGGTTGTTTATATTCCTAACTTTTACGATTTAATTCTGAGTAGAGATTGGTAAGAGAAACTTCATGGTTATTTCGAAACTGATTGGTCTCATATGTAGCTTCCCTACAATGGTAAGCCAAATCAGATTCTTGTTGATCGTGAAAAACACATGAAATATTCAATGACTGACTTCAAATATGAAAATGAACCCATGGCTTTTACTAATAACATTCTTGGAAATTACTCTGCTGAATATTTTTTATGAAATTTCAATGCTCACAAATCTCCATTTCTTATCAACTCAGTTAATTCTCAAATTGAAATTTTTCTCAGTTAGACTCTTCCAAATGTATAAATATCATAGATAAACCTTATGTTAAAAATTTATTATGGAAATTATACTTTGATGGATCAAAATCTAGGGAAGGTGCAGGAGTTGGTTGCATAATAATTAGTCTGGAAGGAGAAAAGACAATGCTAGATTATAGGCTAGAATTTGAATGCAGAAATAATATTGCAGAATATGAGGCACTGGTCCAAGGCTTGTACACAGAAATAGATCTCAATGTCAAATATATTTAAGTCTATGGTTACTCTGAAATAATTTTCAAAAAGGTAAGAACTACTATTCACTATATTTCTGGTCATCTCTAGCATTACCAAGCATTAGTACAATCTCTTACCTCACACTTCTTAGCATTTAATATCTCATCTATTCCAAGGCTCCAAAATGCAAGCGCTGACCTTCTAGCTAATGTAGCATCCAAACTTATTCCTTTTGAGGATTATAGTCCAGATATATTTTTATATAGAATTGATTTTTCGCCCATATATTCATGATAATGTCACTAATTAGAGAGTATTTAACGATGATGAACATATTCTAACCTTTCTCAAATCAGAAGGGTCATATGATGATCAAATAATCAATGAAGACGAACATGAAAGGCAGTTGAATAAAAAAACCGAAGAGAATTCCATACCTTAATCTATGGTTAAGCTTGAATAACTTTATGATCTCAAAGACATGATTAAAAAGGTTACTAATTATAAACTGCAAAGTTCAACTTTAAGGTTTGAACTAGTAAACCTTGCCACAAAACTCAATCCTCAGAATATTAATTTAGGACTTGGTCTTTCGTCTGATGTAAATATTAGCCTTCATTCATTTACTAAAGAAATATAAGAATTTTTTCGCATGGAAATATGAAGATCTCAAAACGTATGATACCTCCATTATCCAACATACTATCCCAATGACATCCACTAAGAAGCCTATACAACAAAAGTTGAGTAAAATTCACCCTTATCTTGAAAGTCAAATCAAAACTGAACTGAATAAAATCTTAAAGGCAAAGATCATCTTCCCTATTAGGCATTCAAAGGGGGTCTCAATATTAGTCCCTGTTAGGAAAAATAATGGTGACATTTGTATTTGTATTGGCTTTAGGAAATTAAACAAATATTGCTTAAAAGACAATTTCCCATTACCACTTATGGAATAAATTTTTCAATTAGTTGTTGGATTTGAATTAATGTCTTTCCTTGATGTATTTTCAGGCTACAATCATATTCTGGTTCATCCTGAAGATAGTTTAAAGACTACATTTAGAACTAAATGGGCCACTTATGCATATTATAAAATGCCTTTCGGTCTAATCAATGTAGGAGAAACTTTTCAAAGAGAAATGGATATTTCTTTCAGAGGACTGATAAACAAAAATATGGTTGTATACTTTGATGATATTGTTGAGCCACTAAATTTTCATTTTTATTACCACGTTTTAACGTTTATTTCATCCGTTTCTACCATTCTTTATCTCATTATTTACCATAATTTATCATTTAATTCCATTTTATAATTATTTATGTTCTTACGGATCAGTAATACTTATTATCCTTTATTTTTAATAAATTGATAATTATTATGAATGATTTTGTCAAATATATTTTATTAATCTATTATAACATCACTCACACTTTTAGCCTCCAAGATCTCTTCCATATTAGAAATTCGATCTTCAACTATTCCAACTGAGAAAGTCGTTGGGATAAAAAGTGATGGTTTTGCATTGACGATTTAAAACAAATGAAGATGAATCTTGAAAATCTGAGACATGGGTTTTGTGCATAACGGACCAATTTAATTTTTCATTAATAATTTTTCCAAAATTTGGTCTGGATTGAGAGAAATGGAAAGTTCTCCAAAGACGATTTTCTCATATTTACTGTTGTGGTCGTTTTCCAAATTCTTCCAATTGCAATACCAGCTTCAACTTGTTCCAGCTGAATCGTGATGGAAAGGTATTTCAGATCTGATATTTCTGATCAATTTGTTGTAGAAAATCTACAATTGTAATGGTAAATAATTTTTTAATCAAGTTAGTTATAATTTCCCTTTGCTCTTTGTGTATTTAAATGAGAACAGAGATCAAAGAGGGGAATGAACAATTGTTGAATTGGGATGAACAATCACTGAATTGGAATGAACAATTGTTGAATTGGGATGAACAATCACTGAATTGGAATGAACAATTGTTGAATTGGAATAAAAAATTACTGAATAGGAGATAAATAATTTTTGGATTTCAGGCAAAGCTAAGAGCTTCACTCTGAAGTAATTATTTCTCTCATATATTTTAATGAAGAAAGCTATCCATTGAGTTCTACATCTGTTACTTATAATCTAATCTGAATTATTTCTCAAGGTAGAACTGAGCCTTGGGTAGTTGGGCCCACTACCTTGGATGAGGTGTTGCCTTGAACATCTAAAGTAGTTTAGTTGTGTGTTTGTTTATTTTAATTTCAATTGTTGTTCTTTAAAGTAAATTTCCTTTCTTTAAAAGTAATTTGTTATTTTCTGCATTTTCCATATTTGTTGTTTCCTGCAATTTTTAGATTTCATTTAATTTATTATCCTAGATTAACATTTGAATTATGTTGGGTGCAATAGGTTAAATTTACAATTCAGCAAGGTATGATTTAATTTAGTATTGATTCAATTTGTGTGATTAGCATAATTATTTTCTTGTCATTTACTTTTTGTTTGTGAGATTTAGTATTGTTTTTCAAGTCTTACATTTTATTTCTTTTCAAATGAACTTGATAGTGTAGAACATAATCATGTAGAAGCAGTGTTAGCTGTTGGTATTTTCTTGCATATATTTTGTCGATTGCCTTGAAACAAAAAGACATGCCTTGGTTGATAATTAATGTATAGGTTATTAGTTATTTTATTTATTAAGCAATTAATTTTACCCATCATTTTGGCGTTGTTTCCATGGAGGCAGTCAAATAGCACTACCACACTAATATCTAGTTGTAGATACATACCTGATTTCGTGAGGGATGGATATTGAAGACGGAAGGTAAGAACCTATGCATGCATCCTGGGTAACCAGTGATGGGTCTACTATCAGTAGTCAGGCTTAGTTCATATATCATGCATGATTAAAAGTAGGAACATTAAAGGTAGGAACTCAAATTTTTTTATCATTTCACTTAAGTGGTGATGTAAGCACCACCCATTCCACTAACTGTTAGTATGAATCTTTTGTCGAAGCGTACGAAAAAAAAAGACCACTTTAGCTACGCATAACTTATAGCCCTAACATCAAATATGGCTGCCAATATCTTCAGATCTGCTGTTAGTTGATCAAGACAAGTGCTGCAAAAAACCATATCTATGCATAGAAAGACATTAAACAGTAAAATCAAGAGTTTGCTCCATACATCCAATAGACAAGACAAGAACAATGTTTTTTGAAAGAATTTTTGTATTAAGGGCACCTGGGAGGAAAACAAGAAGGTGTATCCAATTCTCCTCAATGGGATGGGTTCTTGGAAGTCCTCAGCACTTGAGATCTAGAATCTCTCTCTCTTGTTGGTGTAGAAAACCCAGACAAAGATAGAACTTAAAGGGAGCTCACATAGCAAATAATATAGAATGTGACCAAGTGTATAGATCCAGAGTGATCTAATAGGCAACAAAATGTGAAGAATGGTAGGAAAAACCCTCCTATTTATAACAAAATATTGGGTCATTCTAGATCTTGGTGCATGATTAAAATAACATTAACCAAATCTAGATCCACCTTTTATGGAATATTTTATTATATTTGTTGGAGGGGAAAGGTATTTGACTTGGGTCAAATCCCTTTATTTGTGAATAATAAATAAATAAATGATTTATTTATCATTTTAAGGAAGTGGTTGAAGGATAATCAAATAAATAATGATTTATTTAATTATTTATGGGTGATTTAGTCATATTTAACAAAGAATATTATTTAAATAAGATTTATCTAATTAATTTCTTTGTTTTGGGTTAAACATGACCAAGAATAATAATTGAATTATTGTTTAATTAATTATTCCTTGAGGAAAATCAAACAAATATAGTTTTGTTTAATATTTCCTTTTGGGGTTTCCTGTTTAGACCATAAACAACCTAATAAATGTGTTTTATTAAGTTATTTCACATAGTGAAAGAAATTTTACTTAGGGTAAAATTGGTCTTACATGGTGTACTTGGGTCCATCTAATGATAGTAGGTTAGATGACCAAAAATGGTGTAACAGATTGTCCCCTAGCGTGCGAGTGTTAGGAGCAAATCATATGACCGAAGTACGTTGTAAGAACTCAATCACCAGACATCAAAAGGGAAGTCAAAGAGAGAAATGTAAGGTAGATTAATGTGCTGAAGAACTAGACCCTGAGGAGACGAGACTTACAGGTGCAACAAGTCTCTTTTTATGAGAGGGTACCTATGCTAAAGGCGGCGGGGGAGGCATACCTATGCCCGCCGAGACAAAGTACAAAAGAATATTGTGTCCAGTAAACAAGGGACTGAACCATAAAGTACAGCCGACATAAACATGAACCAGATAGAAATACAATGAGGGATCCCATATACATGATGTGCCTGGGATAACAGCCAGGACTTATACAATAATATCTGAGTACATGAGATACAAATACAACCCAAATTCCCCCTACAAGCGGGCAAGGGCTCACAAAATCTGACTGATACATGCAAATCAAAGAGGCACTGCAAGTGGCTAAGACCGACATCATCAAATATATGGAGGAAATGAAGAGGTCATCCGGGCATGTGGGGGGCTACCTGCAGGGCCACCCCCTCATGAGGGTTGAGACATCTCACACACACCCGGGCATCACCAAGAGCTGTTGCTGCATCACTGGACCATCAGGCATACGGATCTCGATCATGTTGAAAGGAGCTGAAGTGGAGAAACAATCAAGTCAAAGGGAAATGAGAGATCCCTTTGCCTGATCCGAGGCACCGAACAAGAGTGGAAGCTGGAACCAAGGTACACCGCTCTCTAGACCTATCCTCTGGAATGAAGGAGCTGATGTCGACAGATGGAGGTCCGCCGTAGGTGAGGCGATGAGAGATCCTCAACTAAGGCACGAGAGAAAATAGTAGAGCGACTGACAGACTAATACCGATGATGATGATGGAATGGAGGGGACTGAGTAGCAAATGGACGACTTCCCTTGCTAGAGCATAAAGGACATGAATGACATGGCAGCGACTGACACAATATCATAAGGGATAGGGGACAGTGGGACTGAAGGTCATAATATGCGTCACAAGAGAGAGACCAAGCAATGAAGGATGGAGGACTATAGCGGGGTACAAAGGGACTCGGGATAGACTCCATGAATGCGATGATGACTCAACTTGGATGCTCTAAACAAGGGCGACTCGAGGGTGCTACCACACAGTAAAGGTCCTATGGGGGACCGTGAAAACATGAGTACAAGATGGTATCTCATGACGAAAATCAACACGAGCATGGATAAGTATGGAGGCCAAATGGTGCCCCTAATATGAGTGTTGCAAGTAAAGAAATTCGATTTTGAGGAGGGTTATAGTTGAGGGGCATAGGTGCCCCCAAGCATGGTGTGGTCATGCCAAAATGTATTTAGAAAAAGGGGAATCTAAACACATTTTAATGATGTGGTGTGCCATTTATTTTCGTTATGGTTATGCAGGATTACCAATCTCTTTTAGGACTGCATATATGAAGATAATGGACTTTAAGTTTTCAGGTTGGCATACCTGGTGTCACTATCCCAAAGAGAGGATTTGGAGATAATGAATTGATGCTCTCCTAGAAAACCCATAGGTTGGTCAACAACAATGTCTAAGAGATTGGGTTGCTGATGGAAGATGAAGGAACGATAAGGGGTATCATCCGTAGAGTGATCGGAAGTGATATGGGACTCTAGAGGTTCTTCTAAATGTGGAAGAATAATGGTACTAAAGTCGGCACGACCAGATACACTACGAGAGTTGTGGAGAATTGCTTCTCTTGGTCTCTCAAATGTGGGTGCCCCCTTAACCAAACATTGGGTTTCAATGTAATGGCCACAAGGTGTATGTGGTGTGAACGCATGGGTTTGATGTAAGGGGGAATAGATAAAGTCAGGGGTGGGGATTTCTTCCATAATGTCGTCATCGTGATAGAATATGGGGTGACGGGTGGAAGAAAGACCACCTGACGCGGCGAAGCTACCTGACTCATCATCATGAGAAGAGAGGTTCACATGCGCATCGTCACAAGGGGTGACAGAAGAGTAAGTAGATAAAGGATCTACCGATGTTGAGCCCAAGGTGATCGCTGAAGGAAGGTCAAGCAAAACAACAGGGGAGGATTCAGAGGGAATTTTCCCCGAGGGTCTCATGGATGATGATAGGTAAAAAATGCTAGACGAAGGCTCCGTCATCTCGACATCAAGAGGGGGAAATGTCAATGGGAGCAGTCATGTCTGGTAGTTTTTCCAAAGAAAAATGCGCAAATATGGGAGAGGTGGACTCATTGCGCTTGGCCTCGAATTGGCGGACCGCGGCTAGAGAGGTGCAGAAGTCCTCGAGGCGGGGACAAAGGTGGGTGTGATGGCCATGGAGATCACACCAAGCATAGGGGTGGTTGGTGTGAATAGTCTTGGGGTTCTTGGCCGAATTCGTGAAAGGAACAGAGGCTTCCGGGACCATGGACTCAGGGAACGCGACATTAACCATGGGCTTGAGATGAAGAAATTCAGGACAGGTATGGGTGGCGTGACCGAAAATATCACACAAAGCACACTGGATGGTATTATTTGGAGGCCGAGGAGGGGTAGGGTTTGTCGAAGCAGCCTTGTCCTTTGATGCCCCCTTGCAAGTTTTCCCTTCTTACCTGAAGCGGTCGCAACAGGAGGTGGTTCCTATTGAGGTGACTGAGGTACTGTTGCAACAGGAGAAGTCATGGGGACCGGTTGAACCAGGGTCAAAGCAATATAAGGTTTGGGTTGACCAGGTAGGGTTGCGACTGGAGGATCATGGTACCGGACGGGAATCCCAAGGGTCAGGTTAGGAAGAGAGAGGGTGGCCATGACAAGTACCATGTACACTCCTAGTGGGGGATCTAGGAATGGTATCTGACCAGAGGGGTAATGGTCGGGTGGGACGGCTCCTAAAGGGCTAAGGCTTTAAGGAACCGTTCCAGGAGGGTAAAGAGGCTCATGAATACTAGCTGCAGGTGAAGGGCTAGGAGCAGGTTGCGGAGAGCGCGGTTGTTGACTAGCCGAAGCAGGTTGCTTGAGAGCAGCCCGAGACGATTGCATCATGCAAACATTCGATGAGCTGGGGTCGGAGACAGGAGGAGGAGGAAGACCAGGGAAGGTTCCAAGCAAAGAGGAGTCTTTGTAGACGCTGGGAGAGACACTAGTCAAAGAATCGACAGTTTGTTGATTGGCTACAAAAGAGATGGTCGACTCAGGGGAGGCCTGAGATTTTGGCTCATGATACGTCAATTGGTCAATGGTGACTATCTTTCCATTATGAGGGAAAAACATCTTGCGGTGGACCGCGGATGGGACAGCAGACATAGCATAAGTGTAGCTACGCCCCAAAAGAATGTTATAATCAAGAGGGGCGTCGATGACTTCAACGTCAACGCAAACAGTCTTGCCCGCAAGAGTGATAGGACAATTACGGAAGAGGCCAATGGGTTGGGAGGCGTGGCCATCCCACGCTCGAAGGGTGATCGTGGAAGGGGCCAACTCAGGAGATCCGAGTTGCTTCCAAACTGAAGCGGACATCACACAGGTGGATGCCTCCTCATCAATTATACACCGGGAAACATTAGCGTTCCAGATTTTGACTGGGATTTGGAAGGATACGGAAGCAGGAAGGGGAGGATGTTCTGATTGATGGGCGTCGAAAACAATAATTTGGTCATCAGCAGGATCTACAGCACCCATGGAAGATAGTAGAGCCTTATTTTGGGAAGGGCACGACTGGAGGAGTTCCAGTGTTGAAATGACAGCAGGAGATTGTGCCAAATCATCTACGATGCTATATGAATGAGTAGCTTGACCAGAAGTAGCGTTTCGGTGTAATGGTCCCTTAGGAATCTTGGTATCAACCGCAACTTTGGGTTGAGGGATATGCAAGGGACCATTGGATGTCAAAAGAGGCTCTGTAGACCCTGAAGAAGGTGACTCGGGGACAGACGGAGAGGGAGGCTTGGGGTACTGATGGGACCGAGTTTGAAGGTTAAGGTCGACGGTTAGAGGTGGATCAGAGTTCATCATGAGGATCTGGTAATTGGAGGGACCAGAAGGGGAAGTTTGAGTGGCCATCTGTCTGTCAGGTGGTTGGATAGCCATGAATCCCTGCTGTGCATCCACCTGCTCTTGAGGGGGCGGTGACTGCTGTTGCAGGGGTTGAGAAGGCCAGGGAGGCGGAGGTGCTGATGCTGGAGGAGCTGGAGCACTAAACTACGGATACGAATAATAAGGGGGTTGGGTAACAGTATGGTGACCAGGAGGTTGGGCCAAAAGAGGAGGCATGTTGTATCCTAGATATGTGCTACCAAGAGGGGAACAAGTGCGGGAGGTGCTGCCCCCTCCCCCAGGAAAACCATAACCCATGGGAGGTTGGGCATATGGATGAGAGAGAGTTCCAATGATACCGTCGGCGACATGAGGTGCCCCCGGTACATTGACACCACAGGGTCTGGGGAGATCAGGTAGAACGGTATAAACATAACCTGTCTGGGCGTAGATCAAGTCATATTGTAATGCCAGTTGGAGGGCGGTTTCTTCGGTTTGGGGGAAATGCGATGCGACATCTTTCCGATAGGAGGCAAGAGAGATCTAAGGAACCAGTCCATGTAGACATGATCTTCGAAGGTAGGGGATTGACATAGGCTCTTTCGTCTCCGCCATTCCTGGACAGATCGGATAGGCGGGTCGCAGATGAATGACAGAAAGAAGTCAAAAGTTCGATACCAGTGTCATAACGAAGGGGAAGCTGGAAGTAAGATAAAAAAGCCCGGGCAAGAGTCGCAAAGGTGGTATGAGAGGAAGGGGCTTGATCAACATACCACTTAGAAGCCGCGCCTGTAAGCGTTCGTTGGAACAACCGAAGACAGACAGAGTCATCGGTAATGGAGGTAGATGAACACCACATGTGGAAAGATCGAACATGATTTGAAGGATCTTTTCCAGCAAGGCCTTCAAACTTTGGGATGTCAGAAGGGAGCTTTGTCAGCATAGCAGGACAACTAGCGTCATGGTGTATAGGGTCATTTTTCAACCGGTCCAAATCGGGGAGGCTGAGGCCTGCCATGAAGGGGAGCAAGGGCGAAGCCGAGGTAGTTCCTATGGCGGTTCCGCTAGTAGTAGTCCTGGCATTAGGGCTGGGAGTACTGCTAGCGTTAGGCCCTGGACCAGACATAGTGAAGGTGACAGGGGGAGAACCGGAAGTAAAAGGAGAACCCAATGAACCAGAAGAGGAGTCGGAGTGCGGACTCGGATGAGGTCTAACTCGACGACGGAGGGAAGGAGTAGGTCGACCGACCAGAAACTGAGGGTGAAGGCCAAGAAGTCTCTGGGATTTGTGCCTTGGGGGCACAATGGTGACAACACAAACACGGCACAAGGGGAAGAAGAACGACCAACAAAGGCAGGGAGGTGCAGAATCAAGAGAGTGCAATGTCGAAACAAGGGTAGATAGGTGCAGTGTCAATTTATTTTAAAGTCTTTGCCTGGCGGTGTAAACCAGGCTCTTCTTCACTTAGTGTGAGTGTGTGGCATGTGTTAATTTTAATTTTTAAACCCTTTTCGTTTTGAGAGCAAGAGAAAAAGTGTGCTGCGTAACTGAAAATAAATCTGCAGAGAACAGTATATAATGCTGAAATGACAGAAAATTAACAGCTAACAATGCATCAATCTAACCCAAAAAGGCGGGTCTCTCAAAACTAGTCTAACAGAGGGAAAAAATCTAGTCAAAACACACTATAAAGAGGCCAATAGATCTAGGTTCGAAAGGGATAGGGATCTAAAGGAGAAAATTGCTGAAAAGAGGGGCAGAACACAGCCAAGAGGCAGAGGCAAGGTGGCTGGAAAAAAGGAGGGAATCAGCAAAAATCAGATGGGGCAAGGAGGAGGCCCTAAAGGTAGATCCAAAAAAATCTTCAGGAGGTGATTTGAAAGGGAGAAGAGCTGATTAAAAGGGATCTGAAAAGGAGGTATCAGATCTGAAAAAGGGGGGGCTGAAACTCTGAAAAAACAGACACCTGAAATAGTTAAAACTCTTCCACAAAAAGTGGAGGGTACTAAAGCCCTAGGGGGCTAGGTTCCCACTTAGATGAGTAAAACAGATCAGAAACAGGTCTAAACGGGATGAGATAGAGGCTGGAGAACCCTTACAGAAGCTTCAGAAAAACCCAGAAAAATTTCAGAAAAATTCCAGAAAAAAGTCCAGGTCGCAGTTTTTGACCTGTTTTTCGCTCAGGTCATAGTTTTGGGGCTGTTTTCTGCGACCTGAAGCTCCAGGACGCAGTTTTTGGGCCAAAAAGTGCGACCTGCACTTCTGGCACTCTCGGCGGCAGATTTCAGAAAAAGTTGTCGTCTCAGTTGCGGCTGATGTCTGTCACCTGCGCAATAGGTCCAGAAACACGCGGAAGTTAGAAATTTTAATATTTTAGGGTTTTGTGTGAGAAAAACAACATAAAAATAGGAAAAAAAAAGCTGAAAAGAAACCCTAGGGTCTGAAGTAGCTGGATATGCAGGAATATGAAAAACGACAGCGGTCGTAATTGAAAACCCGTGTGGAGTCGCCAGTTGTTAGTATGAATCTTTTGTCGAAGCGTACGAAAAAAAAAAGACCACTTTAGCTACGCATAACTTATAGCCCTAACATCAAATATGGCTGCCAATATCTTCAGATCTGCAGTTAGTTGATCAAGAAAAGTGCTGCAAAAAACCATATCTATGCATAGAAAGACATTAAACAGTAAAATCAAGAGTTTGCTCCATACATCCAATAGACAAGACAAGAACAATGTTTTTTGAAAGAATTTTTGTATTAAGGGCACCTGGGAGGAAAACAAGAAGGTGTATCCAATTCTCCTCAATGGGATGGGTTCTTGGAAGTCCTCAGCACTTCAGATCTAGAATCTCTCTCTCTTGTTGGTGTAGAAAACCCAGACAAAGATAGAACTCAAAGGGAGCTCACACAGCGAATAATGTAGAATGTGACCAAGTGTATAGATCCAGAGTGATCTAATAGGCAACAAAAGGTGAAGAATGGTAGGAAAAACCCTCCTATTTATAACAAAATATTGGGTCATTCTAGATCTTGGTGCATGATCAAAATAACATTAACCAAATCTAGATCCACCTTTTATGGAATATTTTATTATATTTGTTGGAGGGAAAAAGTATTTGACTTGGGTCAAATCCCTTTATTTGTGAATAATAAATAAATAAATGATTTATTTATCATTTTAAGGAAGTGGCTGAAGGATAATCAAATAAATAATGATTTATTTAATTATTTATGGGTGATTTAGTCATATTTAACAAGGAATATTATTTAAATAAGATTTAAATAATTATTCCTAAAAAATAATAAGATAAATAAAGATTTATCTAATTAATTTCTTTGTTTTGGGTTAAACATGACCAGGAATAATAATTGAATTATTGTTTAATTAATTATTCCTTGAGGAAAATCAAACAAATATAGGTTTGTTTAATATTTCCTTTTGGGGCTTCCTGTTTAGACCATAAACAACCTAATAAATGTGTTTTATTAAGTTATTTCACATAGTGAAAGCAATTTTACTTAGGGTAAAATTGGTCTTACATGGTGTACTTGGGTCCATCTAATGATAGTAGGTTAGATGACCAAAAAATGGTGTAACACTAACCAATTGACAGGAATATTTGAAGGAGGAGCCTCAAAGTAGAACGTAAAGAACATCTTCTATTTTGGGAAGAAATGACACACAATACTACTTTTGATTTTCCTATCAGAGATCTAGGAGGAGTGACACAAATGCACACAATTCCCCCATCTACTCTACCAAAATTTCATGGTTTGGAAAATGAAAATCCAGATACATTTTTATTTGAGTTTGAAGTGCTTTGTAGAGGATATGATTCTTGTACTAATGATAAAAGGTTGAAAGTGTTTCCTCTTACTCTAAATGGAGCTTTTGTTCGATGGTTCATGAGCCTTGGTGGGAACTGCATTCAAACATGGGAGGACATGAATAATATATTCTTGAAGAAGTACTAAGACTATTGCATGGCCAGTGAAGATATTTTCACTATGATACAAGGGGAAGATGAAATCTTGGAGGACTATCTGGAGCGTTTTAAATACAACCTTCAAAAGTCAAAACATAAGCATTTGGAAAAAGAGATCTTAAAAACACTCAATCTTAAAGGAATCAAAGATGAACTTTTAGAAATCTTAAATCTGATAGGAAAAGGTGATTTTTTTCAGCTATCATATGATGATGTTTGTGATTTATGCATAAGGTAGTAAAGAGGAATCTCCAAGGCTGGTAAGAGTTCTAGAGAAATTTATTCTTTCATTTCCAAATATACTACAAGAATAGAAGATATAAGAGCTAAAATCAATGATTTATTTGAACATTTTAAAATTGATTTTATTATCTCTCTAAATTCACAATTGCATGTTTTGCAGGTTAAGAGAAATCAAACAAAATTTGAAGAAGTGTTTTTTCCTTATTTCCAAAAGGAGCATCCCGTGGATAATTTCTTGTTCTTACTTGGGATGAAAACAATGTATCCAAGAGATGGAGAAGCTGCAACAATTTCACAACCATGGAAACCATGGCCTACATGTGTGTTTCAAAACACTTCCTTTCCATTTTCTTACTTGCATAATCCATTATGGAATACTCCTGTGTTATGCCAGCCATGTCAATATCAATATAACCCCCACCAATCTTGTCCACAATTTTTGTATGGTTCATCTTATGATTACATGACTACTCTCCCTCATCTTGTCGCACAAACACATCATCCATATTCTTTACCAGTTTTTCAACGACATCTTGCTTGTCTATCAAAATCATCCACACAACCCAATCAACTACATCATCAAAATCCTCCATGCACTACATATTTTCCTGCTCAATTCATTCCACATACTCACTATAATAAACCAATAAAACATGCTTACAGTGTTGAACTACAAAATTTACCTACCCTTCCTACCCATTCTATCTCACATGCACAAATACAGAGAACTTATATTGAGATTGGGAAGGCTTCAAATCCAGAAATTGCAAAATTCAAGGAACAAATTCATGATATGAAAACCATGGAAAATCAAGATATTCAAGGTTATATTGAAGATTGGTTTCACTCCATCATTTTTTTGCAACATCACTCTATACTTCAGCAATTTTTAGCACCATCTTTTCACGAGAACTTGGTCTCTCCTACCCTGGTATTTATTAATGTTTATTTTTATAATTTTTGTATGTATATAATAGAGGCCTTATTTTGAAAATGGTTCGATTGGAAGTACTCTTATATGTAGATATATTTCATATTTTTCAAATTAAAGTAGGTTAATGTAGAAAATAAAATAAATAAGTACACAAATAAATCAATTTATATATATGTAACAAGAGTTGTGTTTGTTGCTATATGTTGTGTAAATCGATATCGATGATAGATATTTGGATTTATTTTTGTATATAGACATATTATATTTAAAATCACATTTCTAAAAACACTCATCACCATTTTGGGAAAAAATTTTGTTTATCATATTTTATCGTTTGCGGGCTTCATGAAATTTCTGGAAAAACAATTGGGAAAATCATGTTTTGAGGGACCAAATGGGCATATTTTCATAGCCTGTTTCTATCCTAAGTATATATTCATGTATAATTTACAACCCAATTTGAATAATTCAATTTGTATCTCAAACAAAATGTTATTACCAAAACAAAGATAGGGTGTCTAGTAGGCAGCTCAGGACAGAGTTGGGACAGATAGTTTTTTGAGGCCCAAATGACTAGATATTGCAAACCTATTTCTATGATATATTTCCCTATGAATCTAGTTTACAGAACAATTTGAATCACTCTATTTTGATATCATATGAGAAATTTATGACCAAAATACTGAATTCCTATCGTAAATCAGCATTCTCAAAACTCTATTTTTCCAGCTATTCACTAGCATATTTGACCCATCAATTCTTCTTCTCTCAAAAACATGTTTCTATTGGAGATATATATATTAAAATAATTTAATCTCCAATTCTAATTAATTTAATCCATCATCAAACGAAAAATTTATGCTTAAAATATCAACTGTTGGTCTAAGTTGGGAAATCGAAAATGACTTTGTTATGCTGGTTGTTCTAAGAAAATTTGACATATCATATCATGAAATTTTTAAAACCTTTTTATATTGGTGATATATATTTGAAGTAGCTTTCACTTGGCTTCGTAATCACTCAAATTGGATGAAAATAAAAATAAAAAAAATGTATGATTAAAATATTGTTGATTAGTATGGTCGACCACTGCTCTCCTGCAAAGTGACAAATAAATTTTGCTTTGTTTATCTTCTGTAGATTTGCTTCACAGAGTAACTAATTGTTATTTTTTTCATATGTCTTCGATTAGGAGAGCCCTATCACCTCTCTTCTTCGATGATTTTATGTGTTATTGCAGGTAGATGCTCGTTTTTTTAGGTCTGAAGAGAACAAAGGAGACCATTTCTAAAAAAGTGATTCTTGGAGACAATGTTAATGAAATAAGGGAATTTCATTCAAGCGTATACTAAGAATTTTAATATCATATTTTGTTACTTTTTTTTAGGTGTCATGATCTAAAAAGTCTTATAAGATCTTGCTACAAATTTCCCGCTAATACCTACCAACAAGAAAATGATGTGAAGATATTTTCATTACTTGACGGATTCATAACAGGAAATATGAAGAATTGAACATTCAAGTCATTTCCACAAAAGAATTTTTCCAAAAGATCATTTTTTTCCATTCGTTCACCATTGACATATTGTTGTTCCTAGAAACAGATTGATGTTCCCTTAGGAAACAACATTGCTGCAACTGAAATCACAACTAGTGTAACTTAAGTTATTTATCTATTTATCAAGTTCTTCAATAAAGTGTTGTTTCCTTTCTGATTTCTCTTATGTTTTTATGTTTCAGGTGTTCAAAGTCACAAATTTTGTGCCTTCATCAAAATAAAAGGAAGTTCTTAAGTTTCATGTTGATGCTCCACATCTATCCTTTTATTGCCCAACCTTATCAAGTATATGGTTTCCTCATATCTCATTTAAAAAAAAACTCTTATGGTAAGAATTTTTAGGAATGACTCACTCTTAATTCCTCATTATTTTGTAGAGTGACTATGACTGTTGGATTACTAATCCTTCTCCATGTCACCTTGTTAGGATCACCCATTGAGTTATTTTTTGGGAGGGATTTCCACAGTGACAATTTATACTTCATGTTTACAAGCTTAAAATGGTATTGGTAATTTCGAGGTTGTAACATGCAACATTGATATTATTGGATAAATAATCCTTGAATCACTATTGCCATTCTTTTGGGCACAATTGTTGTTCATTACAACTCAATCGTTCTCTTTTTCAGGTACAACTGTTGTTCCCTTTCCAATTAGAATAGTTGCAGTTCATTTTTTTGGCTTGAGTATTTCATTGTTCAAGTTCATTTTCTATAATAATAATAAAAAATGAGCAGTTGTTGTTCAATAGAATGAACAACTGTTGTTCAGTAAAATGAGAAATTGTTGTTCCGTTAAACAAACAATTGTTGTTCAGTAGAAATGAATAGTTGTTGTTCAACAGAGTGAAAAGTTGTTTTTCAATAAATAAACAGCTTTTGTTTAGTTAAATGAATAGATTCTATTCAGTAAAATGAATAGCTGTTGTTCAATAGAATGAACAAATGTTGTTCTATTAAATAAAAAAATACTCAGGTAAAAATGAACAGTTGTTGTTCAATAGAGTGAACAACTGGTGTTCAGTAAAATAAACATCTACTGTTCAATTAAATGAACAACTGATGTTTAGTAAAATGACAAGTTACAGTTTCTTTTTTTTCTCTGATTTACTTTCGCATACCATTGTTGTTCAATAGAATGAACAATTGTTGTTCAGTAAAATGAACACTTGTTTTTCAGTCAAACGAATAATTGTTGTTTCGACATCCGCACAACTTACGTTCAGTCCTAAAATGAAAAACCATAGTTCCTTTCATGATTTGTTTGTGTTACAGTTGTTCCTTTTGTGGTGAAAAACTATCATTCCCTTTTTCGGATAGTTTTTATTTCCTTCCCAGATAGAATAACCATTGTTTCTTTTATGCTTTGAGTATTTCAAAGTTTTTGTTCCCTTCAAATGAATGATTTTTGTTCCCTTAGTCACCTCTATTGTTCCCTCTATTACAATTGTTGTTACCTAAGTCACGATTGTCCATTTTCATTTAAGACTTGGTGAATGGGAAATACTTTTAATGTTTTAGGTCCTCTTTGACATAATTATTGGGTAGTTAATTTATCTTTGTTTATCTATAAACATAATCTTATTTTTATTGAATAATTATGCAAATATTATTTCACCATGTCAATTTTCGACTTTCTTAAATTTGTCAAATCCCTGATTTTGTAAAATATATGATGATTACCACAAAATTGTACTTAAATCTTTCCATCACTATCTAATGAACTGTTCCTCAACCCAAATATTAACAAATAAAAATATATTTATCAGTAGTCATTTGAAGGTTATTATTTTTTTAGAAGAAAGACTACCCTAGTAGAAATTAGTTACTACAAAATGTTTTACGCCATACCCTAACTCTTAAGGAACTGATCTACCACCCCATCTATTAAGTAATCATTTTTTGATTAAAAATAACCATAGTTACATTTTAAATAAAAATAGTCAAAGGAAGGATAGGAGGTCTCGTCATGAGCCGACCTACCATGATCATAGGTCTTAATAAAGTGACATTACCACTGCTGGTCACCAAGCCAGGGTAATGGCCTTCAATTGTAGAATTGAAGGACAAGAGGTCTCATCATGAGCCGGATTGTTCATTTTTGTTAGCTCCCATGAATGGAATTGTTATTAACTCGTTACCAAGACAAAATAATGATCTTCAGTAGACATATAAGTAAATTGAAATTCTCTTGTAATTATGTATTTATTTCAAATAGATGGGACGCTATGGACACCCGCTGGCAACAGTTGTCATCCCTATCGTATAGAAGTTAATTCAATACTATGATATACTTGGTTACATTGTTTTCTCAAAGCTAATTGCTGATAAATCTTACAATTGCATATATGAGGTTTGTTGGAACTCATGGTTCATGGGGTAATATTTAATCAGTTCTTAAGATGATGATGGTTATGGTTTATATTTAATATTGCGTTATCAATATTCACTTTACATGTCAGGGATGAAACTTTTAGGATATTTGACATTTGATATTTTGTGTCATCTAGTCTATCATTCCTTTATTATACAAGTTTCATATCTTTAACCAAAGATATTTCTTTTCCCAATCAGTCTCCATTTATTCATAGCTTAACAACAATACTATTATTTTGGGGTAGAATAAAGAGGCCTAATTCTAATTGTGAACGCCAAGCAATTGGCCAAACCTTGAGAAGCAGAGACTGAGATAACTAATTCTCACAAATTTTGTGCTCATAACAACAAAAGCTTATGGGTATTAAGAATGCATCTTTTTCTCATCATTTTTACCCTCATTTATATTCCCTTCTTATCCATTATTATCCCATGACATTCACAACATGATTATGTCACTTTTATATATAATGAGGTAATTGAGGTGATGAATTAATGATTGTGTCTACTTATGATATGGGTTATAGAAATCTTGATAATAGATAAACTAATCAGTTTGGGGGAAGGAAACCCCTCCTAGACTTTATGATTTCTTTTCGTCAGATTCCATGTCTTTCACTTTTAGCATCATTTCAACCTACATCAGCTTCAACAAATGTCAGTCCATACATGCCATTCCACATTTTTACGAAGGTAAAACTTGCGGTAAAATAGCATAAGTTTTTTATTTATTAAAATTTTAGGAGAATTTCATCAAAATCCATTGAACATTATTCACTCATATTTTTCAAACATTAGTTCCACTTCTTTACCACTTCCCATTTTTCAGTGACACAAAAGATTTCAGTTTGGGGGAGTGTTACTTTCATTCATTTATTTATTATAACCATGCCATTAAATCTCCTTATTCTTTCTCAAAACCTCTCTTATTCCATATTGTTTTACACCAAACATAGATTTTAACAACGATTGTAGCAACCACCTCAATTTTCTTTCTAGTATAGCTTTAGGGCATGCTAATTGTCCAATTTGGGGGAGGAGTTGGTATGCATGATGGATGTTTTCTCCTTTCTTCCTCATTTAATGCATACAATTTCATATTTATACAGTGCATAAATTGATTCGTGTATATTTTTAAACTATGAAATGGATTTTTGAATAACAAAGTGGTATCATTAAAATATAAAAACCCAGAAAATTTCAAGCTAAACTAATTTGTAAAATTGCAAAAATCATGCACCGTCACCTACAACCATTTTGCTGATATCTTGAAATATTTTCATTGGATTTATCTGATTTTCAGAGTGGAGAAGCATTAATATAATAGAAATATTCCTGCAAAATTTCAGCAATTGGTTTGTAGTCAGGGCAAATTTTAGGGGCGAATCTTAGCCCATGGGCGAAATTTAAGAGATTTCATATTTTTAAGGGGCGAATTTTTTAAATTACACCCATTTTCAATAGTTAAAATAATTAGCCCAAAAAATATTTAATAAATAAATTATTATTATATTTTAGCCCATAAAAATATAGGGCGGATAAACCTTTCTAGCCTGATTCGCCTGGTTTGTTTGGAAAATTTTATTCAGATCACCCGATTTCTAAAAATGGGACTGGTTATGTTGGACTGGTTTCGCCCTCTCAATTTCTTGAAAATTAAGCCCAACCTCGAATTTGCCCTGTATTTCAGAGTGCAAGGGTTGGCAGTTTGTTCTTCTAGGATTATTTTGTGTTGCATTTCAAGGTAGAACAAGGTAGATAAACTGGTTTGGATAAATTGGGCTCTCTATACTAGGGTTTTCAAAACCCAATTTATCATTTGTCGGCCTTACCGGTCCAGCCAGTTTATTGTTTATCATTTATCGGCTAGGTCGTTAAAGGGCCATGGAGTCTACTTGAAAAATTCTATGACATGTAACAATACTGTAGGTGGTGATCGATTTGCGGCCCATTAACAGAGATTGAGATCAGAAAAACGAGAAGGGGCAATTATATGCTCAGCTTTTCCTATTATGTTACTTCGAGAATGAAAGACTACCTCAATGTTATTGGGTCTTTTCTGATAAATAATATAGATTCACTGAGAGAATCGGCTGCACGACAGATAAATAAAATTGGTATACACTTTGAAATGGGTTGGTGGAATGCGTCAATGGAATCAAGGGGCCTTTCCGTTTTGAGTTGCTTAGAGAAAGCAATAAATATATGCTATCTATCTTTCCTGGTACAACACCTTAGTTTTGGATTTTGACCCAAGGTACGAACATGACGATGAACTCTGCATGAAAATTCCATGAATCTATTAGGAGGAAAGCTTCTGGGAATTTTTTTTTATTGTGTGTCACAGCCTGTGGAAAATTGCTTTGTAAGAATTTGATGGAACTTATTTTGTTGATGTTTTTCTAGACTGATCAGGTTGGGGTAATAGGAGAATAGCGTCCATACTGCTACAGATTTTTCCTTGGTGTCCATGCCCTCACATGAGAGTTTTTATTCAACGTACTTATTTTCTGGTTATATGACGTCCAGTTACAAGCTATTTCCTTCCATGATTTACTTATGCTCTACAAAGTCTGTGTTCAATTCTGGTTGAAATATCTGGTATTCCTTTGCTCTTACTGTCATTCATCTCTTTGTTATTAATACTCTTTCAAATGTTAAATATCTTGCAGCAGTTGTTACCTTTTTATTTTTCATATTCTGGATTGTTGTAGCTTTCCGATCTTCAGATACAGTTCCGGATTTTAAATTACAGACATTTCTTTTCAGATATCAGTTATGATGGTAAAATTCTTGGTCGGCTCATAATAGTGGTATCGTATCCCTAATTGATTATATTTTCAGTCACAGTTTAGATTATAGACTAGGCTCATATCATATCACTGGTCTCAGAGCCACTTTCTTGGTATTTTGGGAGCAACACCAAAAATGACAGATTTCCCTAAAGAGAGGTAGATTAATAAATATCCAGGTTTATGTGAATTTAATAACGAAAAATATCATGAAGAATATTTTCCAAAATATCCAGGTTTATGTGAATTTTATAACCAAAAATCTAGGAAATAATGTTTTCCAAAATATGTCAGATTTATGAAGAAGGTTATAGGAGATTGCCTGTAGAACTTGAAGATGTTATGAAGGCTAATAGTGAGGACGGAAATTTTTCATTGAATGGAAAAGATATTGAAGATCCTTACCTTAGGAATAATTCTTCCTACATGGGGTACATTGTTTTGGAAAATCGATGGGTACAGTTCACTCTCAACAATGCATTACTTAATTTTGGTATCAACTGAAAGGAGCAGAGTATTGAAGGTTCAGCATGGATTTTGGGTGTCAATATTCTTGAGACAGCCCCCTAGAAAACATCAAATTAATTGTTCCCTTTGGAAGATCTTATGAAAAGAACGACTTAACATCAAATTTTGAAGAACTCTCAACAAGAATATCATTTAAATTTTTAATAAATTATTAGTCTGCTATCCATTTTCACCAACATGTTATTCATTCTTGGATTTCATAGAACAACCGATTATTCATAGAAAGTATTGCATGTGCTTCAATTATGGTTTTCTAACATATTTTGGTTTAGCAGAGGGATTTTTTATAATTCAAAACTGTTGATTTTTGTAGTTTGGGCAGGTACTTTCACAAGCCTTGTGTCTAGGAGTGCAAAAGTCATCCAGAGTCTCCATAGAACACTTGATCTAGTGTGAGGAAGTTGCTGATGTAACTTAGCCCAAGTTTAACTTAGAAAAAAAATTATATTAGTTTGTTGGCTTACTGAGCTAAAAGAAACTTAGAAAATTAAATTAATTTACTTTAGTAAGTTTTAATCTTAACCGTTGATCTCAAGTGAGGCGAGATCTAATCTCGTCCGTCAATCACTTTGAGATTAGGGTTAAGGTTAGGGTTTTAGCTCAATGTAAATTTATAGAAACAAACTAGGGAGAGGGAAAAGACACGCTATACAACGACACTAGCTTTAGGAGGAGGAGTGTGATACTCTAGTGTGTTGGGCCAGAGGAAGGTGCAAGGAGCAGTGAGGGAGATAGATCTAGATCAATTGAGGAAGGGCTTGATCAAGTGGATAACTCTAGGTTTATTGTTGTATATGTAATTCCTCAGTTGGGCCATTATCCCAGGACGGGAGCCCAATTAGGTTCAGATTAATTTATTAAAGAGGAATTGTGATTAAGCAAAAATCTATGTCATATGTGATTGATATTGGTTGTGTAATTGTGCTTCCACTGAAATTTTGTTAGGAACATAGTTGTGTGTTTATTCACTAATTTTTATGTTAGCAATTAAATGTCAAGGTGTTGGGTTCATAAACTAACATGTTTTCATTCTCACACGTGTAGTAAGCACTTAAATATGTCCATCATCTTAAGTTCTGAAGATATCTTTTGATCAAATTCTCAAGTCATTTCTTCTATATTGGATATCTTAAATATTTTAGAGTTGTTTGAAACATTTTCACTAACCAAGCTTTTGCACCTATAATCTCATCCATAATCTATACAATTGAAACCTCCCAAATAAGAAAAGATGAGATGATTTTAGTAATTTTCAAAAAATAACCATGAATGGGTCAATGGCACTTTAGGAACAAAGATGTGACATACAAAGAGGAGCGTAGAGGTTGCTCCTAGAAAAACATGACATAAGCAAAACTACCCTATTTTGTAAAAGACCTAGTCTACAACATAAAAGCATGGAAAGGAGAAACAAATCAACAAAATTATCAAGGGGATGTCTCGTGTAGGGGGTAATCCACCTCTCTTGATGAAATCTCTTCTATCCTTCGAAGTCATATGGAAGAAACTCATGAGAAACCTCTAGCCAAAGAAACTAGAATAGTGAGAACTGGTCTAAGATATCTCATTGTCAAGGTGTTGCACCTTGTGCCCAAGATCTGGGGAGGTGTCTTTGATGTTGGTGCAGTATAAGCTATCCTATGATCTAAGGAAACATGTCCACAAGGGTTCAGTTGGTCAAGTGTAGATGGCCTCCCAAGGTATCACAACTCTGATGGTTTACATATGCCTATAAACTGGTACCCCTAGCTATTGGAGACATGAAAAATAAGCTACAATTGACACAATAGGGTCCAATCTACATTACGGTGGGAAAAATGAACAAGATCCAAATCTGAATGCCTCCCTCATGTAAAGTGCCAAACATCTCTAGTCCTAGAAGGTAGAATAAAGTGGATAGGGAGTTCGAGGACTCCCAAAAGATAATAATATTGTCCTTTGATCTCATTGCAGAGGAACCCTTGAAGATGAAATGCTCCATATTTTCCTTTGATCCCATTGCAGAGGAACCCTTGAAGATGAAGTGCTCCTCTATCTCAGTGTCATGAGGATTAGGTTGGAAAACCCTCTTCCTAGAATATGGTAGCCAGTTTCAATGCAAAGACAATGAGAACCAACCTAAAACTGCTTGAAGGGGATACAAATATTATGCATCCGATGCGGACGTACGTGTAAAGGAGTCAAACGATAAAGTTACCTCTCAATTGAAAAAGTTCTTTACATAGAAGGCCATCTTGGAGTTTTCATATTTGATGCCAGCAAGGCATCCACATTTCTTCCCACAAATTTTCTCTTTCCTTGGGATTGCTACAACATAATTATACAAGATTGTACACAAATAGTTGTAGCATTGTAATTCTATTCCTAATCATGCTTTCGTTTGTGATATATCTTACATACTTTAAGGAGATTATTTTCTTCTCTTATCTAACTGTTAGCTAAGGGTTTGGCTTTCTTCAAAGCAAAAATCTGCAAAAGTCCTAGAAACAAGCTATGCAATTTCAATGAAAATTTGCACTTATATTTCTGGGATCAAGGAAATAAAGACTCAGCTTCTTATTACTTAAGACTACAAAAATACTAGAGCCAATTTGCTTTCATGATAAACATGTTTATTAATTCTAGAACTGAAGATTGGGATTGATCATTTTAGAGCCCAATTTACTCAAAATCAAACTAAAAAATTAAAATCCTGGCATAACAATATTTGAAATGGTTTGCAAAACGCAATTTTGCAATCAATTCATTCAGCTCTTTCAAAAAAGACAACTCAAGAAGAGTCAATTTTAATAAAGTAAAAGGAATGTGTTTTTGGTTCCCCACGTCTCTGTCTCAGCCCTTCTAGACATCCCATCCCACAAGTAAATATATAAAACAAAGAAAAAGGGAAAATGAAAAATCACTTATTGCACTATTAGCTAAAGAGTTTACAAAATATACAAAAATTCCTAGGATATAGTGAAATTGTGTATCAAATTGCAAATATGGCATCTGAATAATAAAATCAATTCTAAGAATGACCATTTATTGGGTTTCCTGATTGTACCGCTAGATCAGAGGAACTCCTGGAGCAAAGTGAAAAACACACAAGAGGTATGATGAATGCACATCTAGTGCTATATTACTTGGTTCTGTTACTTTGGGAGCACTATTGAATCTGAATACATGGCTTATTATTGTGAAGCCTATTGGTTGTTGAAGCTCTTTGAGCACGTTCTTATTAACTCAGATGCAAGAATTGTATAGAATTGACCTTGAATGAGAGACAATCACACTAGTATTATCTCTTGACAAGAATAGGGTGATAGTCTCACCTTAATCAACAATAAACCTTGCTTGGAATTAATATCTTTTCAAAGATGGGTTCTTGGTCTAAGTAAATTTGGTATCTATGCATCAGACAATAATGCATATGTCAATCTATCCTTTGATACATGTGTAGCCAAAATCCTGGTATGTAAGTGACATTTAGACAACATGTCTGTGACAATTTGAAAATAAATGTACGCAATAGATATGATTGGACAAAAGTGGAACAGTGGTATGATGAAGGAAGAATGCCAGTAAGAGAATTAGCAGAAGTGGATGTTGAAAAATGATAGTATTAGCAGAAACACTGGATTGCAAAAAGCCACTGGCAGCAATGATATGATTTAGAATGCAATCTTGTGACATATGGCAGAAAATGGAACAACAACACATATACCTTATCAATTATATATGGCATTAATTCTAATGGCTTCTCATCATATTCAATTTTTTTTGTCCTTCATTATGTATAAGATCAATACAGTACAGTAGCAGTATGTTGTAGCCTCAGTAAATTGGTGACAATTTAAATAGAGCTTTGTTCATAAACGAATTTGTGAATAAGACAGATGTAACCTTTGGATAGATTATATACTATGAATAAGCTACAAAGATCTGCTAGTAAAATAAATTGCAGGGGTGTAGCACACTTGAAGCTTTCATGCTTGAAGAACTCCGAGAAGAAGAAGAACATGACCCTTTGGATCAGTTCTTTATAATAACCCTTATCAGCATGAAAGAGGTACCATGAAGAAAGTGCATGAAAAATTCTATGTCTTGACAAGAAGAAATCCTTGACTCTGACATCTTGATTGCATTGAGCCAAGATCTCATGAAGAATGGTTTTATAGATATGGATACTCAAATAAAGTCACCTCATGGATTGGATAATTTGATGTATAGCAAAGCTTCAGAGGGAGCTATAAAATCTATCATGACTTTTCTTGCCCAATATTTTTTTTTATGAAAACCGAGTATGATGGCTCATATCCGTGTTACCTTAGAGGATGCAAAGAAAGTAGAAGTTAAAGATCTAAATACCTAGCCCTAATGCACTTAAAGATATGATGAGATGGAGAAGTTGTTGATCCCTCGCACTCTTGATAAACACCTATCATATGTCTATGTGTGGATCTATACATAGGGGATAGTTGCTTGTTGAGATATCTCTATGATGCTATTACTTATGGTCAGAAATTCATTGCCGGGATATAAGATTCCATGGATATTCTAATACTAGCTCAGTTGGCAGTATGATGAATGCACACCTAGTGTTATATTACTTGGTTCTGTTACTCCGAGAGCACTATTGAATCTGAATACATGGCTTATTATTGTGAAGCCTATTGGTTTTTGAAGCTCTTTGAGCACGTGCTGGTGTAGTAGAGGGTTTGTTACCATCATCATCAAATCATTATACATCCACATGAACAGTATCATCTCAAAGTTGGGCATCACTACATTCTGGAAGGAGAAGCATTGCTAGGTTTTAAACCTCAAGATTAAGTACCAACAATGATGACCTCATCTAGTAAGGGAAGGATGGAAGAAACATCCAAAGGATAGGGATGTACTAGTTGATGAAGTAATCCCTTTAGTCTTGACTCCCCCATAGACTATTAAATAACTACAAAGGATGAACTCAAAGGAGTTTGACATTTGTATAGGTGGACCAACCCAAGATGGAGATGTGGAAAGGTTCACTACAACCAGTCGAAAATCATCAACAAGCAACCCAACAAGAGAAGAAGAGGTATGTTCCATGGATACATGTTGAGAGTCATCACCGGAAAGGAGCTATAAAAGAGATCCTAGCAGATCACCATGAAAAGGCTCATCAAAGATAGCATCAGGGATGCTTAGTCACTTGGTGAGAGGGGGGGGTCATAGAGATGATACCCCTAAAACGTTTCATAATAGCAAACCAAATTCCTATGAGGATTCTAACGGACTGAGATGATATATGTCATGTCTTTCATGATACAAGTGTGTCCATCCAAAGAACCTAAAATGTGAGATAGAGGACTTCCACCCATGCAAATAATACGTTTTTCGACCTTAATTTTTGCATCAAGGAATAATTTAGGGCTGTTCATGGAGATAGTATTATCTACAAAAATATTTAATGTTGTAGATCGTCACACCATTTTAACTACCATGGGGGAGAGCACTATTATTTCCGAAGTAGTGAGCCTTGAATGTAGTGAGCTATGAAATTACCGGTTAGAGATTTGATGTCTCAAACAATTATAGGAACATATGATTTTAATTTTTGGTTTAATATGGTTGTTGGTAATCCAAATATTTTTAGTGAGATATTGAACTTAGGTGTTGGTCAAAAATCCTATTTCACTTATCTCAAATAGTAAGTAGTAGGTTGTCAATTGGGTCTACTATGGAGGAGGTCAAGGAATATATCGGTGCTATCCCAAGGATACGATCACACATCGAAATTTGGATGGAAAATTACGATCAACGGCTTTGATTATCATTTCGGGGAAGAGGCTCGGATAAGGGTACACTGAGAATCTCGTGTGTAATTGCGATATTACAATGCATACTAGAGCGAGAGAACTTAGGAAAAATTTTTGTGATGCCACGGTGACATTCCCTCACTTGTCTTGGTACTATATCACCATAAGGATCTCGGTGTAATTCGGTGCCACCGTGGTTAATTGATATCACGGTTTGGTGACTATCTCGGTCATGATGATTCTAGAGTCTTGGGACCTTGGCACCATGATGCCATAGATCTCGGTTCTATCCAATTCATGGTATTTCTGCAATCTCGGCGTTATCCCAAGGATAAGATCTCAATTCTATCTCGGTGCTATCCCAAGGATAAGATCTCGGTGTTATATCAGTGCTATCCAACGATAAGATCTCGGTGCTATATCGAATGTTATCCAAAGTGATGTCTCAAACAATTATAGGAACCCATGATTTCACTTTTTGGTTTAATATGGTTGTGGGTAATCCAAATATTTTAATGAGATATTGAAACTTAGGTGTTGGTCAAAAAATCCTATTTCTGCGATCTCAAATACTATGCGATCAATTGGGTCTATTGTGGAGGAGGTCAAGGAAGATGAGATTGTTCATCATCAACGACAAGGTGTGGAAATGTCGATTCTAAATCGAGATACCTATGGGTATTTTGGAAAGGGTTGAAGTTAGTGGTTATGATAGATTGTTATCATTGAGCGGTGATAAGGGGTTTTATAGGTCTTATCTAGTGGCTTTATAATGGACCAATATCATCCTAGGAAATGGCCATTATGTGAGACCATTAACATTCACAGAGCTTAAGGAGGCAAGAAGATTTCATCCCTAATAATAGGAATTTTTTTTTCTAATGCTGATAGAATGCATTCAGAGGGAATTATTGTTTCTAGAAGAATCTAGAAACACCGAGTATAGCTTCATTTTGACCTCATATTGAGGAGTAGGTCATGGAAGATGATATTGTTCATCATCGACGACAAGATGTGGAAACGTCGGTTGTAGATCGGATACCTAAGCGGGATTTTTGGAAAGGGGTGAAGTTAGTGGTTATGATAGATTGTTATCATTGAGGAGTGATAAGGGGTTTTACGGGTGTTATCTATTGGCTTTATAATGGACCACGGTCATATTAGGAAATGCCCATTATGTGAAACCATTAACATTCACAAATCTCTAAGGAGGCAAGAAGTTTTTCTGGTATACGATGTAAATATTGTTTTACAAACATTACCTACCACCTCCATATATGCTCAGCTAATATTGGCAAATTTTCATAAAATTCCTCAAATCGAAGGTGTTAATTTAACTCCCACAATGACTTTGTATACACTTTGTCATTTAACTCCACTAGCTCGCAACTCGTTGTCATTTGAAATACAATGCCTTTTTAACTCTTCTCACTTTTCTTGCATTATCCCACCTGCATCCGCAACATGAATGCTTAATAGAAGTTCATAAAATTCAAAATCTCCAGGGCTCTAAGTTGCAAAGGTGTTCCACTTTAACTCACCTACATAAAAAATTCAATGAATTCGGGATGCATCAAACAAGGAGCTACACGAGCGAGGGATCAGGTTATAATGTCATCTTTCTTATTAAAGTCTTGAGTCTATCTAAAATAATATGCGTGACCAAGATGATCAACTATGCAAAAATAATATTTCTCGCTAACACTTCTGAATTTTGTTGTATCAATTTTTTCCAGCTCTCTTCATCGAGTCTTGGATGACTGTAAGTACACAAAAGTAAAAGAGATTAAATTTGTAAAAGAGAGAAATATTTACATCCTTATACTCGTTACAATAGATATAAATTCAACATAAAGTATAAGAAACTTTTAAATCCATGTTGATGTTAATGTGGTATTAGCACCAACTACAGTCAATACTCTGAATTAAATTAATTCTTTGTTAGAAAGGAAAGAGGGAAGTGTTGTTAAGATTCTGAAATAAATTAAGAGCACAATAAAAATGTATCTAAAAAGGTGGCATATCCTTCAAAAACAAAATTTGTTATCTAGGTTGAAGCGCAAACACCTAGCTATAGAACTCCATAAAGGAGGTCGTTGAAGATTCTGAAATACATTAAAAGCAAAATTAAAATTAACTGAAAAGTAGACATATCCTTCAAATACAAAATTAGCTATCTAGGTTGAAGCACAAACACCGAACTATATAACAACACAAAGGAGACCGTTGAAGTATGTCAAGTGGAGGGATGGAATATTGGGAGAAAAAGATCAGATTAATGAAACATATCAAAGGTTTATGTTGAGCTTAAAAGATTTAAATATCTGAAGGGTATGGACAGCCTAAAATAATATTCATATCATCGACCTTTGGAGAGTTAAATTCACATAGAAATCGGTCATATTTTTTATGGTTTCTTAAAAAGTAGCCAAATGGTGTTATAACAAGCGGATATGTTGATGAAAGATAAATAATCAACTAGAAGAGCTTGAATGTTTGTTATTTAATTGTAACAGGCCTCCAAGTTCAAAATGGGTAAGAACCAGAATTTTTTCATGCTATATTTATTCTTTGCGCCAACGGAAGAAAGGTGCTTGATAGTTCAGGGTGGGGGAGATCCCCATGTGTGGTTGTGTCAATAATAATAAAAAATGAAAAAAAAAATATTCGGCGTATTATTTATTTAAAGACTTCACCATAAAATAAAAATGAAATGACATCATATTTAGTTCAATTTCTGTATTTAAATTTTATGCAACTATAAACTAACATAAATCCATCTTATCCTTGGATTTATTAAACATCGATAGGGATAAAAAGGGCAAGGTGAAAACATCAAACATTTTTTCTCGCACTAATGGATATTGTTTGAACTAAAATTAGGGGATTGTAGTTGTACCTATACAAATTGTTACCACAAAAAAATGGGAGAATTATATCAGCAATACTCATATCCGTCCATCTCCATCTCAAGATGGGCAGGATGGTGAATTTGTTTTTCACAAAATCCATGCTCTAAGTTCTAACATAGCTACTTGGAAACTATTTTACAAACTAATTAGATAACAAGATACATAGATAGATCAAACCTAAATTTTCAATAGGCCTCAAAGGAAGTATCCAAACTTGGTGAGCAAGGATTGTAATCCCAATGCTTTGTTCCATTTAGATTATTGTTCTTGCATATATTTCCCATATTTCCTCCCTCTCATGATTGGTATAGAGCTTAATGTTTATTTAACTACACATTCATAAGTGATAGTTCTAATGTCCTCCTTTGTTACCCCTAGGCTAAGGGAAAATCTTCCCTCACTATCTCTAATCAGTGTTCCTCCCATGAATTATAAATTCGTTGTTTCACCATTTTTCCCCTGTATTTCTTCTCCATTTTTGCATTTTTTACCTTTTTTATTTTTTCACTTATCTTCTTCCTATCAATATTCTAAGGACTTCTCGTGGCTCATTTCCCACTCCTCGCTCATATCTTTATATACCAATACATTATAAAAATATTTATATTTCATATGAGGAATATACATATTTCAGTCCTCGAGGGATTGCTTGGAAAACAAGGCTCATAGCCATTACAAGAAATACTCATTATGAGTTCATCACTTCGTCACATGTAGGATTTCTACCTACCACCTGTGCTAAACCTAATTGGCTTTATATTCCTTATATTCCATATAAGGAATATACTTATAAGGAATACGTTGTTTTTGGTTCTTGATGGATTGCTTAACAAGGCTTCAAGTCACTACAAGAAATAATCATTATGAAATTTGCTAGCCCTTTACAAAGCCTTTATTATTTAGTGAAAGATTCGCCAAGATCTTACAAGATTTTATAATTTAGTGAAAAATTCGCCATGATTTTACAAGATAATATAATTTGGTGAGAGATTCGCCAAAAATATATATATATATATATATATATATATATATATATATATATATATATATATATATATATATATATACATATTATATTATTGATAAAATCGCCTTCCATTTTTCCTATGTATCATGGGGATTCGCCCATTTATTATACTTATAAATTTAGGGGGGTTCTTAAAATTTTCCCTATTTGTAGTTTTTGCAAAAATGGTTAATGAAGTTTGTTGTTACTTGTATCATATTTTGCTGCAAATTTATATACATATTGTTGAAATTCAATGTGCCAATTGTTACATCTTCACCAACACTGCTAGAATTGGATATCTATTATTTTAAATAAGTATTTGAGGAAGAAGCTATTTTTTCCATCAATATCTTGAGTTGGGGTGAGAATTTTCATTAAGGTATTACGACATGGTTAATATAGAGGCATTGGGTTGCATGAGGACATGAAACATGTTCAATTTTGGGTTATGTTGAGCCACTAAATTTTCATTTTTATTACCACTTTTTAACGTCTATTTCATCCATTTCTACCATTCTTTATCTCATTCTTTATCATAATTTATAATTTAATTCCATTTTATAATTATTTATGCTCTTATGGATCAGTAATACTTATTCTCCTTATTTTTAATAAATTGATAATTATTCTACATGATTTTTTCAAATATAGTTTATTAATATGTTATAACATCACTCACACTTTTAGCCTACAAGATCTCTTCCAAATTGGAAATTCGATCTTCAACTATTCCAACATAGAAATTCGTTGGGATAAAAAGTGACGGTTTGGCATCGGTGATTTCAGACAAATGAAGATGAATCTTAAAAATACGAGACATGGGTTTTGTGCAGAATGGACCAATTCAGTTTTCTAATGAGAATTTTTCCAAATTTTGGTCTGGATTGAGAAAAATGGAAGGCTCTCCGAAGACGATTTTCTCAGATTTACTATTGTGGTCATTTTCCAAATTCTTCTAATTGAATACCAGATTCAACTTGTTCTAGTTGAATCATGATGGAAATATATTTCAGATATGATATTTTTGATCAATTTGTTGTAGATAATCTGCAATTGTAATGTTAAATCATTTTGTAATCAAGTTAGTTGTAATTTCCCTTTGCTCTCTGTGTATTTAAATGAGAACAAAGATCAAAGAGGGGAATGAAAAATTGTTGAATTGAGATGAAAAATCGTTGAATTGGAATGAAAAATTAATGAATAGGAGATAAATAATTGTTGGATTTCAGGAAAAGATAAAAGATTCATTCTGAATTAATTATTTCTCTCATATATTTTAATGAAGAAAGTTATCCATTGAGTTCTACATCTGTTACTTATAATCTAATCTGAATTATTTCTCAAGGTAGAACTAAGTCTTGGGCAGTTGGGCCCACTACATTGGATGAGGTGCTGCCTTGAACACCTAAAGTAGTTTAGTTGTGTGTTTGTTTATTTGAATTTCAATTTTTGTTCTTTAAAATAAATTTCCTTTCTTTAAAAGTAATTTGTTTTTTGCTGCATTTTCCATATTTGTTGTTTCCTGCAATTTTTAGATTTCATTTAATTTATTGTCCTAGATTAACATTTGAATTATGTTGGGTGTAATAGGTTAAATTTACAATTCAACAAGGTATGATTTAATTTAGTATCGATTCAAGTCGTGTGATTAGCATAATTATTTTCCTGTCATTTACTTTCTATTTTTTAGATTTAGTATTGTTTTTCAAGTCTTACTTTTTATTTCTTTTTAAATGAACTTGATAGTGTAGAACATAATCATGAAGAACCAGTGTTAGTTTTTGGTATTTTCTTGCATATATTTTTTCGATTGCCTTGAAACAAAAAAGTTATCCTTGGTTGATAATTAATGTCTAGGTTATTAGTTGTTCTATTTATTAAGAAATTAATTTTACCCAACAAATATAACCATTTATTCCAAGAAAAGAAGCGACCACTACCATGATCTTAAGCAAATCCTTGAATGTTGTTTAAAGTATGGAATTTCTTTAAATCCCCAAAATTCTTATTTTTCTTTAAGTGAAGGTAAATTTCTAGGATTTATTGTGTCAAAAGAAGGCATTTGCATAGATCTAGAAAGGATAAAGGAAATTTTTGAAATATCTCATCCCCATAACAAGAAATTTCAATCCTTTTTCGAACAGATAAATTTTGTTAAGAGATTTGTTCCAAACTTTTTCCAAATTGTTTTACCATTGAAAGTAATGATTAAGAAAAATTCACTCTTCAAATGGGGACACAATGAAAGAGAAGCTTTTGATCTAATCAAGCAAGCTATCATAAATGTTGCTTCTTTACCTACCCCATATTTTTCTAATCATTTCATTTTATATATTTTTTCATCTGAAACATCTTATGCTATTGTGTTAACACAAATAAATGGTCAAAATATTGAAGCACCAATTTCTTTCTTTAGTTCAAATCTCCAAGGTGCTGAGCTAAATTTTTCAGAAGTGGAAAAAAAAACCTTTATTGTTTGCAAATATTTAAAGTATTTCAGACCCTTTCTCCTAAAAACACATACCAAGGTAATAGTTCCATTTTTGGTAGTAAGACAACTACTTATTCAAAATGAACTAGGAGAAATGAGAGAAATTTGGGTTATTGCGCTACAGGAATATGACATTGACATAATACCAACCAAAATCATCAGAGGGCAAGGTCTCTACAGATTACTATATGGAGCATCCAACATATCATATGATGAAGAGTCAAGTAACACTATACACATTGTTGAGGTAAGTCTGAACGACTTTGAATCACAATATGTTGATCTTATATTTTATTTAAAAAATGGATATGCTCCCACAAAAATCAATTATAAAAGAAAAAGAGCTTTAAGATTGAAATCTAGTCAATATCAGATCATAGACAGTGTTTTATTTAGAAATAACAATGACTCTATACTATTAATATGCCTCCAAAAGTATGAAGCACATAGGGTTTTTCAGGAACTCCTTGGTGGATCCGCGGGTGGACATTTTGGAGGAGATAACACATCACAAAAAATCCTACATGCGGGATATTATTGGCCAGCATTATTTAAATACACTCATGCATATGTGATAAAATTTAAAACATGGCAATATGTTGTTGGAAGACAAAGAAAACCAGCCTTACCCTTGCAGCCAATCAACATTGAGAAACCTTTTGAGAAATGGGGATTGGACATCATAAGTGAGATTATTCCTAATTCATATAAACAACATAGATACATTCTCACTGCAATAGACTATTTTACTAAGTGGGTGGAAGTTTCTCCACTAAAGGTAGCTAATTCTGAGGCCATTATGGAATTTATTTATCAATTCATTATTATCAGGTTTGGCTTACCTAATGCACTTATGTTTGATAATGCATATTATTTTTTAGGAAATAGTATGACTGAATTTTCTCTCAAAAGAGGTTTTAAACTTAAATATTATGCTAATTACTATCCCTAAGAGAATGGTCTAGCAGAATCAACAAATACAAATCTCATAAGAATCATAAAAATGACTATTGATCAGATCTAGAAAAATTGTCCTAAGTCTTTAACATTTGCACTATGGGAAGATAGGATTACTCTGAAGGCCTATATAGGTTATTCTCCATTCAATCTAGATTATGGGAAAGAAGTTGTAATACCATCAAATTTATCTCTTCCTTCATTAGCCCTAGTTCAATTTATTGATGAAGTACCTACTTGTTCCTTACAATTAAGAATTTCTCAAATCCTTAAACTATAAACGGAAAGGGAAAATGGCAAATTAACTCATGCTAGACATCAATAGATGGTAGAAAATTATTTTGATGCAAATTTTGTTTCCCCAAAATCATTTCAGGTTGGAGACCTCGTCCTCAAGTGGGATAAGGCACATGAGGAAAAAGTTAAGAATACAAAATTCCAAAGAATGTGGCTTGGACCATTTCAAATCACAGAAAAAATTGGCCCATCAACTTTCATGTTACAAGATCTTCAAGGGATAAAAGTTTGTCTTCTTGTCAATAGGCTGATTTTGAAAAAATTCTTTTCTTAGAAGAAATTTTTCTTCTAAATGTATCATACTTCACTTTTACATTTTTAGGAGATAATGTTTGATTACATACTTTTGGCCTCTCACAACACCACTGAATTATTTTATGATCTTTTATTTTTGAATAATAAAAATTCTTGAGGAAATAACTACAAACTTGAAAATTGAACGAATACTATCCAACTCTGAAATATTCTTCCATTGAAATTGTAAATTGTAAACCTAAAGTTTGTAAATTCATTTTACTTTATTATCAGTCAGAAAAGGTTCATATTTACAAAGTAAATACTTTTTGTCTTTAAGCATCTTTAACTCTAAGTTTTCATCCTAAAACTCTTAAGGAGTAAATTATTCTCCCCATGCATTAATTATGCTTTTTCTAGAGTGTAATTCAAAAATAGAAAAACCTTAAAAGGATAAGAGGTCTTGTCACGAGCGTTCTTACCATGATCATAGGTAAATAATAAACTGACATTGCCACTATTACATATCAAACTAGGGTAATGGCTCATGATTATTAATTAATCATAAGACAAGGGGTCTCATCACGAGCCAGCTTTTTCAGTTCATTTATAACTAGTGAATGGCATTGTCACTTTCTACTCTCCAAGCCAGGACAATGACTTTTTAAGAACAAGAAAAAATAAATTATATGATTAAGGATATCTCAAAAAAAATTAATAATAGATGGATGGGATACTGAACCATTGATGGTTAAAAGGTAACCTTGTCGAGGATATAAATGCCTGCTGGCAGCAATGGCTCTACCTATGACAAAGGGAGTATATCAAAAGGCTAAGTTACAAAAAGACACTTACTTTATCTTTTAAACTATTTTGATGATTGATATAGAGGAATGAAGATATTTATTTATGAAAGGTTTATGAAATATTAAAAACAAGATATTTTTTTTATCCAAAGTAATTTTATTCATTCAACTATTTTGAAAACAATTTTTGTTTCCTTAAATTATTTTTACATCTTTAAAGATGCTAAGAAATTTATTTTTCAGAGATAACTGGTTCTTCCAGTGAATCACCAATTGTTGTGCTATTAAACAACCCCCATTATATTAGTATAGTTACTTTGGAAAAATAATGGGGACCCTTTTAAAATTTCTAGAGTAGAACAAAAAAAACCCTCAAGTGATTAATTTAAATAGAAATAGGAATAAAATGGGTTAAAAAATTGAATTTTCATTTTTAAAGACACTTAAGCAGATAACGTTAAGAAATCACAATATCGCAATTGCAATATCGCATGAAAAACATATGTCTCTTAAAAAGGAACTTAATACAAATTGCGATGTGAAATATAATAAAGAACTTTAATGAAGGATAAAGGAATTTTCGTTAACAAAATTCTACGAGAAAGAAACCGTGGGACCCACTTCCGCCACGTAGTCAAATCGCAAATCGCATTTCGTATATTTATCATGAAAATATTAAAACTCATCCTCCACATTTCCCCGATGCGATATACTCAATCACATATCACTTTCGCTTTGTGACCACTCTTTCCCTTCATTCATTTTCTCTGAAATTGCGATTGTGATATCACAACCGGCAAAAGGTAGTCGATCGAAATTCTATAAAGATTCACACACAAATAACATATATGATGCGACATATCTCGTTAAAATGATGGAATGATTGTGTAGGAAAATAAACCCATAATTTCCATTAATTCCATAACTTAAACGATTTTATAGCCCATTCTTCCGAAAAGTATTTGACTGCAAGAGCATTGAATTTCTGTATTAACCGCGTGCTAAGTTTCATTCGCTTGATTGTTTCCATTATTACGGTACTTTCTTATTTGTAAAACAAAATCGACTCCTTTTACTTATCATTCTTCATTGTTCGCAGGTGAGTCCAAATAAACATAGCTCTTTAGAAATGTCGAAATCTGTGAAGAAGTCTAAGTAACCTATGGAACCCACAAATCCTACAGCGACTGTATGTGAAAGAACAAAAATTCTTCCTCTATTCAAAGACATAACATGTCGGTCACAAATTGGTTCTTCCTCCTAGGAAGCGATTTATAAGTTATTTTAGGATTATAAATCCCATAGGGTTCAATGGAAAGATACTGCAAATGCTTCTGATTCTTCAGAAGCTACTTTAGAAGAAGTTTCCAATTATTTTCTACACTGGGTTGTTGTGCGCCCCAAAATTCTACCATATAATGATATGGTAAGATGGATAATCGATAACCTAAACACTGGATACAAACCTATAATGAGGGTCCCTCCTTCTAAAGAGGCTCATCATACACATTTTAAACATTATTGATCTACCCTTGGGTAAAATCACATTTTTGTTGGCCTGGCCACCCCTTGAGATGTATTTTAAGGAGATGTTGATCAACCTAGCTATATAGGGGCTAGAAATTCACCAACCTAATAATATAGGGCTCAAATAATGACTCGTATAGTAGTACAATGCTCGGAACTTATTTATCCTGATGATATAATACACTATCCAATGATTTTTATAATTGAAATGACACCCAGTCAAAATACATTAAAATAGTTTTGAACTTGAAAAATCTCTTTTCCAATCCCCATTATCATCCTAATGATGACCATGCTAGCGATACAAAACTATGCTCTTCAAAATTTCAATGATGTAACACTCAATAGATGAAAAAATATACCTTTTTTCCCCCAAAATTATTTTTTAGCTCTTGTATCGCCCCAATTCTTGTCTAGCGATGTAGTGACCCATTGGAAACTTTTCTTGTGGTGACACCATCAGAATTTGGCTTTAAACTCACTCGGTGACATTTTTATCTAAGTGCATCACCTTCATTATTAGTCTAATGCTATATCACCCCATTGAGCCTTATCTTAACACCATATCACTCCAGTGATGCTCAATCTAGAGACACAAGTAGTCTTTTGGCCTCTTTTTAAATGAGACACTAAGCCTTTGCCTTTTATAGTGTATCACTGGGGAAAAACCCATAATGAGGGTCCCTCCTTCTAAAGAGGCTCATCATACACATTTTAAAAATTATTGATCTACCCTCGGCTAAAATCACATTTTTTTTGGCTTGGCCACCCCTTCAGATGTATTTTAAGGAGATGTTTATCAACCTAGCTATATAGGGGCTAGAAACTCACCAACCTAACAATATAGGGCTCAAATAATGACTAGTATAGTAGTAAAATTCTTGGAACTTAATTATCCCAATGATATAATACTTTATCCAATGATTTTTATAAATGAAATGACACCCAGTCAAAATACATTAAAATAGTTTTGGACTTGCAAAATCTATTTTCCAATCCCCATTATCATCTTAAGGATGACCATGCTAGTGATACAACACTATGATCTTCAAAATTCCAATGATATAACACTCAATAGATGAAAAAATATAACTCCCCCCACCCCCCCCCCCAAAAAAAATTATTTTTTAGCTCTTGTATCGCCCCAATTATTGTCTAGCGATATTGTGACCCATTGGAAACTTGTCTAGTGGTGACACCATCAGAATTTGGCTTTAGACTCACTCTACAACATGTTTATCTAAGTGCATCACCTTCATTATTATTCTAATGCTATATCACCCCACTGAGCCTTATCTCAACACCATATCACTCCAGTGATGCTCAATCCAGAGACACAAGTAGTCTTTTGGCCTCTTTTTAAATGACACACTAAGCCTTTGCCTTTTATAGTGTATCACACACTTGGAAATTGGTGGAATTAAAGTAAAAATGGAATTTATTAAAGGAAAATAATGTACCAAACCTCTAGAAAACTCTTTAAAAGGACACCATATCTCCTTATTTTCTCACATCGCTAACTATTATCTTTCTCTTGTGAGATTGAAAGTGTAGAGTAGACAAATCACTTCCTCACTCCTCATCAACCAAATTTTCTTAGGTATGGTAAAATATATTCCAAATAGCTAATGAATTTTGGTTTCTATTTGTTTATTGTGTGAATAAAGTGACCCATATCTATAGGGACAAAAATTCATTAACCAAAAGAGGGACAATGATAGGTTTTTTCAAAGAAAAAGACTTGAAGTCAATGTATCACATTCCATACCCAGAGAAGGTCTACGACAAATAATTTCTGGCGCAATTCACCAGTGAGAATGAGCTGAAGTCAAATCCTATCAAGAAATGGAGGCGCAACCTGGACAAACATAAAAATGATGATAACGTTATGTATTTTACTGACTCCCTTGCTAGTCCCTATTGTTATGTTTCTGCAATGATGTCTAGACTCGTCGGCCAGCCTGATACCACCGAAATGTTTAGTTGAATGGGTTCCCTTAATGGAAGTAGTCATAGATTCTTATATCATGGACTGGGGGACCATTTTTTCCAACAATATCACCACCCAAATTCTAGAATATATAAAGAATCGTTATATTTTGTCCAAAATATTGCCCCCATTTTACATGAGCGCTTATATTATGGATGCTGTATGTTTCACTTCAGATTTTCCAACAATGGGTTGGAAATGGACTACCCAGGACCCTCTCCCCATTCATGTCTATCATAGCATGTTATGGGAGTCAAAATATGTAAACCATTTTTATAAATATGCCATGGAGTAATGCTCCCTTTATTTCAAGTTGTTTTCAATGAAATTACCCCAGGTTATCTAAGGAAGCTCAAGATGACTTCTCCTCCATTGGAAAATGGTTCAAAGAAGAATTATTTACCTATGTTAGAGTCTTTGGAAGCTTGGCTCGGCCACATGTTTTGCCATTATATGTTCCAGATAATCTTCTTGCAATAGAAATAGCTTATCAAATTGTCGACAATGGATTAACTAACTTTCCGAAGGAAGCCAAGAAAGCTTAATGGCCCTCCTTTCCAATTCATTGTGGTGTCTACATGTTAGAAAACTAAAAATAAGAAGGATTAAATGTCAACCAAATTGAATGTTTAAAATTTTTTACAATTTCAAACAAACAATATGACCCAAATCAATATGCCAATGATTAAACCACTCAAGTAAAAATCAGACCTTTTTTGCATGAAGATGATGCTTTTGATAACTTGTTTGAGTCAGTTGACACTTATTCCGCAGTTTAGAAGTTAGCAACATCACATCTCAATCCACAATAGTTTCCAAAGTTCAAGTAGTATAGAAACAAAATATTTGAAGGGATTCGTTTAAAAATTCTAGAGGTATCCCAACCCATCACACAGAAAGAACAGGAAAAAGAACAAACACCTAAGGATATTGATTTCCTTAGAAAAATTGAATAGAAGAAATCTGTTGAAGTTCAAACCATGGATTTATAGTTTCTAAGCAACTTGAATGATGTTTGGAAGGATTTTAATCAACAACTCTAAGGAGACCAAGAAGTGATGATCACTGGTCATCAAAAAAGTGTGCAAACGCCTCAAAACCAATGTCAGAACCCATTTACTGTTGGGTCATATGACAAGTTAGTTAGCACAGAACAAATGGAATTCATCCCAGCCTTCCCTACTACAAAAAATGTACTAAAAATTGAAGAAATACCTCCTCTGTACATATTTAATAGTCCTGAGCATAAATTTGTTATGAGCACACAAAGAAAAAGAAGGAGAAAAGAGCAGTCTTGACTCCTTGTTCCATGAGATGTTCTAATGGAGGTAGTTTGGAAAGATACACAAGAATATCTTTCTCAGGATCTAACTCATTTGACCCAGTTCACAAGAGCCTATGCATCTACTACTATAGATAAAGCCACTGAAGTTCAACAGTTAATCAGAGAAAGGGATGAAAGAATCCTACAATTAGAATAGGAACTACAGGAAGAGAAGAAGAATTTCAACCAACAACTACAGGTACAGGTATCACAGCTCCAAGAGAGCATTGATCAATTGAAGCTACAACACCAAAATGAAATTTTTGCTAAGGACACTCAAATTCATCAATTGTGATTCATTGTTGAGAAATTGACATACAATCCGAAAATAGATGAATATAGGAAAGAAACACTGGAATTGAACACCCTATTAGCACAACAACATGTTATTTTATGTCAAAAGTTGTCAAGTATCATTGAATTATGTGAGAAAAGCGATTCACTGATGAATAGAATAGCGGACCAAAGAATCAGCTTCAATGAGATTGGCGATAAAGTGCCACGGTATGTCAAATGGAAAGATACTACTGATGGCTGAAAGGCTAATCCTCCCAGGATTGAGGATTCCAAAAAGGAAATTTTATTTACTGATTGGGACATACAATTGAAACAAGCTAAAAGGGCCATCTACAGAGCTAGAGATGTGGCTAATAATATTGTTGAAACAGTCATCCAGAATCTCATCGCTTCCAATCTTATTGATAGATGCCCTCATGTTTCTCTTCCTATTGTTAAATATTTGATAAGGAAATGGCTGGAATTCTCCAAGGTCAAAGAGGAGAGAATCGGAAATTGGAAAATATAGACTACGAAAAGTATTGGAAATATTTGGTATAGCCACATAGCCAATGGCTCATGTTTCACTGTCTTAAAAATACTTCTTCCTATATGATGCCTCCACTTTCAGATGCGGTTTACACTAGAAAACTGCACTTCAGGCTAGACCAACCTCCTGAGGTTAAGACTATGCTCAACATCCTTCAACTGAATGAACAAATGGTTGATGAGACAGTAGGGAAATCTTCAAGCAAGTCACCCCATTAAATTGCTTTTCTATTTTTATTCCCACTTAGTTTAAGGAGAGTTGTTTAAACCTCCTCAGCTTTTATTGTAATTACTATTTTTAAACTCTCTATTTTATTATATAAACCCCTTCATGTCTTTTAAGAAGGGGTCCTGAAATTTTGAAAGGAAGACTTTACAGAAGTCACATTTCTGTACTCTTAATTTTTTCTTAATAAAAAAGGTTGGACCAAACAATGTTTTTCAAATGAGTAGAGTTAACATATACATGGTACTTTTATCTTTATGTTAATTTTCCGTTCCAAATGAGAAATGGTTAATTATTTTTATGATATTTTGTTTTATGTATCTTTTTAAAACAATCAGGAATTATTTCACTTTTTAACATGTTCAATTTCCATCTTTTGGTACATTTTCAATACATGCAGTATACAAATGTGATATAGGCTTATTCAATTGATTTAATTAACTATTTAATTAAATCAATTGTTTTGAATTGTTTTCAGCAAGCAAGTGGCTGGGAAGCTGCTCTCCCCATCATGTTTCAGGGAAACAAGGAGTAGAACAGCACCAGTTCCACTTGAGGGACTATTATCATCCTCCAGTATTGCATATGGTAGTCAATGTATCTCTAATTCAGATTCCATATGTTGATGATGTCTTTATAATTATTGTTCGAATGGTTGGGAGAATGGCACAGGGATTGGAGTTATTCATTCAGAGTGAGGTCCCCAACAATTTTCATGTCCCAGGCTTCAGTGAGAACATTGGACAGTATGTAGTTGCCACCATGGATCTCTTACTTCCTTATCATGTGATACATTTCGCTAACTTGGACACTTGGGAGTAGTGGCTAAGGGGCAGATTGATTGGAGAAAATTCGATTCAGTGGAGGAGCTTATCGGATGAGAGTGCCACCAGGGAAGGAGAAGAGGTTTTGCAGCATTCGTCTTTACAGTTGCTTGAGGACAAGCAACATTTGGGAGAGGAGGACTATAATATTCCTAGTTAGCTTTAAGCTAGTTGGAATATTAAATTTTTCTTTTGTCATTTAGATAGATGAATAAGAGGGTAGGGAGACCCATAAATCTCCTTAGTAGGAATAAAACCACTTCCCATGTGAATTTGGATCATTGTAGAAGTTAAATAAAGCACCTTTAGGTACGAACAGGGGCTAAAGCATATGGACAGGGTCAAGTTTGACCAAATCAACAGCGTTGTCATGGAGCTAGTGGAGCATTAAAGGAGGACAGTGCAGTTATGATGCAGGAGTGTATGCATGAGAGTTTCATATTTAATGAGTGGGACCCATAGTGAGGAAGCTCACCAAGCATATAAGGAAGAGGATGGCAGCCATAGAAGGAATTCTGGTTATTTTTTATGTCTTGGTATTTTATGACTTATTTCACGCTTCAGATGTTTAGCGAAGTCTATTGTGTTTTTTAGCACAAGGGTGTTTCTGAGCATAAATACAACCCTCATCCTTGGGGGACTTCAAGTGCCTACTCAGGAGAGGTCTATTGAGTTGCATTTCCACCATCCGGCATCAGGCCAAGCTTCATCCATTATCCACAACGCAATCTCCCTTAGGATTATGTTGTTTTGCAGGGCAAAAGAAGTGGAGGATTGAGAGATATAGTCATGAGCTTGTTTTCTAGTGGAGGGAGCAGCCCTTCATCTAGGAGGCTAGCAAGGAGTGTCCTTGAGCATCATTTTTTCATCTTGCATTAGGCCAAGCTGCTTCCATCACCTACAACATAGTTTCCTTCAGAAACTGCATTATTTTATTGGGCAGTTGCAGTGGAGGACTTAGTGCCCCAGTTTGTGAGTTAGATTTCCAATGAGTGGAGAAGGCCTTTATCCGGGAGATCTATTGGAGGAGTATCATCCATTTACATATCATATCAACCACATCCTATTAGTTCTCCAATTGCAGAGCTTATTCAACCCTAGGGTTGTATTTCATCATTTTTGTATTTTGTGTATTTATGGAAACCCTTTCTGGGTTGTCTTGGAAATGTGCTTGGGAACTTTGATCTTTATTCCTGACACTTTTTGAGATTTATAACAGTATATATATCTATTTATACTTTCTAGTTGTAGTTCTACTCACTGGGACTGCACTGTCTTGGTTCTCCGGCATTTTGAGTAGCAGCAACATTCCATTTTGGGTGTATGTGATCATTGGAGGCTTCTTTCTCCTACCTTGAGTGACTTCTTACTCAAGATATTGTACTTATTTGTTGTTGATATACATAATAATATGGATCTATGGTTGGAACATGTTTGATGTCTTAATATTTACTACAATTTCCAGATTTATGTTCAATATTGCTGCTTTTCCTCATTTGGAATATTACAATCTGATTTTCTAGAAGCATACTTTGTTGGACAGAGCCTCCTTGATACATCGTGTCCAAGGCTACCCACATCTCATTTGTCGTATTCTTTTCGGAAATATGAGGTATGACGTGGTATTTTACTCCATCCATGATCAAACAGTTAGTCTGCCCTTGATTTTCTTCATACTTCTTTAGAGGATCTGCATCGGTTGGTACAGCTAGAAATTTTTTTTGCATAATCTTTGAGACCATACTCATCTAGAACTGACAGGATTCTGGCCCTCCAGATAACAAAGTTTGGCATGCCATCCAACCTATCCTAATCTCTTATTCCATATATCGCCATCTTGCTCAGATCTGTCAGAATAGATACTCCTCTCCCTATTTCTGTTGCAACACTCAACAGAAAATGTTGGATCTGGGTTTCTTGGTGATTAGAAACTTTCTATAGTAACTTCTCCCTCTTACCATTGATTTCCCTCCTGGAAATATTTCACCCAAACACAATCGGACAGTACTCTTCGATCACACTCCTGATTTAATCTCAGATTTTTTTAGCTCAGATCTACTGAGTGGTTGTCTTCCTCCTACCTCTATTGACTTAGCTAGGCACAATTTTGCATCGGCAGAATCTCCACCACACTAGCACTGTTGAATATATGAGGCACTACTTCCGGATCTTGGCAAGGATTTCCACAAAAAAGGAATACTGGACTGCGTCTCATTGACTGGTCCAATGCAACCTCAATTCTGCTCAGAAGTGGACTGCATAACCCCAGACTAGGTGAGTTGTCCTTATTCTGGCCTAGGAAGGCTCTGCATAATCTTGATGGCCTTTTTAATCTGTAGCATTGTCCCTTCCTGGATTTTCATCCTCCTACTGTCAAGCTGCCCCTTCAGGATCACTGCTGCTATCCTGCAGAACAGAAAACAAAAATAAAAAATAAAATAAAATAAATAAATAAATAAAAATAAAAATAAATAAATAAATATTCTTCAGTTGATTGTTATAGATTCATCTTGATCTGCTATCGCTCTGATACCATGTGAAAATTCTACTGCAGTATCATGGCTTACTTTTCCTACTTGATTTAAATTATACAAGTTATCTTTATAAATTAGATTCAGAAAATATTGAATTAAACACAACTAAAAATCTACACATGCAGATCATTTACTGAATACTACGCTCATTCAAACAAAGTGACACATGGATTTTCGGACATAAGTCCCCGGAAAAATCCAAAGCGGGAAAACCGGTGCAGCAGTTATGAGGGTTTATTTTATTAAGTATATTTTGTGTACAGTAAATTTGGGTTCCAGATTTGGAAAACTCGACAGAGAATAAAATAAATCTACAGCCAACATGTTGTTCCAGGACCAAATATTTGATTGATCCACACCCTAAAATGGGATTTACAAGACTCAACCCGAATCTAGCCCTAGAAACCCCAATGCTGCCCTTGAATCCCCAGCGTTAGCCTCGCTAGGCTTTGTGTGCCACTATGCTACCTAGAGAGGAACTGTGTAACCCCAAATAGGGTGAAGCAGGCCTTACACTGGCCCTGGAGACCCTCTGCGTAATTCTGAAACCTTCTGGAGCTGCAGCACTGCCCTTTCCTTGGTCTGCATAGTGGCTACGTAGTTGATGTGTAGTTGTTTTTTCTTCTCTCTGCTCCTTTGTGTTGTCCTTGTATGTTGCTCATCTGCCTCTTACTGACTCTTGGCACTGGGATCAGATCATCCCCTTAGCCATTATTATCCCTCACTACAGAAAAATCCTCTGGAAATTATTAACAAACCCTGCCCTAGAATTCCATATTAGTCTCTCAGTTCTGCAACTGTGTGTCTGTCTCCAACTGACCCTCAAGCCTTTCTCTTATACTTTTTCATTCATCTCATCAACAGTCGAGATTAAAATATTCATCAATGGCTAAGATTAAAACACTGCTTGATCCGTGTCACTTAGAACATTTTAGAACATTTGTTAATTAATTCACTTTAATTATTTAATTTTCCTAAGTTTAGGCTGAGGAAATACATTAAAATAATTAATTATTTGAATAACATGAACACCAGTTGGAATTTCACCAAACACTTTATGGGTTTTGGAGTTCAATTTTAGCCCCTCCACAAAGTTTCAGGGCTAGAGCGCACCCGATGCTATACCAACTATACAAAATCTCAACATGATATTATATGAAAATCACCAAGAAAGTCTAATTCCTTCTCATATTAGTTGCAATAGTATCGATTAGGTCATCAATTCAATATACATTCATTTACCAATCAAAACATGTTAAGATACATAACTAAAATATGTCATGAAACCATGCGTGTAACCAACATATAACTAGAATGATATCAGTGATAGAACAACCATTAAAGCCACATAGTAGCAAAAACATTAACTCGTGAAATACAAGAGGAAAAGAGCTCGTATTAACATATGCAAAATGCAACCAAGTCAATTTGTTCCACATGCCACTTGACCATAGATTGGGTTGAGCCAAATTTCTATTTAATCCAATCACCCTCGCGCAATATTCCAAGAATGAATGTGGGATATCATTGAATAACTAAAACAAAACAAAATCGTGGCTTCCAAAGGCCAAACCACCTCAACCCTAAACTAGTGATTCCACCTCATGGTCAGACATCACTAACCATCACCAGATTTGTCTCCATCCAAGCTGTCCAGGGCTTCAGAGAATTTTTTCGAACCCGATTTCCAGGACTAGTACCTCAACTCACAACTGTTGTCGGGCTCTAGAGCGTTTGTCCAACCAAAACTTCCAGGACTAGTAACTCAACCCAAGTTGTTACAGGGCTTACATAGTCTTTGTCCAACCAAGGATCCAGGAATTAGTAACTCAATCCAAAACCCTATATAACATGAATACCAATTAGAAACAAATGATAAATACCACAACATCATGCCTATCTAGTAAATGGAAAGGCTAGGCAAAACCACTGTCAAACTAGGAAATACTCCATGCCAATGAAAACTCATAACCAAGAAACCACATGCATGTACCATGCATGTCAAAAGTAGTAAGGACACCATACATACAAATCGATACCTAAAAATAAATCCAATTTTATTCATTGATCTTGTTTCCCCCTAGTTCTTTCTTGCTTTTCATTTGCCTTCTTTCTCTAAATTCAAAGTAAATGCTAGAGTGCTCCAAGCATGTTCCAAGAATACTACGTGTGCCAGAGTAAGAGAGAGAGAGAATAGAAAGAGAAATCTCCACCATATAACTGAAAAAACCAAAGCAAAATCCATGAATTGATCCTCATAAGTGTTTTTATCATTGAGGCCTCTAATTTCTTCATTTTCCTTCATTTTTCCTTCAATTTCTTTCTCATGCAAATATGTGACCTTTCACCATCCTTTTCTCCTATTTTCCTTTATTTTCATAAATAAAATACCAATTAAATGCCACTTTGCCTTTGCTAATTTCTTGTAGCCATAATAAACCAAATGAACACCCAATAGGATGTTTTCCCCAACATTTGGCTTGGAATACTTGTCCCATGACCTTGGTCTTATATTTTTTACATGGATTTTTAACCAGGGGTTGTTACAATGTTCTTTTTCATGATGCTTTCACTGAATTTTGTAGCAGATGCATATATTGTAATCATGGGTGAAAATGCATTTATCTTAGGCATGTATTGAAGAAACTGTTTATATTATCCATGTATGCACCCTTGAGTGCAAGATCTAGCCATCTACTATTGTTTATGTCATCATTTGTTTTGTTGGTTGAGTAATACTTATGTTAGGCATACATAGAAGAGATTCATATATCAACCATGTATGGGCCTTTGGTATCAAAGTATAGACTTGTATTTAATTATTAAACCTTGTAATTGCATTTCATATCAATGATATTATTGGTATGGCTCATTGTGTATCATTGGTCATTGGTTGTCTGGAGACTTTGGTCTAGCTTCTGTAGACTCTTTCATGTTGCAAGGAGGCTTCAAGAAGAGCAAAAATATGAAGATTTACTACACAAAAAATTTAAAGAGTTAGTTGTGGACATCCTAACACATGTTCAAGGAGAGCATTTTCAACAAGAGGAAGGTCATTGTTGTCTTTGTTGTCACTGATGTCCATTGGTTGAAAGACATGCAAGTGTAGGAAACTATTTTTCATGGTTTATAATGTCTATTTATAGGTGTGGTATAGCTTATTATGTCATCAGAAAATCATTTGTATCAACATATTGGTGTCAACATGGTCTTTCAACAAGACTTGGTCACCCTTTTCCATCAATTTCAAAGGGGGAGAGTGTGACCAGCCACTAGTGGAGAATGAGCCAGCCATTCAGAAGTGAATGAAGACCGATTTGGTGATGTTGCTATTGTGATGCCATCAATGATAAAGGGGGAGACTATTGGCTACATGGTGTTGGAATTAATTTCAACAATGGGTCAGCTTGTGTTGGCATTGATGTCAACAATTTTGGATGTGTGTGCATAAAGTTATGATGTATGACAAAGTTTTTATGGTGTTAAGGGTATTTAGTTTGGTGTTTGGAAGTGGCTTGAAACAAAAATTGCAAATCTAAGTGAAGAATTTAATGTTGCCAGCATATTCTATGGCTTACTTCTTCATCCCCATGACACTTGCATAAACTGCACAAGATTTCCTTTGTATCCCCATGATAATTTCCTCTATATTTCCTTTATATCCTCGATACACTACTTTTAGCTGAAAATTCATGGCTTGTGCGCACATAATAAAAGCACAGGCTAAACCTAATGAATTTGAACATAGTTTTTGGTGTGAATGGAAATTATTGATCTGGTCCTCAACAACTTGACTTGATCCACGTTGATCAAGTCAAAATTGATTATAAATAATGTAATGGAGCTAATGCATCATTGATGCAGTCGAATGGGGAAATTAGGCTAAATTGTGTGGGTTGGTGTTACACCATTTTTTGGTCATCTAACCTATTATCATTAGATGGACCCAAGTACACCATGTAAGACCAATTTTACCCTAAGTAAAATTGCTTTCACTATGTAAAATAACTTAATAAACCACATTTATTAGGTTGTTTATGGTCAAAACAGGAAACCCCAAAAGGAAATATTAAACAAACCCATTTTGTTTAATTTTCCTCATGGAATAATTAATTAAACCATAATTTAATTATTATTCCCAGTCATGTTTAACCCAAAAACAAAGAAATTAATTAGATAGGCCCTTATTTATCTTATTATTTTCTAGGAATAATTATTTAAATCTTATTTAGATAATATTCCTTGTTAAATATGACCAAATCACCCACAAATAATTAAATAAATCATTATTTATTTAATTATCTTTCAACCACTTCCTTAAGTAATTAAATAAATCATTATTTATTTGATTATCTTCTAACCGCTTCCTTAAAAAGATAAATAAATCGTTTATTTATTTATTTTTGACAAATCAAGGGATTTGACCCAAGTCAAATACCTTTTCCCTCCAACAAATATAATAAAATATTCCATAAAAGGTGGATCTAGATTTGGTTAACATTATTTTAATCATGCACCAAGATCTAGAATGACCCAATATTTTGTTATAAATAGGAGGGTTTTTCCTACCATTCTTTACCTTTTGTTGCCTATTAGATCACTCTGGATCTATACACTTGGTCACTCTTTTCTACCATTTGCTGTGTGAGCTCCCTTTGAGTTCTATTCTTTGTGTGGGTTTTCTACACCAACAAGAGAGAGAAATCTTAGATCTGAAGTGCTGAGGACTTCCAAGAACCCATCCCACTGAGGAGAATTGGATACGCCTTCTTGTTTTCCTCACAGGTGCCCAATTAATACAAAAATTCTTTCAAAAATTGTTCTTGTCTTGTCTATTGGTATATGGAGCAAACCCTTGTTTTTACTGCTTAATGTCTTTCCATGCATAGATCGGGTGTTTTGCAGCTCTTTTCTTGTCTAACTAACCGCAGATCTGAAGATATTGGCAGCCACTTTTTTTGTTAGGGCTATTAGTTATGCGTAGCTAAAGTGGTCCTTTTTCGTACACTTCGACAAAGGATTCATACTAACAAATGGCGACTCCACACGGGTTTTAAATTACGACCATTGTCGTTTTTCATATTCCTGCATATCCAGCTACTTCAGACCCTAGGGTTTCTTTTCAGCTGTTTATTTTTCCTATTTTTATGTTGTTTTTCTCACATAAAACCCTAAAACATCAAAATTTCTAACTTCCGTGTGTTTCTGGCCCTATTGCGCAGGTAAGCGACACCAGCCGCAACTGAGATGGCAACTTTTCTGAAAATCTGCCGCCGAGACAACCGGAACGGGGGGTCGCACTTTTTGTCCCATAACCTGCGACCTGGACCTCCAGGTCGCACTTTTCAGCCCCTTTTCTGCGACCTGCACTGAAAACAGGTCAGAACCTGCGACCTGCCAATTTTTCAGTGGTTTTTCTGCAATTTTTCTGGGTTTTGTTGAAGCTTCTGTCAGGGTTTTCCAGCCTCTGTCTCAGCCCGCTTTGATCTTGTTCTGATCTGTTTTTACTCATCTAAGTGGGAATCTAGCCCCCTAGGGCTTTAGTACCCTCCACTTTTTGTGGAAGAGTTTTAGCTGTTTCAGCCGTCTGTTTTTCAGAGTTTCAGCCTTCCTTTTTTCAGATCTGGAACCTCCTCCTCAGATCCCTTTAAATCAGCCTTCCTTCCTTTCAAATCACCTCTTGTCGTTTTGTTTGGACCTCTCTTTAGGACCCCCTCCCTGTCCTTTCCGCTTTTTGTTGATTTCTTCCCTTTTTCTAGCCACCTTGCCTCTGTCTCTTGGCTGTGATCCGCACCTCTTTTCAGCAGCTTTATCCTTTAGATCCCTATCCCTTTTTGACCCTAGATCTATTGGCCTCTTTTTAAGTGTGTTTTGACTAGATTTTTGCCCTTTTTTAGATTAGTTTTGAGCGGCCCGCCTTCTTGGGTTGAAGCAATGCATTAGTAGCTGTTATTTTTCTGTTATTTCAGCATTATATACTGTTCTCTGCAGATTTATTTTCAGTTACGCAGCACATATTTTCTTGCTCTCAAAACGGAAAGGGTTTAAAAATTAAAATTAACGCACGCCACACACTGACCCTAAGTGAAGAAGCGCCTGGTTAACACCGCCTGGCAAAGACTCTAAAATCAATTGTCACTGCACTTTTTCTGCCCTTGACCTCACTTGATTCTGTCCCTGTTTTCCCTTGTCGGTTTCCTTCTTCCCGTCATCATTGCGCCCCCAAGGCGCCTTTCCCGGAGACTTCTTGGCCTTCACCCTAAGTTTCCGGTTGATCGACCTTCTCCGTCCCGCCGTCATCGAGCCAGTCCTCCTCCGAGTCCGCACTCCGACTCCTCTTCTGATTCATTGGGTTCTCCCTCTCCTCCTGGTTCTCCCCCTGTCACCTTCACTATGTCTGGTCCAGGGCCTAACGTTAGCGGTGCTCTAGGCCCTAATGCCAGAACCACTACTAGCGGAACCGCCACAGGAACTACCTCGGCCATACCCTTGCTGTCGTACATTGCAGGCCTCAGCCTCCCCGATTTCAATCACTTGATCAATGACCCTATCCGCCACGATGTTGGTTGGCCTACTATGCCAACCAAGCTCCCCTCCGACATCCCTAAGTTTGAAGGCCTTGCTGGAGAAGATCCAACCAATCATGTCCGATCTTTCCACATGTGGTGTTCCTCCAATTCCATTACTGATGACTCCATCCGTCTTCGTTTGTTCCAACGCACGCTTACCGGCGAAGCTTCTAAATGGTATGTTGACCAAGCCACCTCTTCCAATACCACCTTTGCGACCCTTTCCCAAGCCTTTTTATCTTATTTCCAGCTCCCTCTCCGATACGATACTGGCACGGAGCTCTTGACTTCATTCAAGAAAACCTCTTCGACCCGCCTTTCCGCCCATGTTCAGGAATGGCGACGAAGACGGAGCTTATGTCGAGCCCCCCCCTTCGAAGATCGGGTTTACATGGACTGGTTCCTTTGCACCCTCTTAGCTCCTATCGGCAAAGATGTCGCCTCTCACTTTCCTCAAACTGAAGAAGCCGCCCTCCAAATAGCCTTGAAATATGACCTGATCTACGCTCAATCTGGTTATGTTTATACCGTTCTTCCTGACCTCCCCAGGCCCGGCGGCGCTAACGCCCCGGGGGCATCTCATTCCGCCGATGGTATCGTTGGAGCCCTTTCCCATCCGTTCGCTCAACCTCCTATGGGCTACGGTCTCCCCCAGGGAGGGGCCAGCACCTCTAGCACTCTTCCCCCTCCCGGTAGCATGTATCCAGGATACGGCATGCCTCCTCCTTTTGCCCAACCTCCTGCTTACCTCAATTTTTCCCAACCTAACCATTACCTTTATCCGTAGCCTGGTGCGCCAGCTCCTCCAGCCTATGCGCTTTCATCTCCCTTGCCTCCTCCAAACCCGCAACAGCACTTACAGCCCCCTCCAGGGCAAGTATTTGCACAGCAGGGCGTGACTAATCCCCCTTCTTCTCAAAGAAGGCGAAGAGGAAATCCAAACCAATCTGCCCCTGGTACCAGTGGACCTACTCCTGGTGTTGACCCTAACACTGCCAACCAGCAACAGGGCACTCAGCCCAAGCCGGACAGGCCGCTTCGCACAAATAAGCCTTGTTCGTGTTGCGGTGTTTATGGTCATTACACCCACGATTGCCCCCTCTTACCACAGATGCGGCAGATGTGGGAGTCTCAAGCCACATTGCGCGGACAACATGCCTCCCCTCATGCTCCTCCTAATGTGGCCACTACCCAACCAGCTGTGTTTACTGATCCTTTCCCTCAACAAGGATTCGTGGCTACCCAACCGCCTGACAGCCAGGTCGCCACTCCTCCTTCCCTTTCTGGTTCCTCTGATTACCAGATCCTTATGATGCACTCTGATCCTTCCCCGACCATCGACCTTCACCTTCAAACTCGGTCTCGCAAGTATCCCAAGCCTCCTGCTCAGTCTGCCCCCGAGCCTCCTTCTTCAGGTTCTACAGAGCCTCTTTCGACATCTAGTGGCCCCTTACATATCCCTCAACCTAAAGTTGAGGTTCATACCAAGATTCCTAAGGGACCCCTACGTCGAAACGCTGCTTCCGGTCGAGCTGCTCATTCGTATAGTATAGTAGATGATTTGGCGCAATCTCCTGCTGCCATTTCCACACTGGAACTCCTCCAGTCGTGCCCTTCCCAAAAGAAGGCTCTACTATCTGTCGTGGGCACTGTAGATCCTGCTGATGACCAAATGATTGTTTTCGACACCACTCAATCGGACCATCCTCCTCTCCCTCCTTCCGTCGCCTTCCAAATCCCAGTCAAAATCCGGAACGCCAACGTTTCCCGGTGTATAATTGATGAGGGGGCATCCACCTGCATGATGTCCGCTTCGGTTTGGAAGCAACTCGGATCCCCTGAGTTGGCCCCTTCCATGATCACCCTTCGAGCGTGGGACGGCCATGCCTCCCAGCGCATTGGCCTGTTTCGTAATTGTCCTATCACCCTCGCCGGTAAGACTGTTTGCGTTGACGTCGAAGTCATAGACACCCCGCTAGACTACAACATTCTATTGGGGCGAAGCTACACCTATGCTATGTCTGCTGTCCCATCCGTGGTTTTTCACAAGATGTCTTTCCCCCATAATGGAAAGATAGTCACCATTGACCAGTTGACATATCATGAGCCAAAATCTCATACCTCACCTGAGACGACCATCTCTTCTGTAGCCAACAAGCAAACCATCGATTCCTTGACCAGTGTCTCCCCCGGCGTTTACAAATATTCCTCCCTGCTTGGAACTTTTCCTAATCTCCCCCCTCCTCCTATCACTGATCCCAGCTTATCGGATGTTTGCATGATGAAATCGTCTCAGGCTGCCCTTAAGCGGCCTACTTCGGCTAGTCAGCAACCTCCCCATCGCCCTCCGCAACCCGCTCCTAGCCATTCCTCTCAGCCAGCCGGACCCCCTCCTTCTGGCCCTCCCCCTACAGCTGGTATCCCTGAACCCCTTTATCCTCCTGGATCGGTTCCCCTAGGCCTTAACCATCTCGGAGCCGTCCCTCCTGGTCATTTCCCTGCTGGGCAGATACCTTTCCTGGCTCCCCCTCCCGGAGTATATTCTGTCCCCATCATGGCCACCCTCTCTCTCCCTAACCTGACCTTGGGCATACCAGTCTGGTACCTTGATCCTCCAGCAGCTACCCCTCCTGGTCACCCCAAACCCTATATAGCTTTGACACCGGTTCAACCGGTCCCCCTCGCTTCCTCCGTTGCCACTGTGCCCCCAACACCTCCACAGGACCCTTCTCCTGTCGTGACGGCTCCCGGGAAGAAAGGCAAAGCTCGCAAGGGGGCACCCAAAGACAAGACCACCACGACTGACCCGGCCCCTCCTCCGCCCGCAAAGCCTTGCGCCTTGTGTGATGTCGCCGGTCATGCCACCCATGCTTGTCCCAAGTTGCCCCGTATTCAGCCCATGGTTAAAGTCGCGTTCCCTGAATCTACAGTCCCTGAAGCCTCCATTCCTTCTTCGTCCGTAACCAAGAACCCCAAGACTCTCCGCACCAATAAACCCTGTGCTTTGTGCGGTGTTCATGGCCATTACTCCCACCATTGTCCTCACCTGACGCATTACCGCGCCTCTTTAGAAGTAGTCCGAGAGTATGAGGTTGAACAGAATCAATCCGCCTCTCCCATACTCGCGCAGTATGCTTCGGGCCAGCATGAGGATCCCCCCGCCCCCATCGACATCCCTCCCCCTGATGTTCAGATGACAGAGTCTACCACAACCATTCTTTACTTATCCTCCTCTACGAGACACTCGGAGCCCAGTCCCCCTGCATCCTCCCCTGTTGTTTCGCCTGGCCACCCCTTTTCTACCCATACCCGAGATCACTCCACCTGTGTCTCTGTTGACCTCCATAGCCCGAGTCCTCACCATACTTCCGATAGCCCTCATATACCACCCTCTAGTTTGTATATGAGTCATAGTCATCCTGCTCCTTGCACTCCCTCCCGCAGTTGCCGCTCGATGTCTTCTGTCCACTCACGCTGCCGTCATTGTCTCTCCTCCCCTCATTTGTTGTCTTGTAACACCATTCCGCAGGACCCCTCGTCCACACCCTTTATCGGTTATGCCGATGGTGCAAGTCGTTACTCTCGGAATCTAGCCTCGGCGGGTTGGGCCATCTTCACCCCCTTGCATGCCCTTGTTCTCTCCAACTGGGTCTACATTGGTTCTGCCACCAACAATGATCCGGATTTATGCAGGAACGCAACAGAATAAACACATAACCATAAATACAGAGATGCAGCGGAAATAACACTTCATTTCATTAATATCAAAGAACTGAAATTTGCTTACAGACAATGGAAATAAAACTAGCTAGGGTACTGGTAGCTATCTCTGAGAAGAGATGTGGTGGCTACAGACCTCTGAACTGCTTTACAATGAGGCGCGAGGGCGTATTTATTATTGAGAAACAATGGAGAACCCTAAACATCCCAAAAAACCTAACCCTAGGAGATGAAGCGCCAAAACTATGGGCCCCGTTTGGGTAAATTGGTGTTTCAACTTCCCAGGGACGTAACTTTGGCATACTATCTCCGTTTGACGCATATGATACATCATTAGAAAGCTCTATCCGAGGACTACAGCTGTCGGGACGAATTTTATCGGAAAATTCGCTGGCGCTTTCATACCCAAAAAACGTCGTTTAGGGCCTCAAAACGGCTCCGGAAGTTCAGGACCCGTAAAACTGCTAAAAATAGTAAGTTATGCCAAAACGGAAAAACTGAAAGAGACAATGGTGGGGGCCCAAGTGGAATAGGCGGGTGGCCACCAATATCCACCTGGATCAAACAATCAGGCCGAATATGATGCAGTGCGTGGTCTCTTAGTCGATGCCCTCTTCCATCGCATCCCCCATCTGCACGTTCGTTTGGATTCCCTACTTCTTGTCATGCAACTAAATGGTGTTTATCATGTGCATAACCCTGTGCTGTTTAGACGCTATTTACAAGTGAAACTCTTGATACGTGCATTTGAAACCATAACTTTCAACCATGTACCTCAAGAACAGAATCATTATGTAGATAGTATTGCAAACCATGTTCTAGATTGGCATTTATCACACGCATTTCATACAAGACAATAACATTTATAATCATTAAAAAATGATGCATATCCATAATATGTGTCGCAAAACATGTGTTTAGAGTCCATCTACTCTGATACATATGACATGCCCATCGCATGTTACAAACAACTCAAAACTGGGGGCACCACATGCCCCACACCTACTCACTATCTGGAGGATCCCGAGCCAATGGCTCTGTCCCTGCAGCCCATAGATCACGTATACCTTGAACGGCCATCGCCATGCGCCGCATGACACCTCGCCATTTCGAGGGAAGACCAATGCATGCCTCCACGTACTAGTCGTCTAAGTCTTGCCACCCGTGCTCTGAAACTCCGATCAGCAACGTCTCACATCTACGGCGGATGTCCTCCAGGAGGGCGGCCGCATCCTCATTACGTGCTGCTCTCGACCCACTCGGCCCTGCAGCTCCCGAGGCTGCTGGGCGTCCCATATATCCGACCGGTTTTACCAGAGCGATATCTGCATACAAAAAGTACATGAATCAGTACCATATCTACTATTCAATAACTTTAACATGCCCATACAAGAATAGTTACTTATCACTTACCATCGGGCCCCCATACTCGACCAGGCAGAAGTGGTAGGTCCGAATCGCCACAATAACTCATCCCACTATAGTGATAGTCGTCTATGTATAACGGCATCTGATCCCAATGGGCAAAGAACTCAGGTCGAAACACTCGCCCGACCGCCCCTCCTCCTCCTCTACACAGTAGCCGCCCCCACCAGCGCATCCTGGGCTCTCTCAGGCCCCCATCTGGGAGCTGTATATGAGGCCGCAAGGTCGGGATCTTCTCAAAGAAGAAGGCACACAATAAATTCCCATACGAGCAATCGTGGTTCACCTGCCGCTTGCAGAGCGACAACTGTCGCTTTAGCGACGCCAACATCATTTGGTCCCACCCATAGTACGTCCCGCTCAACACACTCTCTACAAGCATCATCTGCCCCCCGGTGATGTGATGGAACGCCTGGTTGCCCAGGATACGCAGCACAGCTGCGGCCACTGCACGGGTCTCTAGCCTCTCTAGATCCCCGATCGGTATCCGAGTCCCCTTGACTTGGAGACCCGGTCGACAATGTCGTTCCACAAACTCCATGATATGTCGCCCCCGGGGTAATACTGGCTGAGTGTTTCCCACCATTCCCAGTGGTGGGAGGCCCGTCAGAAAATACACATCATGGACTGTCAGTTCGATCCTGTGCCCCTGCACTACAAATACCTCATGCTCTGGATCCCAGTAACTGATAATATGGGCCAACAAAGGCTCTCCTGCCCTCATCAAAGGGTTCTCCAAAAACTTTAGAACCCCAAACCTGGCCAACACATGACGGACACCCTGATCCGCCTGGATCTCTGCCCGTAATGTACCCAGGTCTCTCTCTCTCCAGTTAACCCGTAAATCTGCCATACCTGCACAAAAACATCATCTTTGTCAGCATACAGATCGGGAATACCATAACCAAACACAAAAACCCAACTCTCAGCCATAAAACAACACTAAAACCCCTTCATCTCTCAGGTCGCAGTTTTCTGCCCAATTCTGGGACAGGTCACACTTTTTTCCCTGATACCTGCTTCCCAGGTCGCAATTTTTGGCCCAAAAAGTGCGACCCAGCCGTAGAGATGAAGGAGGGACTGTTTCTGAGATTTTGGGCCCTAAACTGAACTTTCAATCCATCAAAATGAAAGAGTAAGGTTAGGCCTCTTACCTGCAACTGACGGATCTCGATTCCAACGGTCGGTTTGTCCGCTATGCTCGCCGCAAGATTTAGGGCCTTCTCTCCTCTCTACATTCACAATAGCAAATGAGTGAATTTGGAGGGAAAACTGCCTTATTAAAAGAGAACCCCTATTTCTTCTTTCGACTGCTGCGACCATACCGTAGCCCCGTTTAACAAACCGTCTACACTGTTGGAAAGCTCTCACCGAGCCCTAAAATGGGTATCTGTTAGTTTTTTGTGATTTGATACTTCACCAGGACACATTTTGTCCAAGAAGGGTCACTTCACCTCTCCCTAAAATCAAATTTCCTCACTTACGACACTTGTACTTGGGGCACCATTTTGCCTCCTTACTTGTCTTTGTTCGTGTCGATTTTCATCATGAGTTACCATCTTGTACTCATGTTTTCATGGTCCCCCATTGGGCCTTTACTGTGTTGCAGCACCATCGAGTCGCCCTTGTTTAGAGCATCCAAGTTGAGTCATCATCGCATTCATGGAGTATATCCCGAGTCCCTTTGTACCCCGCTATAGCCCTCCATCCTTCATTGCTTGGTCTCTCTCTTGTGTCGCACATTATGACCTTCAGTCCCACTGTCCCCTATCCCTTATGCTATCGTGTCAGTCGCTGCCATGTCATTCATGCCCTTCATGCTCTAACAAGGGAACTCGTCCATTCACCACTCATTCCCTTCCATTTCACTATCATCATTAGTGTCAGTCTGTCCGTCACTCTATTATTTTCTTTTGTGCCTTAGTTGAGGATCTCTTATTGCCTCACCTATGGCGGACCTTTTTCTGTCGACATCAGCTCATTCATTCCAGAAGCCAGGTCTAGAGGGCGGTGTACCTTGGTTCCAGCTTCTACTCTTGTTCGGTGCCTCGGATCAGGCAAAGGGATCTCTCATTTCCCTTTGACTTGATTGTTTCTCCACTCCAGCTCCTTTCAGCATGACCGAGATCCGTATACTTGATGGTTCAGTGATACAGCAGCGGCTCTTGATGATTCTCGGGTGTGTGTGATATGTCTCAGCCCTCATGAGGGGGTGGCCCTGCAGGTAGCCCCCCACATGCCCGGATGACCTCCTCCTTGCAGCCTTCGATGCAGCTCCAGATATTTGATGATGTTGGCCTTCGCCACTTGCAGCGCCTCTTTGATTTGCATGTATCAGTCAGATTTTGTGAGCCCTTCCCCATTTACAGGGGGCATTTGGGTTGTATTTGTATCTCATGTACTCAGATATTATTGTATCAGTCTTGGCTGTTATCCCAGGCACAACATGTATGTGGGATTCCTCATTGTATTTTTATCTGGCTCATGATTATGCCGACTGTACTTTATGGTTCGGTCCCTTGTTTACTGGACACACTATTCTTTTGTACTTTGTCTCGGCGGGCATAGGTATGCCTCCCCCGCCGCCTTCAGCACAGGTACCCTCTCATAAAAAGAGACTTGTTGCACCTACGAGTCTCGTCTCCTCGGGGTCTAGTTCTTCAGCACACTATCTACCTTTCATTTCTCTCTCTGACTTCCCTTTTGTTGTCTGGTGATTGAGTTCTCACAACTTACTTCGGTCATACGATTTGCTTCTGACACTCGCACGCTGGGGGGAAATCTGTTACACCATTTTTTGGTCATCTAACCTATTATCATTAAATTGACCCAAGTACACCATGGAAGACCAATTTTACCCTAAGTAAAACTGCTTTCACTATGTAAAATAACTTAATAAACCACATTTATTAGGTTGTTTATGGTCAAAATAGGAAACCCCAAAAGGAAATATTTTTTTTTTTTTTTTAACTTTAACGGATATGATTTTGTATTTATGTGAAAAAGAGAGTGTGGGGCTTTGCCAGAGCAGCCCTAATTACATCATACATAGTCAGCTATAGCTGTTTTCAATCTTGACATTAGCAAGGGATTTCTAAGAATCTTTCTTCATTTATGTATAGCAGCCCTTTGTCCGTAGCGCTCCCTTTGTTGGCCATCGAATCCGCTTCACTATTTGAGCTTCTAAGGATATGAAAAAATTTGATGGATGCAAAGGCGGAGAGGACTCTTTTCAGTCTTTCCAATGTTCTCTTGAGGCCTGCGTTTCTGAATTGCTCTTCCATGTTCAGCTTATTTATGAGGATCTCCGAGTCTCCAAATACCTGTATTTCTTTGATCCCTTTTTCTCGGGCGATTTGACATGCTTTGAGGAGACTGAGAAGCTCCGCCTGATTATTGGTCTTCAGACCAAGACCCCAGTAGAAAGAGTCTCGGGTTGCACCATCTGGGGAATAAATGATCCCACCGGCACCTGAGGGACCGGGGTTTCCTTTAGACGCCCCATCAAAGAAGATTGTATGTGTTTTTTGAGCTCTCCACCATTGTTGAAATGTTTCATCAGAGTCTCTCTTTTTCCAGATTGGATGTTCTGTTTGAGGAGCTAGGAGGTTCTTTCTGCTTTGAGGTTCAAAGATTCCGAGCCACCTCTTCTCAACCGGCAGAAGCGATGCATCCACTTTGTAATACTGTTGCTGGGCTGCTTCAAGGAGGAAAGATCTGGCTTTTGCTGCAACTTGTAAGGGAGTGTAGTTCTGGTCATTGAATATCTTCTGGTTGCGGGCCAACCAAATCTGCCAGCAAACGAACTTGGGCAGAGCATTCCATACTCTGCGCCAAAAAGATTTGTGAGGTATTCGAGAAGGGTAAAGGTGACTCCATTCTGCAAAAATATCTGCAACTGAGGACTGAGTGGGAGAGTTTATGTGGAAATCTTGCAGCATAAGATCCCAGACTTCCTTGGCGAACAGGCAATCAATGAAAATATGGTGAGCAGTCTCAGTATTGCACCTGCAAAGAGCGCACCTGTGAGGGCCAGCAATCTTTCTTTTTGCCAGATTGTCGCCGGTAAGAATCTTGTTATGAATCACCGTCCAGAAGAAAAAGTTGACTTTTGGGAGTGCTAGAGGCTCCCATACGTTTTTCCAAAACGCTGCACTGTGCTTACTGTTTCCTGTTGTCTGAAATGCTTTGAAGCCGTCTGCTGTAGTGTATTCCCCAGATCGACCCCATCCCCATCGATCTTGCATGGCACGATGTATCGGAGCTGCGCCTTCCAATAGGTGTAGCAGATTGTTTAATTGATTTTGCAGATGGGCAGGGGTGTCGTGAAGTGCCCAACCGACCCATTCATCTCTGTGATCCCAAGCCGATATGTCATAAACGCTCAACTTGCCAGTTGATATGAGCCAGTCTCTTAAGTCTGAGATCTCAGCGTTTTCTATTAATGGATTCCGCCCCATTATGCTATCGTGCCAGAGGCGAGTGTGTTTCCCATTCCCTGGGATCCTGTAAGCATTTCGACTGAAGAATTTACTGCTCTTATAACAGAGCTTCCATAGCAGCGTACTGTTGACAATGTTTCCCAGCTGTAGGTTTCTGAAATCGACTTTGTTGGTATATTTTGATCTCAAAATGACACTGACATGATGCTTTGGATCTTTAATCATCTTCCACAAGATTTTGCTACCAAGGGCGAGATTGACCAGGGAGGGGTCACGTATTTGCAGTCCTCCTTCATCGATGGGCTTTTTGACAATGTCCCAGTTTGCCAAGTGCTGTTTCTTATCGTTGCCCCTGCCTCCTTGCCAGAGGAAATCTCTGAGAAGAGAGGAGATTTGATCCATAACATTTCTGGGGGCGAGCAAGAAAGCTGCTTGGTAAATTATTAAGGCAGACAGCTGAGATTTTATCAAAATGACCTTGCCTCCTTTCGTTAACCAGAATCCTCCCCATTTCGAAATTTTGGTTTTGAATTTGCTTATTATGTCGCTCCACAGCGACCTCTTGTTCACTCCTGAGATTATGGGGAGCCCGAGATATCTGATCTTGTCCCAATGAGAGTGCCCTTTGAATCCGAGAATATTAGCTATATTATTAAGCTCCTGTTGATCAGTGTTCCAGTTGAAGACTTCACTTTTTCTTTCATTTACCAGAGCTCCTGAGACTTTGCAGTAGTTTCTTATGACAGTGTCAAAGGCCTTCGCTATTCTGGTTGAGGCACCTCCCAAAAGAATCGAGTCATCTGCAAAGAGGGCATGATTCAAAGGGTTAACTCTGCTGGTGGGTTTGAGGCCCGGAAGGGAGCCTATCATTCTTTCTGCTTCAAGTTTTCGACTTAGAGATTCAGCCAATAAGATGTAAAGAAAGGGAGAGAGCGGGCATCCCTGCCTGATGCCTCTCTTAGCTTGGAAAAAGTTCGTTGGCCTGCCATTAATGAGGGGGGCTATCCATGGGTTATCCGTGCAGGCTTTTATGAGGTTTACAAACTGAGGAGAAAAGCCAAAGGAGAGCAAGACTTTGCTGAGAAATGTTCTGTTGACTCTGTCAAACGCATTCGCCATGTCTAGCTTTATGAGCATACCTTTCTCTTTTCTCTGCTTACTTGAGTGTATGGTCTCCTGCACTTGAATGACGTTGTCCAGAATGTGCCTGCCTTCCACGAATCCTCCTTGGGGACTAGAGATAATCCGGGGAAGCAAGGGTTTTAATCTGGTTGCCAACAGTTTTGCCAAAATCTTGTAGGAGGCGTTGCATAACGATATTGGCCTGAATCTGGCAAAGGTTTCCGGGTTAGAGTCTTTGGGGATCAAAGCTAAATAGGTTGAGTTGGTGCTGCCACCTACTTTAGCTTTTTTCAAGAATCCCCGAACCATCTTTTGAAGGTCATATTTTATGATGTCCCAGCATACTTTGTAGAAATGAATGGTGAATCCGTTAGGTCCAGGGGCCTTGTCAGATTCCATGGACCAAATGACTTTGATAATCTCTTCCTCCGAAACCGGTTTACAAAGATCAGAGTTGTCCTCTGGTGAGATGAGGGAAGGGATGTGAGTGAGAAAATCAGCTTCATCCACATCATCTCCATGGGCGCCCGAGCTGAAAAGATTTTGGAAGTGTATTTCAGCTGCTTCTTTGACTTGTTGGAATCCCTTGCAGGTTTGGCCCTCCGATGTCTTTATTTCTGCTATGTAGTTCCTTGACAATCTGGCTCGGTACTGCCGATGAAAGAAAGAGGTATTGCGGTCCCCGGCTTTTAGCCACAAGCTTCTAGACTTTAATCTCCAGTACTCTTCCTCTTTTCTGAAGGATTGGAAGGCTGCTCTCTGTGCTTTTGTTTCCCTGTCCAATAGATCTGCACTGATGTTTTTGCTCTCCATATCGTTTTGAAGGGAATGCAGTGCCTGGACTGCATCGGCTCTTTGGGAGGTGGGATTGGGGGCTGGTTTCTTAATCCAGTCCTTCAAAGCTTTTTTGGTAAGTTTCAACTTTTGCTCCCAAACGAAGCTTGGAGAACCTGAAATGGATGTGGCCCAAGCTGCTTTCACCGTCTCAGAGAAGCCCTCCCTTTCAATCCATTGAGGAGAGAAGCGAAATGGAATGGGACCCAAGTCCTCTTCATCTTCTATACAGATTTGTATGGGCTTGTGATCAGAGGATAGTTTGGGCAGAATTTTCGTTGTTATGATCTTCTTATTCATGAGGAGAGAGGTTTGCACTAGAAAGCGATCCAGGCGGGCAGAAATGTGTTATGTCCCAGTTCGATTGTTAGACCAGGTGAAGAGTCCTTGGATTGGGTTGAAATCCTGCAGATCCCATTGCTGAGCGAGCTCTTCCACTACAGCAACCATGGGATCCTTAGAATTGATGCCTCCTCTTTTCTCTTTGGCTTTCAACACGATGTTGAGATCCCCAGCAAGGATGATATTGTTGGGGGTTTCCTGCTCTAGAAATGCTGCCAGGGAGTTCCAGCAGTCTCTTTTTTCAGAATAATTGACAGGCACATAAAGATTTACAAGAGAGATAGTCAACTTACTTGCAAGATGGATTATTTCTGTGAATATCCAATATTGGGTCTCGTGAGTTTTGATCAGCTGATATTTATCTTCGGTCCAGAGAGTTGCCAGTCCTCCCGAAGAGCCTCGTGCGCTGATCGCTATGCCTGAGCTTTTCCTCCATTTTGTCTTGCTGATTTCTAGCAGAGCTTGTCCTGCTATCTTTGTCTCTTGGAGCAAGAGGATTTCTGCAGGTTCCGACTTTAATAGGTCCTTTACTGCTTCTATTTTTGCGTGGTTCCCCAATCCTCTGCAATTCCAAGAGACTAGCTTCATTATTTACCTGTGAGCGGGGTGGAGCCACCCTTGGCTGACCTGGGCCTGCTGTTTCTTCCGATCGTCATTTCTATTGTGGACTGGCTTCCTTGCGTTTTGAGCCTTTCTGCTTCTTCCTCTCTTTTTTCCTTGCGGGATTTCCTTCCGGCTCTTTTTAATGGGCGCTCAAAGAATTCTTCCTCTGAGGACTCTGAGCTTTCGACTGCCTTTTTCTTTGTGACTTCTGCATAGGTGGGGTTGGAGGGGCTGCCTTGGGATGCTTCAATCTGGATGGCGACCCCTTCCTCTTTGCTAGGAGGAGGGCCTTCTGCATGTTCCTGGTTCTCCTGTGCTTTATTCAGTGGTTCAGTTTGTACACCCTCCGTTCCTTTTGAGATTTCTCCCGCTTCCTGAGTGGGAATGGGGGTGTTCCTGGCTCCTGCTACTGCGCTTTTTCCTGCATCTTTTTTTGCATGGGCTGATCTCTGGACTAGGGTCCAATGGTCCCCGGTATGTTTTTCAGATTGCTCCTCTGCTCTCTTCTTGCAGTGTTTTGCGAAGTGTCCGTGGCTGTGGCAGTGTCTGCATTTAAAGGGGAGCTGTTCGTAGTCGAGCTCTTGGACATGCGTCCAACCTGCCACCGAGAGCTTGATCGCTTCAGGCAATCCTTCCTCGAGGTCCACTTCAACACAGATTCGGGCGCATGCATATTGGTCTTTTCTTATAGCCTGATCTATGTATTTTCCTAGTGCGTTCCCAATGATCTGGAGCGATTTTTGATTCCAGCAGTGAAGAGGCAGATGAGGGAGTCTCACCCACACCGGCACAGCAGATGGGACGTCTTGGGAAGGGTCGAAATATGGAGTCCATTTGTTTAAGTACAGGCCCTGCGGCCCCATGAAGTAGGGGCCATTTCTGAATATTAAGCTTCTGTCTTCCATGTTTTCAAACACAAATACAAAATACCCTTTGCCCACAAAGTAGCTCTTTACTTCGTCTTTTATCAGGGGTTTCCAATTTCTTTGCGTCCAGTCCTCCACAGATTTGGGAGAAGGCCATAAGCCTGTAAAATGGCCTATGAGGCCTCTGTCTGCCAGGTTCAGTGCCGCTTTGCAGGTGTCTTCCTCTGGCCGGGCAACTGTAGGAATCATGTCCAATCTTTTGATAAATTTCTGTTGAAATGCTGTGGGCGGGCGTTTTGTCCCGGATGCAATCAAAGTTCTGAATGCAGTGACTTCGGGGGGCGGATCTGCAGGGGGGGCAGAGCCCTCAGGAATCTCCATCAATCAACAGCAGGGGAGGGCGGGGCTGTGCGCAGGGGCGCAGCAGCCAGGGCGGCGCTGTATGGCTCCCAGAACCCTAGCTTCAGAGCGCAGGGGAGGGCAGCGCGCAGTTTTTTATTAGTATTGCCCCAAAAGGAAATATTAAACAAACCCATTTTGTTTAATTTTCCTCATGGAATAATTAATTAAACCATAATTTAATTATTATTCCTAGTCATGTTTAACCCAAAAACAAAGAAATTAATTAGATAAACCTTTATTTATCTTATTATTTTCTAGGAATAATTATTTAAATCTTATTTAGATAATATTCATTGTTAAATATGACCAAATCACCCACAAATAATTAAATAAATCATTATTTATTTAATTATCTTTCAACCACTTCCTTAAATAATTAAATAAATCATTATTTATTTGATTATCTTCTAACCGCTTCCATAAAAAGATAAATAAATCATTTATTTATTTATTTTTGACAAATTAAGGGATTTGACCCAAGTCAAATACCTTTTCCCTCCAACAAATATAATAAAATATTCCATAAAAGTGGATCTAGATCTGGTTAACCCATGCACCAAGATCTAGAATGACCCAATATTTTGTTATAAATAGGAGGGTTTTTCCTACCATTCTTCACCTTTTGTTGCCTATTAGATCACTCTGGATCTATACACTTGGTCACTCTTTTTTACCATTTGCTGTGTGAGCTCCCTTTGAGTTCTATTCTTTGTGTAGGTTTTCTACACCAAAAAGAGAGATAAATCTTAGATCTGAAGTGCTGAGGACTTCCAAGAACCCATCCCACTGAGGAGAATTGGATATGCCTTCTTGTTTTCCTCCCAGGTGCCCAATTAATATAAAAATTCTTTCAAAAATTGTTCTTGTCTTGTCTATTGGTATATGGAGCAAACCCTTAGCCTACCTTAATGTCTTTCCATGCATAGATGCGGGTTTTAGCTCTTTTATGTTCAACTAACCACAGATCTGAAGATATTGGCAGCCACTTTTGTTGTTAGGGCTATTAGTTATGCATAGCTAAAGTGGTCCTTTTTCGTACACTTCGACAAAGGATTCATACTAACAGTTGGATTGACGAGAGGTTGTCTAATAATTAAACTGAAGCTAAATTAAATATCAATAACATATATTTTGTGGTTGTTGTGAGTGTGATTGGTGTGTATGGTTTAAGCTAGAAATCATGATTATGCAGTGTGTTTAGGAGCTTATCACGATGGCAATAATAAAAAATGATGTGTGTGTGTAGAAAATTGTGCCACTGCTATTTTGTGTGTTGTTGTTAGTATTGAATGTTTGTATGATTTATCTATGGCTCAAAGTGTTGTGCAATAATGGATTGAGTTGCAGAGAAGTTGAGGGTGTATAACAAAGGATTTTTGGATATAATATTGTTTAGATACTCATATATATATATATATATATATATATATATATATATATATATATATATATATGCTGCAAATACAATGTGTAACACCCTCCTCCCACACTTACCGAGTTTACCAGTCCACCGGAGTAAATATGTGACAAAGAGTTACTATGATATGATTCAATCTCCTATATCAACTTAAGGAAGTGGAATAGACAAAATAAAACCATACTGACCTACCTCGCATGCTACAGGACTCCTGAGGGATAAACCACCATTCCAGGTGTCCAAACCCTGATTTAACTTGCATTTTTATTGATCTAGACTCTCAATCGCATGCACAATCCTACATCCATGCGACTATAGGCCTCCAGTTGCATACATAACCACTGCAAGGGTGCAACTGCAGTATTTTTCAGCTAATTTTGTGCCTGGGACCGTGAAATTTGTGCTACGTTTTTAGGGCAAGACTCCAGGTTACTGCCCAGACCTTGACAAAAACTTCTAGAATGATAAATGACACAAATACAAAGCCTCCAACACAAAAATTAACCGAGATCTTAACCTAATAAGGCCTAACCATGGCATTCATTATGTCAAACACATCATGAACATGTAATCTACAGGTCATATAAATGCCTCTGAGCATAGGGACTTCATACTTATTTGAGAATTTTCAAGAAGGTCTGATTCCATCTCATAATAGTTGCAATACCATATATTAGGTCATGCATTCATTTTTCATTCATTTACTAATTAAAGCATGATGATATCCATAACTCAAATCTGTCATAAACAATGTTTATAACCAACATAACACAAACAAATCAATAATGATAGAGCAACCATTATAATCACATAATAAAAAACACATTTACAAATAATACACAAGAGGAAAAGAGCTCTTATTAACATATGAAAAATCCGTCCAAGCCAGGGACTTCCATGTACCACCGACCATAAATTGGGCTAAACCATATATTTTTTTCATTCAATCAGCCTCGTGCCATATTACAAGCATGAATGTGGGACTTACAATAAAACAAACCAAGGCTTCCTCAGGCTTTACCGCAATCCACAAGGGACTCCTAGGCCCAAGCTCCCATCTATCCAACCAAGATTTACTGCAATCCCACCAAGGGATTCCTAGGCCCAAGCCCCCATCTATCCAACAAGGATTTACTGCAATCCCACCAAGGGATTCCTAGGCCCAGACCCGAAACATACACTACCAGACTTTACCGCAATCCCACCATATATTGGTCCAGGGATCACCAGGCTTGTACAAGCATGGATACCTCTGTATCTCTCTACCTAAACCATGAAGAATTTTTTTTTCTCCACCTATAGGTTTTACCGTGTATCCCGCCATTACCGATCAAGGGATTCCTATGTCTAACGAGGCTCCACCTTCTAGTATTTACCGTGTATCTTGCCATTATCAGTCAATGGATTCCATGGCCTAACGAGGGGATTCACAACTAGAATTTACTCGGTATCCCACCATTACCAGTCAAGGGATTCCCAGGCCTTGTGATTTTTCTTGATACCATCCCTCTCAGTTTCAAAACCATCTATAAATCTAGCTCAACCAAGTAAAATAAACCCCATCACACCATGGCTATCTGGAAATGGCAAGGCAAGACTGAAAACCACTATCACACCTAGAAAAACCCATGCCAATGATAGTAAGAGAAATAAATACACACATGCATGTACCATGCATGCCAATACTAGCAAGGAAATCATACATGCAACTCGATATCTAAAAGTAATATCGTTGTAGTCGTTGAATCCAACTCTTCCTTGCTTGATATTTTCTTCCCTTTTCTTTCTTTTCCTTCCTTTTCCTTTCTTCCTAAAATTCTAGAGTGCTCCAAGAATACTCTAAATATGCAAGAGTACGAGAGAGAGTGGAGAGAGATATCCACCCAAAAAATATCAAAGAGCCTACCAATTGATCCTGAGAAGTCTTTTATCAATGAGGCCTCTAATTTCTTCAATTTTCCATTATTTTCCTTCAATTTCCTTCTCATGAAAATTTGTGACCTTTCAACTTCCTTTAATTTCCTTTATTTTCATAAATAAAATGCCAAATAATGCATATTTTCCTTTTCAAATGCCTTTTTCGATTTCCTTTCAGCCATAACAAGCCAAATGAACACCCACTCAAATGTTTTTCCCACCATTCATCTTGGAATACATGTCCCATGACCTTGGTCTTACTTTTTCCTTTAGATTTATTAAATGAATTTTTAACCAGGGTTTTTACAAACCCTTCCCCTTGGGGGAACACCATCCTCAGTGTTCTATGACACCTACAACCATAAAATCATTGAAAACCAAACATACTGCCCATGGAGCTTTATAACGCATCTCGTTGCAACATTTACAATGACATCCTGCTAAAAACATAACAGTCTTACAATTTACTGGAGCTTTATAACACAATTTATTACGGTGTTTACAATAATAACCATATTTACTCATACACATTTTCTTCGACCAACAAATAATCATATTTTCTATGGAGCTTTATAAACATATCCCGATATAGTATTTACAATAATGTACACATATACACATGCACATTTTCTCAACCAGCAAATAAAAGGATACGATGACTACATCCTCAACAAGGGAATATAGAGGCTCACACCTCCACCCTCAAAAGTAGTGCCAAGATTGACCTCCTTCCCAGGAATTCAAGAATCCACTGCCAAAGTCAAACCTGCATCCAAGGTCCAGCGCTACAATCCTATGCCACTTGTCCCTCAATGAGAATTTACTATCTCATTGCTCTAGGGTACACTCCCAATGTGCTTATGATTCCATCTGACATTGTTAATGACCAAAATTAATGTATTCCTCATCCTTCCCTTCACTGTTACAAAGTCCCTCAAGTAATCCGGTCGCCCCCTTCTGTGCAGTCACTCACCTTCCAAGTTCCCTGACATTCCCTTTCTTGGGCAATCCATCCCTTTGCAAGGCTTCCTCGCATCAGAAGGTCAAATAACCAAGGCATATACCTTCCCCAAAACCATCATACCAGTCACAACATGCTTATGACAATAAATGGATATTATTGGGTAGTAATGTCCCACAATGACTCTGCTCTTGAATGTTTTACCATCATACTTTTTCCTATTCCAATTCCTTCTGTTGTTGTTGTTAATTCTCATGTAGTCAATCCAACCACCCAAACCAGGAATTTTCCATGCTTTCCTATAGCAAGAACATAATTTCCATTAGATTAAAAAAAATTGAAATAAACATACGTCATCGATGGCTCGTCAATAAGGTACACTTGCAAACTTTTTCACTTTATATTAAAACAAGTCAAACTAGTTGTTTGATCAAATCATCATGTATAAACATATCACATCCAGTTAGCTTAGAATGCAACCATCATAATCAAAATCATAGATCACATGTAACCATCATAAACAAGAATCATATATCACATTCATAATAAAACTGAAATAAAATATTGATACTTATCCTTTAATTGATCCTTAGCTTCTACCTTTACCCTTTGTCCTTTCCGTACGCACATCAGATCAGTTTCCACACCCGACAAACACTCAGTGCCTTCTCTTCAACCAGGTACACATACACATAGTGTGCATCACACATACATAGAAATTATACAAACAATATGTATACCAATGGATTCAATCCGATCATGCGTTATGCTAAAGAAATATATTGCTTCTACAAATTAATTGTGGAAAATAAACACGATCACACAATCGCACCAAGTAAAAGAAGGAAAATCAATCCAAAACACAAGATATTTTTTTGTGGAAATCTTGCTGCTCAAAACCCTTCTATCTCTATTGTATAATGAACCAAGGAATCATGAAAAAAAACAAGAACTCTTCTCACAAGAGTTTGATGCACTATCCTGACTATCTCACGTTGATCTTTAAAAAAATTGGGCTAGTACTTAGCCAATTCTCAACTTCTGCTCAGCCTTCCTTTCTTACGCAATCCCTAGGCAATTAATCCCTATTAATTAGGATAATCAGCCTTCCTTGATTGCATAATACATCATGGGATTCCTATGGTGTATATAATTGCACCCGGGAAATTTGTTGTAAATACAATTGATAAATAACTTCCCTTTAACCTCTGTCTCAACTGGCTATTCATCAGAACTGACATACATGCAGCTATTAACAGCAAATCATCAATCACTTGACAGATCACTACATGTGAATTAAATCTGATTTAATTCACTTGACCTCTCACTAGTGCAACAATTAGTTACAACTAGTTAGACTAACTTTAACTCACTTCATTGAGTTAACTAATTTCTCATGCATTAAACTAATACACTAACTACAACTTGGAATCTAAAAAATACAGTATCACTCTACATGCCTCACCAACCACCCTCAACTCGAATTTCATGAGCTAACTAAGTCTATCACACTCAGTCAACTATTACAAGTAATTATGAGATAAGATTACAATTTATTGTCCATTTTATTTAAGGGATTAATAAATTTGACACGCGTTTCTTCTAATTTAATTAAGAAATAATTAAATAAAAATCCTCCATGGTAGCCATTTCTGGATGCCATTTTCTGATCAGAAATGGATCATGGACCAAAATGATAGCTCAAAATTTAAAAAAATTATAAGTGTTCCAAACCTGAGCGACCGGAAAGGTCTCGATGTTGTGATTTCGGTGCTGCGAACGATTCGAAAAACCGACATCGTATGAAGAAGTTATCGCAGTTTGAAAAGTCTAGTAAACTGCAAAAACTGGACTTTGACCAAGTTTGACTTGGAATTTTGGAAAATTAAAAAGAGAATATTCCAAGGAATATTCTTGGAATATTCCTCTGAATATTCATTAGAATATTCCATATGGCCCAGTCATTGAAGGCCAAGTGGCATCATTTGATTTGATATTGGGTTGACTTTCGAGTTTTGGACCAATCAAAGGCCGCCATGTGGCAGGCTCGGAGGCCGCCATGTGGCCCAGGAAAGGTCTTGTAAAATTTTGGGACTCCGCCAGGTTCAAACACCCGACCTCCGAGTGCGCAGGAAAGAGCCTTTACCAACTCCTCTACATGGTGTTACTTAACATCATATGCATCACGGTTTTATTTATTGTTTAAAGGTTTTTGCGTTGGGGGTTTGGGAGGCCAGCCTCCCCCCCCCCTCCATGCACCCAAGCACCGGAACTATGGACTTAAACCTTCATGCTAACCATCATCTGCAAAATATTCTAAATGTGTTCACATGGCCCATTAACGTTTATGCCACGGCTAGCCTTTTCCGCCTGTTGTTGGGTTAATGGTCCATTTTAACCGCGGGTTTTGTTTTGACATGTGCCCAGCACCCCGATGGTTAGCATTAACGCTAACAGTTAGACTTGGTGGATATTTTGGTAGGTGCACCAATTTTGGTCAAAAATTCCTATTTTAACTGGAGTTAACCCCAGTCCTGCACATTTAGTGGAGCTTCTTTAGGGGACACTAGGAAAAAGTTGTTTTGGCTCTCTCCGGAGCTAAATTCGCACGATTTTGGAGTGCCAATAGTAAATTTAGACTATATCCAACATTCCAAACTCAATGGAGTAGGTTACAGAGCCATCAGAGATATTATAAGCAGGTTTTTTCATCAGTGAAGTTCAAGGGGCCATGAGGGCCACCAGGAGGCAGCAATAGTTTAAGGCCTAGCCAGGGGAGCTAGGAGCCTTATTCAGAGATCCAATAATCAATTTTGGATATTTCAGATGTTTTGAATATGATGAGATGGGTTTTAGAGTCTATAGAGAAATTTTGAAGGCCTAGAAGCTTCAGTAAATTTCCAGGGGCCATTAGTGCCAGATTTTTCGAATAATAGTTCAGGGCCTAGCCAGGGGAGCTAGAGGCCTTATGCAACGAACCAATAGTCATTTATGATTGTATTAAGAATTTTGAATCCATTTATGGAGGTTTCAGAATATTTTTAGGACTTATAGAGGTAGAGAACCTATCAGATAATTTTTCAGTGACCCTAGTGCCAAGGGGTGTCGACAGGTGTTGGAGACAAAACTGGAGCAGCCGGAGGCCATTTTCAGTGAAAAAATAGTCTATCCTAACTAATTTTGGTATAATGAATCCAATGAATGGATTTTCAGAGACATTTGAGAACTTTTAGATCTTGAGAAGTTGAAGGGAAGTTTTGGGCAGCCCTAGGCAAACCGTGGAGGAAGGCCTAATTTGGGGATGCAGTGCTCGTTTTGAGAAAATTATCAGTCAATATTTGGTGTCTGATGTGTGTTGGAGATAGTAGGTGTGGTTTCAGGGATAGAAATAGAATTCTGAAGGATTTAGTGCCAAGGAGAAGCTTAGTGTAGCTCAGTGCACCGACAGAAGGAATCGAGTCTAAGAGAGCCTAAAGTTGTTTGCGGAGTGATGACAGCCATGACATGGATATAGATGGTATTATAAGACCTTTGGATCAGTTTAGTATCCATTGGAGTTAAGTTTCGAACTTGTAAAAGAAACTTTACCATAATCCCAAAGAGCCAAGTCAAGATGACGAAGCTCAAAGGAGACGTAGCCCACGATATTCGGGTGAAATCCTAGATTAATTTTGTTGTTATGTGTGAATGTTTTATTGCTGCATTATGTTTCTGTTATACATGTTAAATTTCAGCAAGAAAAAATGAACTTAATACACTTAAACAGTTAAAAATCATACACCACTTTCAAGTGATAATTCCGCAAAATGTCGAGTATAAGCTAGATAATTTATTTGTTTAACTAAGTAGGAGGTTCTTGAAATACATAACAATTTATCAAACCCATTTTCAAATCATTTTTTGGATTTTTTTTCTGGATGCCAATTTCACTATTTCGTGTTGCAAATTTCAACACTCCCTCTCAACAAGAAAGGAATCAATATGTCCCAATCCAGTACCTTTGGAATATTCTTGCATGAAACACTTCTCTAGTGTTGTTCGCACATGAAACTCTCATGAAACTAAATAGCCTCCAAACAACTGAATCAGTATATTTCATCTCTCATCAGAGTCTTCTAACTGTTGGATCCTACTGCACATGTCTACTAGACTCTCTACGCTGCTGACATATGCATCCATGCACTCTGCACTGTTGCCAACTCTTATATGCGCTCCAATATCCGACACATGTAACTCTGATTTTTGTCTTCCTAACATCTGACTGCATCAATCTAACCAATCATTCCTGCTATTTCTATATTGTGGGCTCCACGTAGCCAGTTTTGATCCATGAGACGCACCATCTCAGTGGACCCTGCCCAAATTTATTCTTGGGATTATATCTGCACATCGCCCCACCTCACACCTGGAGGTATAGCTGCATGTACTCCCTCTGCCCATCTGGATCAAAATTCCCCCCTCTTGGAGGTCTCTGCTTGAGTGGACACTTCCACTCGATCTCCTCTCTGCTTCTCCAATTGTGGTTGCTCCAAAAGCTTTTTAGACTGCTTTTGAGACTTCATGTTGAGAGGCTCCTTCTCAACCACCAAGTCACTAACCTATTCTTTGCTCCTCAAAGATTTGCATGCATATTTTACCTCAAGTGCATGCAGGTTCTTGATGCACACACATTGTATTTGTCTCGCCGTCACAAAATTTTCAAAAAAAAATAGTTGATTTTAAATCGATGATATATCCCTCATCCAAGCTCTCATTTGACCTATTTTTTTTTTCAAATTGGGTATTTTTTCACAAGGAATCAAAATATGCTATTTGTTTTTGAAACGTTTTCATCAAAATTTTCATATGTTCTCTGAAAACTCGCCGCCCAAAAAAATCCTGCTCCAATACCATGTAGAAATTATAAAAAATATATGTATACCAATGGATTCAATCCAATCATGTGAAATGATAAAGAAATATATTGAATCCTTCTAAAAATTAATTACAGAAAATAAACACGATCGCACAATCACACCAAGTAAAAGAAATCAAATCAATTCACAACACAAGATATTAAACTAGGGAAAGCTTGCTGCTCAAACCCCCTCTATCTCTATTGTATAATGAACCAAGGAATCATGAAACAATACACTGCACTCTTCTCACAATATTTTGCTGCAATATCTTGACTGTCTCACACTGATCTAGACAAAATTGGGCTAGTACTTAGCCAATTCTCTGTTGGACATTGGGTTCAACGCTCCCCGTGTGTTTCGCCACATGGACTAACCGCCTCTCATGGATCCTAACTCTGGCGATTGTAGCAGATACTAACGCCTGTGGGTTTTGGTCTAACGGTAAGCGTGATTCCAACAAGTGGTATCAAAGCGACAGGTCTCGAGTTCGAAACTCACCCGGCTCGTGTTGGGGGGAGATTGTTGGACATTGGGTTCAACTCTCCCCGTGTGTTTCGCCACATGGACTAACCGCCTCTCGTGGATCCTAACTCTGGCGATTGTAGTGGAGAGTAACGCCTGCGGGTTTTGTTCTAACGACAATCGTGATTCCAACATTCTCATCCTACTTTACTTACAAAATCCCTAGGCAATTAATCCCTATTAATTAGGATAATTAGCCTTCCTTGATTGCGCAATACATCATGGCCATCCTATGGTGTATATAATTGTGCCCGGGAAATTTTCTATAAATAAAACCGATAGATAACTTCCCTTTAACCTCTGTCTCAACTGGGTCTTCATCAGAACTGACATGTATGCGCTATTAATAGTAAATCATCAGTCACTTGACAGATCACTACATGTGAATTAAATCATATTTAATTCACTTGACCTCTCAATAGTGCAACAATTAGTTACAACTAGTTAAATTGACTTTAACTCACTTAATTGAGTTAATTTATTTCTCATACATTAAAATAATACACTAACTACAACTTGGACTCTAAAATAAATAGAATCACTCTGCATGCCTCACCAACTACCCTCAACTCGAATTTCATGAGCTAACTGAGTCTGTCGCACTCAATTAACTATTACAAGTGATTATGAGATAAGATTACAATTTATTGTCCAATTTATTTAAGGGATAAATAAATTTGACACACATTTCTTCTAATTTTATTAAGAAATAATTAAATCAAAAGCCTCCATGGTAGCCATTTATGGATGTTGTTTCTGGATGCCAATTTCATTGTTTCTTGTTGCAAATTTCAACAACATATACAACCACGCATGGCATACAACATGATACAATACATGCACCTACACCTAACATACAACACATATACCTACACCCGGCATAAAAAATAACACATACCCCTGCATTCGGCATACGAAACAACACGTACACCTATGCCTAGTGTACAACACAACCAATACATACACCTACACCCAGTGTACAACACAATACATATACATACACAGAGTACAACACAATGAATACACATGTCACGATACCATGACTACGCAATGCACATACACAAAACAACATGTACAACATGCATACAATATGACATGTACACAACACAACATGTGCGACATGCACACAATACCGCCCGTATAATAGTACTGCATGCACAACATGTACACAGCACCACCTGTACACAACACCACCTGCACAAGTACACAACACCACCTGTACAACATGTACATAGCACCACATGTACACAACACCACCTACACAACGTGTACAAATCACCACCTGCACAATGTGTACACAACACCACATGCATGACGTGTACACAACACGATATGTACACCGCGCCACATGCACGACATGTACACAACACCCCATGTACAACATGTACACGACACCACATGCATGCAACACTGACCCATGTAAAACATGTACACGTCACCACATGCAAACAACACCACATGTATAGTCATACACACAACACCACATGTACAAAGCAACATATGTACAACATGCACACCATGTCATATGCAATATGCACAAAGCGCCATATTTACATAGCACCGCATATCCAGCATTCGCACAACACCATATGTACACAACACCGCATATCCAACATACGCATAACACCATATGTACGCAACATTGCATAGAAAACATATACACAACACCATATGATACCATCACGACATAAACAACATGTACACAACACCATATATACATAGCATTGCATAAACAACATGTGCACAACACCATATGTACATTCACTACATAAAAAACATGTACACAACACCATATATACACAACACTACATGCACACAACATCACAGTTGCAACATGTAAAACAAATGCACAACAACAGTATTGCACATCCAGAGACCACACACTGAATCTACCAAGAAACCTTGCTTCCAATGTATTTCCACTATTCATGCATGTTCCAGCATGTCGTTGTTCATACTGCTTTCATTCCGCTGATGTATCCCTCAACATTACTTGTCCATAACATAAACATAGACATAGTATAGTCACATAATATAAATTCATATCCACATGATACTGACCTTGTAGATCTATAAGGGTTACTCTTCCCACTTGATTCCTCATAAACCAGGAACCTCTTCATGCCATTCACATGCATAAGCAATCATTCCTCGATAAGAATGATCTCTAATGACCCTGTCAGACAATGAAATACATACATACATATATACGTATAATCATCAGCATAAAACAATCATGATCTCTGACGACCCTATTAGACAAAAACATACATACATACATACATATATACATATATAGACATCATCATAATCATAATCACAACATAATTACCAGATATCATAAGGTTAAGGTTAACAAAACTCCCTTTATCCATGCACAACATGCACAACATTGAGAACAATAGTTCCCAACTTAGCCAAGGCATTTGTTACCTTAAGCCCATTTACTTTACCTTTCCTAATACCTTTCTCATGATTGTTCTACCATCGTCCATTTATCCCAATGGACCCAACCAACTCAACTAGTTGTCATACTCTTTCATTCAGTTTCCATTATACATTCATCGAGCTTCATCCAGGTCTTATGTTACTTGTTGGGTTTCATCCATATCTTCTCCAACTCCATTAACTTTCCTCTTTCCCAACCAATTACCAAGACCCTCAAAACATAAAAGGAAATAACAAGAAACAAACCAGAAGACAACCATGAAAACCAATAACAATACGAAACCACAAAAAAAGTGGTATGGCCATACATTGGACATAAACAAAGCCGCAATCAAGTGCAAAAAATCACAGAATACCAAAAGCACAAGACTAGCAACAAACACCATGACTCAATTCCCATGGATTCCCAATGCTTCCTATGGAAATCTCAGCCTGAGCCTTCTCCAATATTTCATGGCAGTCACTTTTTGCATCCAATCCCCTGCATCATACCTCCATAAACACATAATTTCTCGTGGATAAATAAGCATAATCAACATGCTAGTTACCTTACCTTATTATGACAAGAACGCGACCTTGTAACCTAAAACAACTATGCCATATCTAAAGGGAATCTAATTCCCTTGATGGATCCAACTATAACTATAAAATATCTAATATAATTATCAAATACATGTTCATAACTATAGCACATAGCCACATATTATCAAATAAAATCAAGGTTAATAAGATTTCACGTATTCATGCAAAACACCCATTCATTTGGAATTGTGGTTTCCAAACATAGCCAAAGGAATCCTCACCCAATTCATTTCTATTAACTTTTACCTTGTTGCAATTAAGTCTTATTATGTCTTGTCACATCACCCAACTATTAGTTATATAAAAAAATCAACTATTACCTTATCATGCTAATACCAAGCATGTTTCCCTACAATCTTTCACAAATGTAAGTCACATGTTCCAAACATCAAGACAATATATTTATTAATTTGAAATCAGCCTTTACCAATACTAACAACCATGTCATAATCAACTCAAAGTCATAATACATAATGCTACAACTATCACCTTCTTACACTCAAGTACATATCAACAGTATCAACACATATTATGTCAGCACGATCACCCAAGATTATTTCTTCATGCAAACATATAGACACATACTCATATTGTGGAATCAATCAAACAATCAACAACCTGTAAACATACCATGTTGATAAACCAAATAGATGACATAGTAAAACTCATACCTCAATGTATTTAAGGGGAGGCTATCACATCAGCACAATCCATTCTAGATTAGTACAACACAATATCACAATTATATCAACTCATACCTGAATATCATAACCATAACCATCTACACACACTAATCTAGATAAGCATGATACATAATAGAATCAAGATCCTAGCGACAATGACCATATTCATCATGCACAAGACCACAATGCATATAACAACAAGTTACTAGCATTCATGACTATCCGATGCATATGCATATGACCGCACTGATTAACTAGCATCTATCATGAATGTAGCCACAACAACAATATAATGACAGGCATATACATAACCATAATTCTTATAACAACCATTAACCAACATACCTAGATACCCAACATACAAACCTATATGACAATCTGCTCTTACCCCCAGGTTTAGTTCTGCAACCTCGCTCTGATGTTATTCATCTTCTGCTCTATCTCAACAACACATTAACATCATAACATACCATCAACATCATGATGACATAAATACATACATTAAACTCATGATGCATATCTAACCTACTATGCATTCATAACCATAACCATGAAAATTTTTGCACAACAACATATAGACACTAACATGTATTACAAATGCATATACAACCAACATGCATTCATGACAAGCACATCCAAACAACAACATCAACAACTTCTACATGTCAACACAACTATAACAATGACCATCACCATGCATACATAATAAGCACATATACCAACTACATGCATGCATGACAACCACATTCTGTTGTGTTGCACACTTTTTTTCAAATTTCCAAGGAAGCATATATCCCAAAATCAAATTGAAGGACCGGATCATCAGCCATCAACATTATGTGCCATTGTAAACCCATTCTAGATTTTTGTAATGTAAATGATGCTAGTAAGATCATGAATGTATGTAACAACCTATGTAAGCCTATTATTTTTCCGAAAGTTTCATCCTATGAGGTTTTTCATCTCACTGACTCATCTTTGTTTCGAAACACATATTGTCGACAGAGTTTTTCCTTCCAACCTCGCCCCAAATCTAGGGTGGAATTCTTTGTCAAAGACATGGGTGAGTCCTAGTTTTTTAGTTGAGTCTTACGTAAAGGTGATTTGGGAATAATTTGAGCTAGTTGGCTAAATTATTGTATTACAAATCACTTGGTCGACTAGATGATATTTTGTCGTAGATTGGATATGTATTTTGAGGGTCTAAGCCGAAAGGGTATTCCCCCATTGAGGGCCGAATTGTAAATATTATGTAAAAAATATTTTAATGCATGGTCCCTCATATTAGACACCATGGTTAAAACATTAGAGGGTGGAAAAAACATTAAATCCCCTCAAGTGTCAATTAACTAAATTTTCTGGCAAAAAATTTAATAAATCTAAGCCAAAAAATTAATTAATTTAGAGTCAAAATTAAATTGATAGGAAAATTAAATTCTCCAAGTGGAAAAATGCATGGGTCTTAAAAGAATTAATTTTTGGAGGTCCTCCACCAAGGGAATATTGGATATTTCAAGAAAAAATGGACACTTAGACCATGGTGGTTATGTCAAAGTCAAATCTTTGAGGAAATTAGCTCAAAATAATTAATCTTGAGCTAATAAAAATGGAATTAAATGATAAATTCGAAAATTATTCAAAAATAAAAATTCAATAGCTAAGATTAAAATATGATCAAATATTTTTCGACAACCAAGATTATTTTGACAAGGATCAAGCCAACTAACCATTATTTTTCCACTTGGATGATTTATCTATAAATTAGAGAGTCGCTTGAGTCTCTAGACATCTTATGTATGGATAAGAAATAGCTGAAGCATTGATGTAACACTATTGTACCACTAGAACCAAGGGTTAGCTCAATTGGTTGAGTCCCCGCTTGGAAGTACTCCCAGATTGAGAGGTCACAGGATCAAATCTCCTAAATGCCCGCGGGGTTAGGCCTCAGTGTTAGGTCGACAGTAGATCCCTTCGGGAGGATTTATTGCGATATATTAAGACGTGGATGTAGCTAGTACATGTGTGTGGGCACATAGGAACATGAACCACTATGAAAAAAAAAAACACTAGTGTACCACTGGGAAATTTATTTGAATCATAATAAAGACTTTGGGGTGCAGTTAAAGGTGTTCAGTGTTCGTTGATTTGTGGTATGTGTTGGATACGGGCTTTCCTATATTGTGGTGGTAAACACTAAAATTTGTTTTTTATTGGATGAAGATAAATTCATTCTATCAATAGTTTTGGGCTTACCTTATATCATTTGATTTTCCATATGGTTAACAAATTTTCTTTATATATATATTGTTTGCAGGTTCCCCAGTCCTTGGTCTCCAAGTTCACAAACTGTGGGCATGAGCTGACTTTGTTTGGATCCCAAATATTTATGTGGTTGGTTTAAACTTCGCTAAGAATTTAGTGTGCATTGATTTTCTAAATCATTTTTAGTCATTTATCAAAGAAAAAATTCCATAAAAATTATTTCTCAAAAAAAAATTTCAAAACCCTTGTATATTTGTAAATTTTATAAATAGATTTGTAAATTAAATTTGTAAATTGTTTTTTTTTTTTTTGCTAATTGGGGTTTTGAGATTTTGTATATATTTGGCATTTTGGGTATTTGTGAAACTATTTTTGCAAGTGAGATCTAATGGAGAAGGCTGGAATAGAGCTAGATCTAGGCCCTTGAGGGTAAGATCTAGTCCCTAACTCTTTTTTGCAGCGCCAACCATTGCAGAAACTGAGCAAAATTGTAGATCTAAAGCAATACAAATTTTTTGAAGTTGGTTTTTCATGTTTTAGCCCTCCCGGACTTGGATCTAGCCCCTCCATTGCTAGTGTTTCCCTTTATCCCCCCTGTGTTAGCCCTTCTTCCCTTTGTGTTATCATTTTAAGGCTTTTTATGGCAGGTCGTACCCTCTAGGGGCCTCGGTCTACCCTTTTAGGCTCTGCATTGGAGTTTTAAGGCTTGGACGTGGGCCTAGGAGACCTCGAGCCCCCTTATTTACCCTAAACGGTTTCCCTTTGGGCTAGCCATGGGCTTTTCAATCCTTAATCTTCCCTATAGTCCCAGTGTCAATCCTTTTATGGATTTTCCTGCCTTCTTGCCCTTCGCTTTTCCCTCCTTTTCAATTTTTGACCCCTGATCGACCTTCTTTTAACCTTTAATATAGACGTTGGCCCGATTGGGCCTAGCATCGACCATCTTTGGCCTTATTTTTCCCTATTTTTGACCTCTTCATATTTCTAAAGTTTTGGGACTAAATACTTGGTGGGTTTTGCAGAGATTTGGCTCAAAAGGTTTGATTTGTAGGTGGCAAGTTCATCCTAAAATTTTGGCAAGTTTGGGAAAAGTGATATTCAAGGACTTATGCGTAGGGTCTGTTCTTTAAACCCTAATTTTCATTGTTTATTACTACTATAAATTACACTTTATAGCAGTGATACATAAGCCCTAAAATTACATCTAATTGATCAAAATAGCTCTAAAATTGTAAAATTTGAATTTTCCTAAATTTTGGCCACTTGGGCATTCGTCATCTAGCCTAGATATGATTTTTTTCTTGGTGGAATTTACTACACAACTGAGTATATCAGATCTATAATTTTCTTAATCACACACCGAAAAGGATCAAAATTTTAATTTTTCAATACTAGCAAATTTTTCAAAGTTTTGGGCATATTTTGGCATTTGTTATAACATCCTTAGCTCATTTATTTTTTGATCTACCTGTTGTTGTAATAAGTTATATCAGATCTGATCCAATTTTGAATATTGCATCTTACATTAGGGGAATTTTGAGGTCTAAAATGGGCCTCCTAAGAAAAATGTACAACCAAAATAAACTTTATAAGAACCAATAGGATTCAAGATGATGATGTCATCCATAATGGATGATTCACCATTTTTGGAGTAAAAAAGTAAAAATATTAAAAAATAATAAAATAATAAAACTACTTTCTCAACTCGTATTTTAAACTTATCTCCCAAAATTTTTACTCAAATTTCGAGCCGGAGTACTCGTTGGATGCGGAATTTAATTCCTCATCCAAGGAGTACCCATGTTGCATACTTTCGATGAACTCTTCTACACAAAAAATGAGAAATACATAAAAAAACGTGATTGTAATCACGTTTTTTTATGTATTTCTCATTTTTCGTGTAGTAGGACCCATCGAAAGTATGTATGTTACTCAGCTGGATGAGGAGTCGATCACGCATCATGCAATACTCGCCTGAAATACTTGGGAGATAAGTTGAAAATATGAGTTGAAAAAGTAGTTTTTCCATTTTTCCCTCTAAAATTTGATGATGTCATCAAATCTTATTTGATTTTTTCCACTATTATTTTATAATTTCCTTAGGAGGCCCATTTTAGACCTCAAAATTCCCCTAATGAAGTGGCCTAAAACTTATAATTCACATTGGCAAAGTGTTGGCCATTTCAGTGATCATATCTATTTTCTATATGTTTGTCATCTCTTAGATCTAAAGTGATTTTATTACTGCTTCCATAAGGTAATAACTCCTGAAATTTCTAAAGTGTTAGTGTTGATTTTGATCTATCAAAACTTGCACTAAGCACTCACACACATAAACTCTAATTTTTTAATCATTTTGGGCATCTTATGAATCTAATTGAACATCTAATTGGCATAGTGATATTGACGTAAATTGTTATTTCCATCTTGTGATTAATAATTATTGGTGGATAAGTTCTTTAAGATATTTCAATTGTATCATTGGTTAAGTATCTTGTGGATTGGTTTATTATTGGCACTAAGTATATTGACACCTTTCTTGGTTGTAAGATTACATATAAATTATTAAAAAGTACTTTGGTCATAAGAGTACATCATAACTTAAATTACTTGAACACTTAAGATAATATCTAACTAAGAATTTCACTCACCCATATTGCATGTCATTCTAAGACTAGTTGCACTAATAACTTACCTCCAAGCATAAGCTTGGTTGATAGACTCCTAGGAAAACCATTTTCAAAATAACTTCAGGGATTCAACCCTTCTTAGTGGTTAACACAGTGACCTTGTAGTCGTCAGAGCCACAGTCTCTGTAGCACTAGAGGCACTGGGTGGTTAGAACACAGAGGGAGGTATCGTTAATCAAGCCATTGCCAGCTTCCTGTTGGCTTCCAATCCACAACCTACTCTGAAGATTGTTTCTCAAAAAATTTAAGGGAGAGGTTCAACTTAGACTAGGAATTTAATCTAAAATCGACCAACATCCTTGCATCACACCTAGTTCTTATTAGTTTCATCTCACATAGGTTAGTCATTCATATAAGCAGTAGTTGTCCATCTAGTTTCTTGGTCATAATTTATAATAAGCAAGAAGTTTTGACTCCATCAGACACTAGTCTCAATATTAAATCTAATCAAATGCTTAATATTGCTAAATTTTACCAAGTATCTAGGCCACTCCATTATGTCTCACAAACAAGTTGGTTCCCAACTTGTTTTCCATCACCGCATTTCCATAGGGACTACCCCCATAGCTTTTTCTTGGGAGACAGCTAGAACATAGTGGGTGCGGATTAGAGTGACAACCCTCGCCCTCAGTGATTCTCGTGGTGCTTGTACAATATGAGAGACAAAAAAATTTGGTTTCATTGTCGGGGATGAGGTTGTTCGTTGTCGAGTTTTATGACAACTATTGTCACTCTTTTTAATCCGCTAATCAGTTTCATCTTCCTTATCCTGCCAACACCACAACATTTTTTGGTGTTGTTGTCGAGGACCAATTTATTGGTACTTGGTATTAACGAAATTTTCATCAATCTTCTTAATCCTCTAGTCTTTCATCATTCCTTATTCCATCAACGCCACATTTTCTGGCGCCATTGTATCTCTTCACCTCTTCATCACCTTAGATTTCATCATCTCACTAATCCTTTCATCTTCTCAATCTACACCTCCAGCTCCTAGACATTTTGGTTGGTTTCCTGTTTTGGTGGCACCTCCACTTATTCATCCATTTTTCTCAGACAATAAGCTTTCCTTGATATCCATCTACTTGATCCTTAACCAACCTTTCAAATTTTTTCCTTTTGGATCTTGGAGCTAGATTCATGTTCAAGTGGTGACTCCACTTCTTCCATTTATTACAATAATTTTTGCTAGAAGCTTGCTCCTTGTGGATCTCTTGATTTTCTTGAGACTTGATCTCTCTCTCTAGCATCCATTCCGCCCCTCTTCCCTTGAAGTAGGTCTTCATGAGTGAATTTTCCCAGCCTTTTCACTTTACTGACGTTCTTCATGATATTCCAGGAGAGGCCCTTAATAATTTTCTTTCTTTCACGGGTAATGATGCAGTCACTGCTAGTAATCATCTTACAAAGTTCATTTTTCGTATGGAAAAGTATGGTGGCCATGCATATATGAACATGAGGATGTCAAGATGTGAATATTTTTTCTTTCATTAGAAGACGATGCACATGATTGGTTTTGGGTGTTCCCTGATGAAACCTTTGAGTCCTTACAATAAATTTTTGAGGCCTTTGAAGATAAATATGGAAATCAAATGGGCTCACCTTGTGCCTCTGAAATTTAACAAAGAGATGAAAGTAGTCATGTGAAGGACCTAAATATTATAAAAGTACATCAAGAGGATGTGCCATATTGCTGACCTTGTAACCATTTTCACAGTGAGTCCACTTGTGCATTTTCAAGAAGAATTTTTGATAGTGGAAAAACAGGAACAAGTTGTGGAATTGGTATTGACGATGAAAAGGAAAAAGATAATAAATTTATCAATAATTTAACTCAAATGATGAAAACCATGGAAATGAATCAAGAGATGATGGAAGACCACGCCAAGGATATGAGAGCCATGTACACCAAGTTAGAAAAGCAGGATGAAGAGCTAGAAATCATGAAGGTTAATCATTCCAATCAAATAGCCACCCTAGAGAAAAAGTGTGCTAAAGAGATGGAAGCTATGATGTCCAATATGCATAATCATTTGATTTCCATCAAAGAGACAATGACAAAATAATAAAAGATATGGAATCTAGTCAGATATATCTTCGAAACAAATTGTTGACCATGGAGGAAATCCATGCCAAGGAAATCAGTGTTATAAGGGTTGAACATTAAAATCAAATGGATTCCATCAGAAGTGAGAAGACCACTCTTTAGAATAAGCTGCAAATGATAGAAAAGACACAAGTTTCGGTACTTATTCTCAAACTGAAGAATCCCGATGGAAAGCACGAAGGGTTTTTTACGACTCACAGGTCTCCCAGTTCGCTAAAGAAATTCCCATACCATCACAAGGAGGTCTATTTTCCCATTAAATACAAGTTAAATAGAAGTTTCATGATTAAAAAAGAATATTGCGCTTATGTGTCACCTTTGAAAAAGTATATTCATAATAATTTTGGGCACACTTCAAGTTCTTCAGATATTTATTTTGAGCATCTTCAAGATCAAGGTAGGAAATCTACATTGGTCTCACTATTGACATCACATCCCACTAAGAAGAAAAACACAAGGCACGAGAGAATAAGGAAGATATTTGATGTGTCTGATGGACGAGAGCACCTCGATATTCAGATGGGTCAAATTCCTATAATTTTCAAAATTCAGTATGGCACATATGGGAAACAACCCACAAACTTGTCTTAAGTCAACAGATGCTCAGTATGCACCATGACATATGATGTCATGGTGAATTGTTTGTATAGTATATCTAAGCCTACTCCTTTTTTATTTCATGTCATTACATAATTTTATTTCACGCATTTATGTTATGTATTTTATATTTCAGTTTGTTAGAGTAGATCTTTCTATTCCAGCAAATTTATTATGTATGCATGGTGATTTGGATTTTGAATGGATATCTATTTGATGGAATTATGATTTATTGGATGCATTATTATGGGGTTATCACATTACTTCATGGAATAAATGTGTCCACATATGGGGCCAAATGTTGCACACTTTCTGTCAAACTTCTAAGGAAGCAGATATGCCAAAAAAAAATTGCAGGATCGGATCATCAGCCATCAACATTATGTTTCATTATAAATCCATTATGCAGTTTTGTAATGTAAATGATGCTAGTAAGACCATGAATGTATGTAACAACCTTGGTAAGGCTATTATTTTGGCGAAATTTTCATCCTAGGAGGTTTTTCGTCTCACTAACTCATCTATGATTCTAAACACAGGTGGTCGGCATAGTTTTCCCCTCCAACCTCACCCCAAAGCTAGGGTGGAATTTTTCATCAAAGTCCGACGTGAGTCCTAGTGTTTTAGTCAAGTCTTATGTAAAAGCGATTTGGGAATAATTTAAGCTAGCTGGCTAAGTTATTTTTTTACAAATTACTTGGTCTACTATATCATATTGTGTTACAGATTGGGTATGTATTTTGAGGGTCTAAGTCAAACGAATATTCGCCCTTTGAGGGTTGAATTGTAAATATTATGTAAAAAATATTTTATTGCATGGTCCCTTATATGTAGACACCATGGTTAAAATATTAGAGGGTTGAAAAAACATTAAATCCCCTCAAGTGTCAATTAATTAAATTTTCTCACAAAAAATTAAATAAATCCTAAGCCAAAAAAGTTAATTAATTTAGAGTAAAAATTAAATTGATAGGAAAATTAAATTCTCCAAGTGGAAAATGTTGAGATTCAACAAGATGATGAGCTTAGTGAAAAGAGTTGCCTTCACTAAGTGGGCCCGCAGGCTATTTTTGGCGCAAGTCTATTTTTAGACTATGTCTATTTTTAGACATGGTGATCATATTTTAGAAGTTGCAGGATGCTATTTGTGGATGGTTGGTCAAGTTGGAAAAATAGATGAAATTCTATTTTTAGAATATTGGGCAAAGTCTATTTATAGATTGTCGATCTAAAAATATAAGTGTCAATTATTATTAACTCTTAATAATAATTCGACAATAAACAACAACTTATTCTCTTGGAGCACTTAGTTTCAGTGCACAGATTTGGCAAATCAGTGGGTTGAAGGAATTACGCAATTCCTAGGGTTTACTGATGGTTCATGCATGGAGGACTCAGTTAGAATTGAAGTGGCAAAGTTATGACAGAGTTGGAAGAGTAGTTCATGGAGTTGTTATTCAGTTTAACTTAATCATTGGAGTTAAACTCATTTGAGCTAGTTGTATCTAGTCTAACTAAATGATACACTAGTGAGAGTGGAGTGAATTAATTAGTTAATTAATTCACAAATAATAACTCATTAATCAACTGAAGAATACAGCAGTTAACTACAGTGCATGGCAGTTCCAATGGAGAGCCAGTGGAGAGATAGGTGAAAGGGAAAGATGGACTATCTGTTGTGACTATAGTGATGCATTGATTGCACCACACACACATTGGAGTTGCCAATGAGGATTGCGCAGTGCAAGAAAGGTACATTTGAATTCATTCAGAGCTATTCTTCTGCAGGGATTGCACAGTGGAGGCAGGCTAGCAGGTGGCAAGAAATCAGTGCATGGATTTGTAGATTTCTTCTAATTAGTGTGTGACGATTAATTGTACTGAGAGCTTGATGTACTAAGCTCTGTATGAGATTGTTACATGATCTCCATGATACATAATATATGATAGTTGGGGTTTTCAGCTTCAGGATTTCCCGTTAAAACAACTGTGTTATGTGTGATTGTTTTTATTTATGTTTCACATGTGTTTGCAATTAATTTTCCACAAAAGATTAACAGTGGAATGATTTTGTATTTTGCAAGAAGTTAAATATTGTGAGATCAGGGGAATCTGGATGTATGCATGCTTAGTGTATATAATTTCTACATAAAATTTTGTAGGGCTTAAAATAATTAATTTTTGGAGGTCCTCCACCAAGGGAATATTGGATATCTCAAGAAAAAATGGACCCTTGGTCCTTGGTGGTTAAGTCAAAGTCAAATTTTTGAGGAAATTAGCTCAAAATAATTAATTATGAGCTAATAAAAATAGAATTAAATGAGAAATTATAAAATTCATCAAAAATGAAAATTCAACAGCTAAGATTAAAATATGATCAAATATTTTTCAACGACCAACATTATTTTCACAAGGATCAAGCCAACTAGCTGTAATTTTTCCACTTTCGGGATTTATCCATAAATTAGAGAGTCATTTAAGTCTCTAAACATCCAATGTCCGGATAATAAATTGTTGAAGCATTGATGTAACATTATTGTCTCGTTGGAAACTTTCATTTGAATCATAATAAAGACTTTGGGGTGCAGTTCAAGGTGTTCAATGTTCGTTGATTTGTGGTATGTATTGTATACAAACTTTCCTATATTGTGCTGATAAACACTAAAATGTATTTTTCAATAGATGGAGAGAAAGTCATTTTATTGTTAGTTATGTACTTATCGTAGATGATTTGATTCACCATATGATTAATAGATTTTATTGAGATACATATAATTTTTGCAGGTTCCCCAATCATTGGTCTCCAAGTTCACAAAATGTGGGCATGAATCAACATTGTCTTGATCCCAAATATTTATGTGGTTGATTTAAACTTCGTTAAGGCTTTAATGTGCATTGATTTTCTAAATCATTTTCAGCGATTTATCAAAGAAAAAAATCCATAAAATTATTTCTCAAAATAATTATTTCAAAACCCTTGCATATTTGTAAATTTTATATGTAGATTTGTAAATTAAATTTGTAATTTTTTTTTTTGCTAATTGGGGTTTTGGGGTTTCTAGATTTTGTATATATTTGGGGTTTTGTGTATTTTTGAATCTATTTTTGTAGGTGAGATCTAGTGGAGAAAGCTAGAATAGAGCTAGATCTAGGCCCTTGAGGGTAAGATCTAGTCTTTGAAATATTTTTTACAGGGACGGCCATTACAGAAACGGATTAAAATTGTAGATATGAAGGAATAAAAGTTTTCTGAAGTTTGGTTTCCAAGTTTTAGCCCACCCGGGCCCTGATCTAGCCCCTCCAAGGCTAGAGTTTCCCTTTATCCCCCATGTGTCAGTCCTTTTCCCCTTTACGTCAATATTTTAGGGATTTCTAGGGCAATTCATACCCTCTAACGGCCTCGGCCTACCTTTTCAGACACTATGTTGGAGTTTTTAAGCCATTTTTAGGCCTGACCATGGGCCTAAGAGTACTCAATGTCCCTTCCTTACCCTAAATGGTTGCACTTTGGGCTAGCCATGGGATATTCGAGCCCTAATCTTCCCTCTAGCCCCAGTTTCAATCCTTTTAGGGCTTTTCCTGCCTCATTGGCCATTTTTTACCCCTAATATGCCTTCCTTTAGCCTCTAAGACTCAATGCTAGCCCTATTGGGTCTAACGTCAACCCCTTTGGCCCTAGTTTTCCCTATTTTTGACCTCTACATATTTCTGAATTTTTTGGGACTGAATACTTGGCAGGTTTTGCAAATATTTGGCTCAAAACGTTTGATTTGCAGGGGGCAACTTCATCCTAAAATTTTGGCAAGTTTTAGCAAAGTGATCTTCAAGGCCATGGGCCTTGGGTTTGCTCTCTAAACCCTAATTTTCACTATTTTATTGTTATTGTAATTTCAACTTTATAACAATGATACATAAGCCTTCAAATTACATCTAATTGGTCAAACTAGCTCTAAAATTGCAAAATTTGAATTTTCATAAATTTTGGCCACTTGGATATTTGTCATCTAGCCTAGATTTGACTTTTTGTTTGCTAGAATTTGCTACATAAGTGAGTATATCAGAGCTGTAATTTTCTTAATCACACACCTAAAAGGCTCAAAATTTCAATTTTTCAGTTTTGGAAAATTTTTCCAAGTTTTCCAGGGCATATTTTGGCATTTGTTGTAACATCCTTAGCTCACTAATTTTTTGATCTACTTGTTGTTGTAATAAGTTATATCAAATCAGATCTAATTCTGAATACTGCATCTTAAAGTGGGCTAGAACGTATAATTCACATTGGCAAAGTGTTGGCCATTTTAGTGATCATATCTAATTTCTATATGTTTGTCATCTCTTGGATCTAAAGTGATTTTCTTACTACTACCATAAGATGATAGCTGCTGAAATTTCTGAACTGTTATTGCTGATTTTGATCTATCAATATTGCACTAAGCACTCACACATAAACTATAATTTGTTTAATCATTTTGGGCATCTTATGAACCTAATTTAACATCTAATTGGCATAGTGATATTGGCATAATTTTTTATTGGCATCTTGTGATTAATAATCATTTGTGGATAAGTGCTCTCAGCTCTTTCAATTGTATTATTGGTTAAGTATCTTGTGGATTGGTTTATTATTGGCACTAAGTTGATTGGCACATTTCTTGGTTGTAATATTACATATAAATCATTGACAAGTACTTTTTTCATAAGAGTACATCATAACTTAAATTACTTGAACACTTACGGTAATATCTAACTAACAATTTCACTCATCCATATTGCATTTCATTCTAAGACTAGTTGCACTAATAACTTATCTCCAAGCATAAGCTTTCAGATAGACTCCTAGGAAATCCATTTTCCAAATAACTTGAGGGATTCAACCCTTCTTATTGGTTAACACAGTGACGTTGCAGTCGTCAAAGCCACAATCTCTGCAGCGCCAGAGGCACTGGGTGGTTAGAACACAAGGGGAAGTGTCATTAATGGGGTCACTGCCTACTTCCTATTGCATTCCATCCCACAACCTACTCTGAATATTGTTTCTCAAAACAGTTAAGGGAGAGGTTCAACTTAGACTAGGAATTTAATTTAAAATTAACCAACATCCTTGCATCACATCTAGTTCTTAGGAATTGCATCTCACATAGGTTAGTCATTCATATAAGTGACAGTTGTCCATCCAGTTGCTTAGTCATAATTTATAATAAGCAAGAAGTTTTGACTCAGTCAGACATTGGTTTCAATATTAAATCTAATCAAACCCTTAATCTTTCTAAATTTTACCAAGTAGTTAGGGCATTCAACTGTGTCTCCCGAACAAGTTGGTTCCCAACTTGTTTTCCATCACCAAATTTCCATAAGGACCACCCCCCATATATTGTTGTTGGGAGACAACTAGAATAGAATGGGTTGGGATCAGAGTGACAACCCCTGCTCTGAGTGGTTGTCGCGGTGCCTGTACAGTCTGAGTGACAACACGCCCATTGAGTCCAAGGGTTGAACCATGCTTTAATACCACATTGTAACAACCACCTCCCACACTTACCCAAGTTTACCAGTCCACCGGGGTAAATATGTGACGAATAGTTTCTTTGATATTATTCAATCTCATAGATCACCTTAAGGAAGTGGAATCGATAAAACAAAACCTTACTGGCCTTCCTCAGGTGCTACATGACCCCCAAGGACTAAACCACCCTTCCAGGAGTCCAAACCCTGAGTTAAATTGCCTTTTTAATAATCTAGACTCCTATTCGCTTGCAAAAGTGTGCATCCATGCCATTGTAGGACTCCATTCACATGCATAACCGCTACAAGGGTGATACTACAGCCTTTTTCAGCCAGTTCTATGCCCAAGACCGCAAAATTTGTGCCACCGTTTAAGGGCTAGACTCCAGGTTACTACCCAGAACTTGAAAAAACTTTCTGGAATGATAAATGACACAAGGAAAAAACCTCTAACACAATACTTAATCAAATACTTGACCTAAGAAGGCCTAACCATGACAGTCATTCTATAAAACACATCATGGACATGTAATCTACAGGTCATATAAACACATCTAAGCATAGGTACTTCATACTTATCTGAGAATTGTCAAGAAGGTCTGATTCTCTATCATAACAGTTGCCATACCATCTATTAGTTCATGCATTCATTTTTCATTCATTTACTAATCAAAACATGATGAGATCCATAACTCAAATATTCCATAAACCATGTTCATAACCAACATAAAACCAACATATCATTAATGATAGAACAATCATTATAATCACATAATAACAAACACATTTACACATAATACACAAGAGTAAAAGAGATATTATTAACATATGCAAAAGCAAACCAATCTAGGGACTTCCACATACCACTCAACCATAGATTGGGTTGAACCAAATATTTCTTTCAGCCAATAACCCACGTGCCATATTCCAAGAATGAATGTGGGACTTACAACAAAACAAAATAGGCGTTCCTCAGGCTTTACCGCAATCCACCAAGTGATTCCTAGGCCCAAACCCTCATTTATCCAACCAGGATTTACCGCAATACCACCAAGGGATTCCTAGGCCCAAACAAGAAATACCACAATCTCACCATATAATGGTCCATGGATCACTAGGCCTATACACCCACGGATGCCTTCAGATATATCCACCTAAACGGTGAGTAATTTTTCTGTCTCCACCTCTAGGATTTACCATGTATCCCGCCATTACTGGTCAAGATATTCCTAGGCCTAATGAGGCTCCACCCTCTAAGATTTATCATGTATCTCGTCATTACCGGTCAAGGGATTCCTAGGTCTGACAACGGGATTCACAACCAGGGTTTACTGTGTATCCAACCATTACCAATCAATGGATTCCTAAGCCTTATGATTTTTCTAGAGACTATCTAGCTCAATCAAGTAAGAGAAACCCCATCACACTATGACTATCCGGAAATGGAAAGGCAAGGATGAAAACCACTGTCACACTTGGAAAAACCCATGCTAATGACAACAAGAGAACCAAATACACGCACGCATGTACCATGCATGCCAATACTAGCAAGGAAATCATACATGCAACTTGATACATGAAAGTGATCCTGTTGTAGCCACTGAATCCAACTCTTCCTTGCTTTGTATTTTCTTCCCTTTGCTTTCTTTTCCTTCCTTTTCCTTTCTTCCTCCAATGCTAGAGTGCTCCAAGAATACTCTAAGTATGAAAGAGTATGAGAGAGAGAATTTAGAGAGAGCTCCACTCAAAAATTGTCAAAAATCCTACCAACTAATCCTTAGATTATTTTTATCAATGAGGCCTCTAATTTATTAAAATTTCCATTATTTTCCTTCAATTTCCTTCTCATGCAAATATGTGACCTTTCACCTTCCTTTTCTCCTAATTTCCTTTATTTTCATAAACAAAATTTCAAATACTGCCTCTTTTCATTTTCAAATTTCTTTTCCATTGTCTTTTCCAATTTCATTTTAGCCATAATAAACCAAATGAACACACACTAGTATTTTTTTCCCACCATTCAGCTTGGAATACGTGTCCCTTGACCTTGGTCTTATTTTTTCCTTTATTAACTTTATTAGATGGATTTTTAACCAGGGTTGTTACACCATGTATATTGTTATTGAGTCTTGTATTGTCATAACCCCTCCCCCCTCTCAGTATTGTCAAGATCCTAACAAGATAGTCTTGCTCTACTAAGAAGAAAGGTACCCATAGGCACCCCATGCCACCCAAATATAATAGCAAGCCATCTCTTCATGGCTCAATGTGAATATGAGGTAAGGTAGTCACCCTGACCACCTCCTTTATCCCCATTGATAAATTGTCCTCTTGGAAGAACTCCTCCATACCTGTGTGTTATGTGCATCAAAAAAATAATATGTGACTTGATTCTTTCTCTTGCCTCCTCAATGAGTCTCTCCAATTCTGGATCATGTGGCCACTCTCTCTCTCCAAGTGTATTTTTGGATAAGCCAATCTCTTTCGTGGCTTTTATATACCAAATAACATCTCCTCCATGTCCACTCTTTTGGATAAATGGTGTGTCCATGGTCTCTCTTATGGAACAATCAAGCATCCTCATCCCCTCTGCAAATCTTTGCTCAAGTTTTGGTGTCTCTCCTAGAACTTTAACTATCAAGGCTACTAAGGTTTGTGTATGTTGTGAAATAAAAAAACTCTACGTGATCTATACTCACATGTATAGAAAAAAATCCATCTAATTTATGATCTACTCTGTCAACCATGCAAATAGAAATCATTCTAGATCTCAAACGCGTGCCTCCCCTCAGGTTTTGTATTGTAGTTGGATCCGATCCTAATACTATGTATAAATGATCCATACGAGGTATTGAAATTTATTTTTCTTCTCTCAAGAACTCCTATCCTAGAACCAACTCATAATCATCAAGTTGGAAAAAGGTAAAGCTCATCCTCCCATGCAAATCTCCAAGTCAAATAGGAACATCATCAATTGTCCCAATCACTCTCATATCCCTAGATTTAGTAGCTTTGAAGGATGCTTGAGTTGGTCTCATCATCAACCCAAGTTGTCTAGCCACATCTTCCCTCATGAAGTTGTGTGTAGATCCAGTGTTTACCATTGCCAACATATTATGTATCCCATTGATATCTACACTCAAAAAATTGATTTGTGTACTAATATCATCCTATTTAGAAGCATCCTTTCTCACATTTACTGTGAAAACTTGCATCACTCCTACTGATGGATTCTTTTTTTGCTCCAAAGCAATCAAATTTAACTTTAAATAATAGTTATTTAACAAATTCACATTCGCACATATCCAAAAAAAAGGTAGCTTCTTATCGCTCATTTTATTTTTCTTTGACTCGCCTTCCTTAGAAGCCTTGGACTTCCCTTCATCCCTCTTCCTCTTTCCCTATCACCATGCCCATCATCATTATTGGAGCAAGGTCCCTTCGGACCGCAATTTTGTGTAAATTGTAGTATCTTTTTGTACTTTTGAGTCATGCGCGCTAAGAAATGCACAGTCAAGGGGCTTTGCGGTGGGTCAAAGTCCCTTCAGGAGTTGTAATGGGCTAAAAAGTAAAACTAGGAGTCGCAAAACACAGTTTGCGGACCTTAGATGAGCGCAGTCTAAGATATAAATAGAAGTATAGATCGAGTAGGATAAGATATATTTAGATATAAGATTGTGATATGTTATGAACTTGGACTCGAATTTGTAAGTGTTTGTGTCTGACAGGATCCTACTGGCTGTGTGCACGGATAACTTAGTCCGGCTATGTGCGGACCTTGCTAGCTATGTGCGCGGGCGAATCTGAAGAATTGCAAAGGGTTTTACGACAATTGATGAATAAAGAAGTGTTTAGGGATAATTCTGAGTACGACATGCATCTGTGATATTTTTTTGTGATATGTTTGCTTACGATTTATGTTATCTGTGATTGGATCGGTTGTGTACCTGTTTTACTGCTTAATATGAATGTTAGATGCATAGATCTATTACTGTAAAACCTAGATATCACTTTATCAAGACTATTGAAGGGATCACGAAGCCATTGTTTGTGCGCGCGTAGGGTAGCCTGCGTAAGTTTACCTAGATTTTCCTACTTAGGGTTTCTGGTGTGTAATACACTCTATCATTAGTATAGATATGCGGACACCCACATCATTTAATTCTCTCTCAGGGTGTGGAAACCTGGTTCCAGCACCCCCCCCATACTGCTTCAGGCGAGACTTTGACCTGCGTAAGTAGGTCACTACTGAAAGTGCTAGTAGCAAGAGGGTTTTATTGGTTACGCTTAACTTTGAACCTATGTCAGGACCCCTCAAGCCAACAAATGGTTCCGTTTTCAGGACCGGTATCATTTTGACAGAGATTAGGTGATGTGGAAGCCATCGAAGACTGAATTAGAGGTCTGGTTTGAACAAAAGATACGTGAATTATCCATCAAGGAGAACATAAGTAAGAATTTTTCTGCTGAAGAGTGGGAAAATGAGTATATTTTCACATAGGGTCACGAAATTTTCTTTGTGACCTTTGCACATGATTTGCAGGAGTGGTTGTTAAGATTAGCTGAGTTTTAGACCTACTGAAAGGACGATAATATCACTCAGTGGACACCAGAGTTGATCCAATAGCTAGAATATATTGATAATTCCATCACTCGCACTGTAGATCACTGGGTTGACAACATTCTGGGTGGTTTGTAACCGAATTTGTAGTAGATCAGTTTGTATCATATTCTGAAGCCGAAAGGATATTCCTCAAAGGACTGAGAGGTAAGTTCATATGCTCTCTGCCCTTGCTATTTAAGATGTTATTGTGTGAAAAGGGTGTTATGTGCAGTCACACCGAGTGAATGATCCCAAACGAAGTTGAAACCACTACACGCAACAGAAATTAATTTCGTCTTAACCAGAGAGGAGACATATCTGTATACAACCCTCTAAGAAACCCACATAATAGTGATACAGAGAGTGGTGAGGCTATGTGCACCGGAGGTAGCCCTCCAACTACTCTGCACTCGAACTCATGCAAGGGTCAGTCATCTCCTACCCCACCTCCACCGCCACCAGGGGGCGATATGGCTACACATATGAAGCTACCCACCTTCAAGGGTGTGGGCGATGAAGACATGGACAGGTTCTGTTTTGTTGCAGATGCAGTATGAACTGCGCAAAATGTCAATATTGATGTTTTCAAAAGGGCACAGCTAGCCATGGTGTTTTAAGGTTGAGCGTTGGACTGGTTTATGGGATATCTGGCTCAGAATGTTGATCCTCTTGTCGATGAGATCAAGAAGGCCCTAAAGCAGCATTTCAGAAAACCAAAGTCCTACTCACAATGTCTAACAGAACTGAAATATATCTGACAAGAACCAAACGAATCTGTCTGGGAAGTAGACCAACTATTGAAGCACACTATTAGTGATGGAGGGTTTATATATTATGATAAGAAACATAAAGAGCATCTCATTGCCATGCTCCTACCACATCCGTGCGGCCCTATGAATCATCAGAAAATCGATTCTCAAGCAGAGGCTCTTGAAGTTGCTATGAAGCTGGAAGTCGCGCCCAGATCTGATGACCAATTTGGAACTCTGCAAATCCAAAGTCAGTTGGAAAAAATTCACTTCGAGATTCAAAACCTGCACAGAGACATAGGGAAATAAGTTGGTGTATATGTTGTAAGGGTTTCGTCCACATGAAGGATCAGTGTACCTTACTTCAAGGTTACATGAAAGTGGGAGGACCAAATCCATTATGACCCAGGGATGTTGCAGGACCAAGTGGTACTGCTACGGTGTGGTGCGTTGACTGTCAAGTGGCTAGAAGGAATGATACAAACCATTTCCCTCGATTAGGAAGTTATGTACCAAAACTAAAGCAACAATGGTGTAGGTTCTACTCTTCGGTTGGCCATGATGAGCATCATTGTTGCACCTTTGATTTAATGATAGACAATGCAAACCTATATAGAGTGCAGGCCGACCCATCTTCACCAACATCCCCCTCTAGGCATGGTGGATCTCCAGCCAGAGGAAGGGGAGGAGGGAGAGGTGTAGGTGCAAGCTGTGGAAGAGGACAACTGATCTTCTATAACTATGGAAACACTGGACACTATGTGTGCGACTGTATGAATCTTGTGCAACAGTTCTGCGGGTATTGTAGACAGTTCAATCATGTTATAGAATATTGTCCTGTTTTGATTGGTAGAATGCAGGAGAAGAAACAAACCCCTACACAGAATATAAAAATGGTTAGAGTTGAGCGGCGAGATGATGATCCAAGTATAAACATAATTACACGCAATGGTGCTGCCACTGGAGAAGATGAGGGAAGAAGGCTGATGCAGAGCAATTGATCAAGAAGACCTCAGAAAAGAAGGAAGGACTCAACCTACAGAAGGAAAAGGAGACTTTTGTAGAAGTCGGGAAATATTTTGCTGCTACAGGTGCGTCCACATTCAAGTCCATCACGGAAGCAAAGATTGATGATGAATTCAAACCTTTCCTGCAAGCCTAAATTAAGATATTGTGTAACCATAAATCAATAGATAACCTTCGGGCTCTGATATATAGCTACGCAGGTAAGGAGTTGCCTCTAAATGAGAGTAAGGTTGTGAACAAGATATATAAGAACAAGAAGAGAACTGATCAGGAGATGCACATGACCGTGAAAATTGGAGAGTATGAGATGGATCAGGTCATCTTAGACTTGGTGTCTAATGAAAATTTTATACCTAAGCAGACCTAGAAAAAGATGGGCAAACCAAAGCTGGAGTGGTCCACCATTCAGTTGTGCACGGCTAATCAGCAGAATATCATTCTCCTTGGAAGACTCCCACAGGTTCTGGTAGACATTGCTGGAGTAAAGGTACTTGCAAACTTTGAAGCAATACAAATTGTGGATGATGCAGACCCCTGCCCTACGCTGCTCGAGCTGGATTGGGCCATCGATATGGGAGGTATCATCAACTTGAAGTGCAAAATTATGATCTTTGAAAACAATGGTACTCGGATTATAGTACCTTTGGATCCGACGGAAGGAGAGAGGTATACAGAACCATTACGCGAAGGAGATGATGTCGACCATATCTACAAATTGACTATGCGATATGAGGATTGGATCAACCCTACTGTTGATGGGATGATGAATTAGGAAAAGGATAGCTCAAGTTTCTCAGATTCGGATGGTGAAATGGAGAACTGGCATAATCTTCTGCATGATGTGTCTGCGTTGCGCTGTCGCAAAATCACTAAAAAATTGAGATGCATCTCCTTAGAGGTAAGAGAATTACCCTATTTTGATGATTCTGGTAGTGTTGTATTATTTTTGGAAAAGTTGGAGAAAGTTGTCCCAAAAGAGCGAAGGTTCTGGGCACTCGATCTTTCTATGCCCGCAACTCCAACATGTTGGTGGGACATGCATAAGGTGAGATTTGGAGACTGGGAAGAATGCAGCAGGATGATGTGGTTGCACTTTGAGCAGCCCACTACCCCACCAACTGAGATTTTTGGTGGTCGCGGTGATCCACGCAAACACCTGGCTACATGGATGGAGGTTTGGGATGATAATCCCAGGGACGAATGGGTTCACATGTTTTTCTACACGTTGGGACCAATCCCTATTGTGTGGTATTTGGAGACAGAGTTGCGCTGCGGGACCCTTAATTAGGCTACAATGAGTGAAATTTTCCTTATAACCTTCGGCATGGCTAGTGGATCAGAGGGATTAGATGAAGCCCTACAAGATATAGAAGCAATTGTCTTTGATGACTCCTAGCCTCGGATGGAATGTGTTGCACCAGCATGGGAAGCGCAGATGCAAGATATTGTCAACTGCAGAAATCTGTCAGTAGAATATAGCAAGGAAGATCCAAGGAATATCAACATCCCCGAGTCTGAGGAGGAGCGCGCAGTTTCATGGCCCTTATTAGGATTGGTGGATGTAACCAAGCCTTTGAAACTAAAATAAGTCAACATTGGGACTGAGGAACAACCCAATTTGGCCAAAATAAGATATTATTGGATGATGACACAGTGGGAAAGATTGCAGAGCTACTGACAAAATATCAAGGCCTGTTTCCCATGAATTTCTCCGAGCTCAAAGGAATTGTATGAGATTTGGGAGTTATGACGATCACTCTAAAACTAGATGTGCGCCCTGTCAAGCAGCGACCATATGAGTTAAATAAAAAATATAAGAAAAAAGTGAAGGAATAATTAGAGAAGATGGTTGTTGCAGGCATCATCGATTCGGTGGAGCAATCTGATTGGGTGAGCCCAATGGTTGTTCAAGAAAAGAAGAATAAGGGAGAAAAAAGTATTTGTGTGGATTTGTGCAAGCTGAATGATGCATGTGTACATGACCCCTTCCCCACTCCATTTTCAGATGAGATCTTGGACAATGTGGGAGGAAAAGAGGCTTACTCTTTCACTGATGGATTTTATGGGTATCATCAGATCAGGATTGCACCAGAAGACCGAAGCAAGACCACTTTTGCAACGGAATGGGGATCCTTCCAATACACAGTCATGCCTTTCGTATTGAAGAATGCACTTGCTATATTCTCGCGCGTAGTAGTAATTTTATTCAAGGAATTCAAGCAGAATTTTATGGAGGTGTATTTCGATGATTAAAATGTGTTTGGGCTGGTACAGAAGCATGTGTCCAACCTGCACATGATGCTTGACACTTGCAGGAAGCATCAAATCTATATTAATTTGAAGTAGTGTATATTTTTTGTTCCTTTTGGAATCTTTTTGGGCCATATTTTTTGTCAGCAAGGATTGATGGTAGATCCAACCAAGATTGTAGCTATTACCAACCTAGAAGTCCCTACCAATGAAAATAGTTGCGCTTTATTCTGGGACACATTGGATATTACAGAAAATTCATTCAGGGTTATGCTCTAATCACTGCACCCATGGATAAATTGCTGAAGAAGGATGTGCCTTTTTCTGGGATGAGGAATTTCAAACGATATTTGAGCTGCTGAAGGAAAATATGGTTACTGTACCTATTCTAATATTCCCATACTGGTCCAAGGTCTTTCATGTACATGTTGATGCATCTGGTGTTGCACTTGGAGTTGTTTTAGTGCAACCAAGAGAAGGAGATATTGATCACCCTGTTGCCTTTATAAGTAGAAAACTCTCCATTACAGAGCGCTACTCAACCACAGAAAGGGAAGGATTGGCTATGGTCTACACTCTGCATAAATATAGGCACTATCTGCTAGGAGGGCACTTCAAGATGTTCACTGATCACTCCGATTTGAAATACCTGGCCAATAAGCCTGTGTTTTGGGGGGGGGGGGGGGTGGATTTGTAGATGGTCGTTGCTATTTCAGGAATATGATTTTGAAATCATTGTTAAGCCCGGTAGATTTAATGCTGGACCTGATCACCTATCACGCATTGAGAGTGGGGAGGAACCAACTAGTCTGGAGGAGGGAATGTCTGATGCACAACTCTTTGCTATTAAATTTGTTGATGAACACTTTACAGAAATCATTCACTTTCTAACTACTGGTAGTGTTCCTTTTGAATATTCGGTGCAACAAAAGGAGTTGTTTTGCGTGCAGTTGATTTTACGTTGATTGCTGGTCAATTATACAAGTTGGGAGCGGATGAAGTGTTAAGAAGGTATATTTTGGAACATGAATGATAGGAAATCTTGGTTGAATCTCATGGAAGAGTGGCAGGAGGCCACTATGCAAGGAAAGCTACTACATAGAAGGTGTTGCGGGTTGGGTTATGGTGGCCCACACTGCACAGCGATGCACATGCATATTGTTGATCTTGTGATGCATTCCAAAGAATGGGGAATCCATCGCGCAGAGATGAAATTCCATCACAGCCACAGATGGCCCTGCAGGCTTCGATAAATGGGCTATAGGCTTTGTTGGACCTATCAACCCTCCTGAGAAGAAGACTAGTGTGTGCTACATCATCACTACCACAAATTATGTAACCAGATGGGCTGAAGCTAAGCCAGTAAAATATTGTACTGTAGACACTGCTGCACATTTCATTTTTCAAAATATCTTGACTAGATTTGGGTGCCCAAAGATATTGATGAGTGATAGGGGTACGCACTTTGTTAGTGAAACCATTGAAGCTCTGAAAGAGGAATTTCATATTCATCACTAGAAGAGTACCCCTTATCACCCTCGGGAAAATGGTGCAGTAGAAGCCTTCAACAAAATCTTGGAGAATGCGCTCACAAATATCTGTAATGAAAATCAGAATTATTGGGACGTGCACATCCCTTATGTGTTATGGGCTTATAGGACCACATGCAAGAAGTTGACTGGGAAAACACCTTTTAGGATGGTTTATGGACAAGAATAAATCATGCCAATGGAATATATTGTCCCAAGCATGCACCTGGAAACATTCACTAATATGGTTGAGCCGGACATCATAAAGGAACGTCTAGCACAATTGGTTGCCTTAGAAGAGGATCGGTTTATTGCCAACTTTCATCAGCAAGTGCAAAAGGCACATGAAAAGGCCTAGCATGATAGACACATTCAACAGAAGGCATTCAAAGAAGACGATTTGGTTTTGTTATATGAGATTCAGTTTTCACGCCACCCAGGGAAGTTTAGAAAGCATTGGTTAGGGCCATATATTGTGAAAGAGATCACTAAAGGAGGAAAGGCGTGCTTAGCTACGTTTCTCGGTGAGAGTCTTCCCAGGTACATCAACGGAAGCCCACTAAAGCCATATATGGATAACCCTGTGCCTACCAAATGACTATATGGATGGAGAATGGGAATCCACTTGTTTGTGTGCTGCACAGAGGATATACGCATACAGATGTGACAGGAGCACAGAGGTAGTGCGCGGCAGGAGAAACTAGTTGTTAGAACAATAAAACTGGGTGAAAAAGCGATTTTACCGTTGAATGGAGCGGGTTTTCTGCATTTAATGAGGATAAATTACGGGATTTTCGACCATTTTTATAGGGATAAGGTGAAATTAATTCATTTATGACCATTTTTTACCATAGATCGCCCATAAAAGGAGGGGCGTGGCTCACATTCTATTCCTTTCTTTTCTGAGTATATTGTGCCTTGAAATTATCTGTGAATTGTGATTTGAATTTATCTGTGAATATTGTATGTCTGGCCATGAGACCCCAACATCTAACGTGAGTAACCCAGAGTTCATTTTTAAGCCAAGAATGATGGCCACTAACTCTAAGAGCATGTCGTCTGAACAGCACTCTGTGCCGCTCACAGCATCTACTAAGCCTGGCTCTAATGATGTTCATGAAGTTATCCCTGAAGTGCAAGAATTAGTGTTGACACATGCCAAAGGAAAGGGAAAGTTGAAAAAGGGCTCAACCTAAAAGTTGAGGACATCTCCCAAACATGTTACGTCGTCGTGCCAAGCAACGAAGGATAGGTCTCCTATGGGTGACCCGCCCAAGAGAGCCATGGGCACAACTGAGGAGGCCATGCTCATCGAGCCCATCTCATGGTGCCCGAAGTATGTCAAGCAGCGCAGACCCTCTTTTCGTGCCCCAAAGGATGTAGATGTGGTGCGCGACTATTTGTAGATGCCGCTAATCCCGCAGGATGTCCCTTTTGAAGGGGATATGCTCGAAAAAAACCCTCTGGTGAAGTTCGATGATTAGGAGCTGGTGAACAAGGATACAATCCTCGAGTTAGCGCCTGAATATTACCTGGAGCGAGTGCTATATGATGATGTTGTGAAGGTAGAGCTTATGCCATGGGCGTGCAGGTTGAGTAACATCGGAATTATCAATTTGCAGAGGATTCCTCACTTCGGTAGGTACCCCATCACAATAGTATTTGTGCGCCAGCTGCTGGCGCTGGTGCACGATGGGTGCTTATGGATCCAAACTAGAATTCCAATTGATGATGCACTGATCCACCAGACCACCGGCCTTCCCAAGAAGGAGCCCCATCCCATGGCCCAGTATGGAAAGATCTAGGAGCTGAAGGTAACTGCCAGGGTCAAGAAATATTATAAGGTAGGACGAGACTCTAGGGGATTCCTGGTGTAGCAACTCGAAGACTCGGCAGTATGCCTTGGAACATTATCCTTGGGATGTAAGCTGATGCACAAGTGTCGACCTAAGGTATTCACTGCACATGTCATCGCGCTAGCAGGATAATGCGAGAAGGGGATGAGCTACAATTGGTCCCAGTACCTATGCATAGAGTTCCTCGAGAATGTGCGTGAGGCACGGGATGAAGGGAAGAATTTTTGTTATTCGTGGTTGCTTATGTTAATTTCTTTGGTGGCATGAGAGACGCCAGAGGGATAAGTCCTCCCAGAGGAAGAACCTGGTGTGTGCGAAAGGGGGTGCTACGCCAATTTATGGGTTTCGCCAGACCCAAAGAAAGTAAAAGAGAATAAGATCTTTTGGGTCTTATTCGAGGGAGATTTGGCAGAAACTATACACTTGCGGCCCCGATTGTCCCCAGTTTCTTATGAAAAATACAAAGCTATTGCATACTTCTAGGTAACCATGTACCATGTGTAGATCTGGGTGAGCCTGGACCTAGTATGGTACAACCTTCCGTAGATGGCGACAAAGGAGGAAATTGACCAAGTCATTGTGACCTGGCCAGAAGCATGGAAGGTTGGGCTCGACTCTACCCAGCCTGTCACAGCCTCAACATCCGGCAAGGAGACAACAACAGCTGAAAAGGACAAAGAAGTCAAGAAGTGCACCGGGAAAGATGCTGAAAAATAAGTTGAGAAGGAAACAGACAAGGAGGCAGAAAAAGAGTCAGAGGAGGAGCTCAAGGTGGATCTCGGAGGTACAGACGACCTAGATGGTACTAGAGCTGAGTCTCCGAGAGGAACTAAGCGCGGCGCAGAAACCCCCAAGGGCCGTGCAAGAAGCAAAAAGGTTAAAAGTCCGGAGGCACAGAGGATGTCACACTCACTGAAGATGACCTTGATAAGATAGCATATGTGATCACATTTTCCTTTGAGGATAGGTGGACTGCGCTGGAGGAGAAGTACAAGGTTGAAGTCGAGTCATTTCAGACTGGATTGCAGGTGTTGCAACTAAAGACAGATAACATTCAAGCGAGCGCGAATCAAGAAAGAAAGAGCATCAGTATGATCCTTGACACATTAGATAGCATGATCTGCCCCTTTCCTAGAGCAGTAGTTACAGTAGAACAACCTGCATTGCGCGCATAGGTGCAAACCTGCTCAGAAGTTGGATTTGATCTATCGTTGTTTCCTAGTGTTGAGTTTCATGCCATACAAATGATAATTATAGATGAGTTGCAGTGCAAGGAGGCGTGCGTGCACCAAAAACTTATTGAGACTGAGAAGAAGGTCAAAAAAAATACATAAGAGTCTCTCCAGTCTCAGACATCACAACTAGCAGCAGTGGCACAACGCGCGGAATTGGAGAATATGATCGACCGACCTTGTGGTGACCCACTTGAGGTTTTCATCCCTGCTTCAGCCACACCGCAAGCCAAAGTCAAAGGTCTAGTGGCAGCTTTGAATGCCTCCAAATCTGAAGTGCAGGAATTAAAGGCAGACTTCGAGCAGCAGATCATGGAGTTGCAAGCCAAGCTTCAACCAGAAACTCTGCCAGAAGTATAAGTGCAGCGCGTGGCCTTAGTCAAATAAGCTTTAGCAAGTATTACCACCACAGTTGACAAGGGTATCGAGCTACTAGAAACAACTATGGGCCTATGGAAATTCGTGCAGACAGACCCCCTTGTCAGGAAGATTTCGCAGGAACTGTGCGCCAAGGAGCATACGTTTGATGAACTTCAAGAGGCACTGCCAACATTTGTGACTGCTCAGCGAATGGCCCGGTTGTAGACAAGTCAGATATTGTGCAATGAAGTTGAGGATCTGAGGAGGAATAAGCACATTGTGACTGATCATATGAAGCCATGGGTGGATGAAGCGATGAATTTGTCACAAGATTTGGATGCTGCTGTGAAGAATATGAACCAAACATACCATAGTATCAATCTCACCACAGAAGGGTTAACATCTCAAAAATTGGTGGATACAACACAAAGTACAGTCGTTCAGAGCGCGGGCGTCCTTGCGCCCTTCATTACTGCCATCGAGGAATTGAAGACGAAGATGAAGACCCCAGTACCCCTATGACTCGGGACGAGTCATAAGATTGTGTTGGGGGACTGTTGGAGTAGGGTCCCTTAGGACCGCAATTTTTAGTAAATCATAGTATCATTTTGTAGTTTTGAGTCATGCGTGCTAAGAAATGCATATTCAAGGGGCTTTGGAGCGGGTCAAAGTCCCTTCATGAGTTGTAATGGGCTAAAGTGTAAAAATAGGAGTCACAAACCACAGCTTGCGGGCCTTAGATGAGTGCAGGCTAAGATATAAATAGAAGTATAGATCGAGTCAGATAAGAGATATTTATATATAAGATTGTGATATGTTCTGAACTTGGAAGCGAATCTGTAAGTGTTTGTGTTTGAAAGGCTCCTGCTGGCTGTGTACGCGGAGACCTTAGTTCGATTGTGTGCAGACCTCGCTGGCTGTGTGCACGGTCAAATATGAAGAATTGTGAATTTTTTTATGACTATTGATGAATAAAGAAGTGTTTTGGGCCAATTCAGAGTACGACTTGCATCGGTGATATGTTTCTGTGATCTATTTGCTTACGGTTTATGTTATCTAAGATTAGATCATTTGCATACATGTTTTAATATTTAATATGAATGTTAGATGCATAGATCTATTACTGTAAGACCTCGATATCACTTCATTAATATTGTTGAAGGGCTCATGAAGCCATTGTCTATGCGTGTGCAGGGAAGCTTGTGTAATTTGAGCTATATTTTCTCGGTTAGGGTTTCTGGTGCGTAATATAGTATGTCATTAGTATAGATCTACAGACACACACATCATTTAATTCTCTCTCAGGGTGTAGAAACCTGGTTCCAGCACCCCCCCATACTGCTGCGGGTGAGACTTTGACTTGCACAAGTAGGTCACTGCCAAAAGGGCCAGTAGTAAGAGGGATTTTTTGTTACGCTTAAATCTGAACCTGGTTTAGGACCCCTCAAGCCAACAATCACTATCCTTATTCCCAAAATTTCCCTCACTCTGAAAGTCGAAAAGCCTATTTTTTCATAGTGATAGCTTATACAAGATTCTACACATTATGTCACCTCAACTCACTCTTTTCCCATGATTCTAATCCATTCATGGAGTGATACAACTTAGCTCCATTTGACATATCCTTTATCTTAAACATAAGTCTTAAAAAATCCTTGATGTAAGTTTAAATCCTCCCTATATGATTCAATGTCGTAAGGTGATTTCTAGCAATCCATGCTTGGTTTCTCAAGCCAATTTGTGCATACAAATTCATCATCATCTCTTCCCATGTAGTGATACTCTCAATGATGCAAATTCTTGTCCAATATTCTATTCAGGTTCTCCACCACAACATGGTTTTCCTTGTTAGAAACATAGTTGTGGAATTTACCTTGGTCTCATTTAAATTCTTTCTTATTTGATCCAAGTATCGTTCCATGTCCCAACTAAGGTTCCCAAGCACCTCAACACTCCTTGTCCTATCACATGCTCTAATTTATTGATCTTCACTTTCATCAACGTGTTGGATGCTCCCTGTTTACTAATCTGTGTCAACGACCTATAGTAGTACACCCATTTTTCTGCAAAAGGGATTGTATCATGTTCTAGTGTTCACACTATCTAGGATTCATCATCAGTTTTCAGTTTGTTAAAGATGTATACCCATTTTGCATGTTTATAATGTAAATTATCTTAGTAAGACCATCATGCATGTAACAACCTAGGTAAGCCTACTACTTTGGTGACGATTTCTATCCTAGGAGGTTTTTCGTCTCGCTGATTCATCTGTCTCTAGACAAAAATGATCGAAAGAGGTTTTCCCTTCAACCTCACCCCAAAGCTAGGGTGGATTTTTTTATCAAGATATTAGCGGATTCCTAGTGTTTTTTATCGAGTCTTTGTAAAAGTAATTTGGTAATAAGCCTAGCTAATTAGCTCGATTATTTTATTAAGAATTACTTGGTCTATTAGATCATATTTTGAGTCACAGAATTGGGTAGATATTTGAGGGTCTATAACGAATGGGTGTTCCCCCTCATGGGTTAAAATGAATTATCTTATGTAAATAATATTTAAGCCATGGTGAAAAAAATATTATAGGGTCAGAAAAAATTAATAATGCCCTCATCTGTCAATTAATTAAATTTTCTGGAAAAAATAAACAAAAAATCCTAAGCCGGAAATTTAATTAATTTGAGCCTAAGTTAAGTCTTAGGAAAAATAGATTCTCTAAATTAAAAAATTCGTGGGTTATAGAAGAATTAATTTTTGGAGGTCCTCCACCAAGGGAATATTGAAGAAATCAAGAAAGTTTGGACCCTTGGGCCTTGGTGGTTAAGTCAAGGTTAATTTTTTGAGGAAATTAACTCAAAATAATGAATTTTGAGTTAATTAAAAAACAATTAAATTAAAATTTTGATTTTTCCTTAAAAAATAAATAATTTCAACAGTAATGATTAGAACATTATTAAATATTTATGATTAGTCAAGATTAATTTGACGGGAATCAATCCAGCTAACCATTGGAGAGTTTATCTATAAATTAGGAATCATTTGTCAAACAAAGGATCTGATCTTGTAGATCGTGTACTAGCTCTCAAAGCTCTTGTAAAATTTTCGGGAATAATACAATACAAAGTCTTTGGGGTTTTACTTGATGGCATTTTTCCTCTCCAATATTTTATGGTAACTTGTGTTTAATATTTTTTTCATCTTATTTATAATTTGTTGGTTGATAGCTCTTGTAGATCAACCTATTGCACAAGTATCTTGCTTAGGTTGTTTGGTTTTAAGATAACATTAGGATTTTCATTTGATTGGCAGGTATCTCTAATCTTTGAATATTTAATCATTATTTTATACCTCTGTTAATTTAACGGTTTATATTCTCAGTGTCTAGAAATCATCTTTATTTATAAATTTTGGGCGTTTGGGGAAGTCCTTGGTTGGACCAACCGCCTCCTGAAACTTAAGATCTTGAGAGCCTTCTCGATTAAAACTATGAGATTATCTAATAAAATATATCTTGCGGGGATTTTCTGGGATAGTACCTAAATTTAAAAATTTATTTGTCTTCAAAAGATTGTGCTGAAGAGTTAGATCTGGCTAGAAAGAGCCTGGAATCTTAAAATCTGGGAGCAGAGTCGGACTCATACTCCTTATATATGATAGTTTTGTAATTTTAATTATATATTTTTTTAGAAATTTCAAATTTTGTTTTCTAACTTGGGATTTGGGTTTTCATTTTAATTTTTGTATATATGTGGGATCTGGGGTTTTATTTTTTTTTCTGCATGTTCATATTTGAATATTCTCAAAGAAAATTTGAGGTTTGCAAACAGATTTAGGCCCTGGAGGACAAGATCTAGCCTCAAACTTTTTTGTGAAGGGATCAAACGATGAAATCATTCATTTGAAGATTTCAGATCAGAGTTTTTCATAAGTAAATTCTAAGAAGAAAATTAATTTTTGGGCAATATATATATATATATATATATATATATATATATATATATATATAATTTTATTTTTTATTTTTTTTCAGTTAAACCTTGGACATAGATCCTCTCGACCTTTTTCCTTGCGGCTCAAATCTCACATTTCTTTCCTTACCCGTGTCCTTCTCTGCTCCCTTTTCGCTCTGCGTGCACTTTCCATCTCCCTACTACTCTTTCTCTGCATTTCCTTTCCCTCTCCTCTTCAACTTCTACTCCTTCTTCCCCGTCGCATCCCTTCTCTTGCAACTCCCACATTTCCTGCTGCTAAAACCATGTCCCATTTCCTTAACCTTGCTCTCCTTTCCGTGTCCTCATCATAGTTGCCCGCTCTTCCTCCTCCTTCCATCTTCCATTCGCTCCCTTCCACTGCCATTTCCTTGTTTCTAACTCCAGTCTTCCCTACAGACTTTCATGTAGCCTCATTTTCACGTGCTCCCTTCTTCCTTGCATCATATTTCCCTACTGTCGCTCCCTTGAACCTTTTTTCCTCTTTCTTTTCCTTGTCGACTTTACCTATCCCTTCATAAAATATTTTCGATTTAATATTTTTGTGTGGCCTTTGGCCCATTAAAACTTTAATTTTTCATTATTTCATTTAACTTTTTAACATTTGACATTTAAAAAAATAAAAATAAATAAAAATTTAACCCTTTTTTTTGTTTAAAAAAAAAATAATATATGCATATTAAAAATCAAAAAATGTTTTTTGGATTTTCTAACTTAAGACTTTAAAAAATGAATTTTTTGGCTTTCTTTTGCGATAGGATTTTGGGGTATGTAATTGTTTAAAATCTCTAGGATGAGAAAGAATTTGATAGTGGAAAATAAATTTAAAAGATTATTATAGTGGATGTGACTTTAATTTTTTTTTAATATCTTTGAAGTTTGATTATAGGATAAGAGAATATTTTTTGGATTGGAGTTATTTAAGAAATCATTTAATTCCATAATTGCTTGAGAAAGTGTTTATTTGATTAACATCTAAATTTCATGGTGTTTCGTGGTTACTAATTATCGAAATTTAGCTTAGGCCTCCATCATTTATGTGATTCAACTAATTTTTGTGATGATTGGCATTAGGTTTTTAATGTATATCGATTGAGATCACTCATTTTTTAAAAGGAAAATTAACTTCGTGGGTTTATTTAATTGATATATTGAATATTTCTCTAACATCTAGTGTTTTGGAATTTTTCAAGTAATTTTGATCAACATTTTATTGAGTACTTTATCGTGGACTTGTGATAAATTGTATATCTTTCGATTGAGTATTTTTTAGCATCTAAATAATTGGCATTTTTGCTTAAAGTGCTTAGTGTTTAACTCAGAATAAATCGTAATCTAAGTGCCTTGGGTCTTTAACATCACGTTTCACTAGAACATCTTCTAATTCTCCTTGCATTCTGCATTTTAAGTTAGTCTTGCATAATTAAAATTTACTTCCAAGCACGATATTGGTCGATATAAAAATAGGTACCCATCCATCTTTTTTTGAGAACTCTGGTTTTTATAGTACTTAAATGGTGACCTTGTAAACGTTAGAGCCACAACTCTCTGCAGCGCCAGAGGCAACAGGTACGTTAGATTTTCAGGAGAGGTATCGTTAATCACACCTTAGTGTGCTTCACTTTATTCTCTCTCTGCCACTTCTTATGAAATCAAGCTCAATATAGAAAGGATTGAAGAGTTAAAACTTAGAATCAACATTTAATTAAAATTAACCAAGATTCATTCATTTCACATTATTCTTAGGATCTGCATTACATATAAGATAGTTATTCATCCAAGCAGCAGTTACTTATCAATTACTTGGTCCTAAATTTCTTAAGCAAGATAGTTGATTCCACAAGGAAATGGTATCAATCGTCTAAATCTAATCAAATCCTTTAAATATTGCTATATCTAATACGAGTATTTGGTCTCTCAACTGTGTATCCCAAACTGGTTGGTTCCCAACTAGCCCTCCATTCGATTTCCGTAGGGCATACCCCCCTTAGTATATTGTAGGGAGACAACTTAAATGGAGATATTGGGGATCAAGGTGACAACCCCTGATCTGAGACGTTGTCGCGGTGCCTAGACATTATGTGCGACAACATTCTATATCCAACAACTTTGCTAAAACTACAATATAGTCGGCTAAATTCCAAGTCAAGCTAATGAGAGAAGTCACCTCACTCACCAAGTGTTTTAACCTGTTAGTGATCCAAACTAAAATAGGAACTCAAAAAATTAAATATATAACCATAACTATAGAGATGCAACAGAAATAACACTTCATTTCATTAATATCAAATACTGAAATAAGCTTACAAATAGAATGGAAATAAACTAGCTTAAGGGATGGTAACTTATCTCTGAGAAGAGATGTGGCGGCTACATGCCTCTTAATGGTGTTACAATGAGGCTCAAAGGCCTATTTATTATTTAGAAACAATGTAAAACCCTAAAAATAAAAATAAAAATTAAAAAAACCTAACCCTAGGAGAAGAAGCGCCAAAACTGTGGGCCCCGTTTGGATAAATTGGTACATCAACTTCTCAGGGTCATAATTTTGGCATTCAATCTTTGTTTGACGCACAAAATACCTTGTTAGAAAGATATATCTAAGGAATACAACTTTCGAGTGGAAAACATCATTCAAAGACTGATATTTGCTCTATTTTTCCTAAAAAACGTTGTCTAGGGCCTCAAAAATGCTCTGGAAGTTCAGGACCTGAAAAACTGCCAAAAATAGTAAAATATGCTACAGTTAAGGAATCTCAAAAACTGAAAGATACAATGGTGGGGGCCCAAGTGGAATAGACAGGCAGCCACCAACATCCACCTGGATTAGTTCTCCCCCTTAGGAAACAATGGTCTCCATTGCTTTGAGTGCCTCCATGAGATGGGGAAACTTCTGCTGAACTTGGTCCCTAGTGAGCCACCTACCTTGGTGCAGGAGTTGGTTAGTTTTGACAACCCAATATAGCTATATATTTTGATGGTGAGTGTTCTTGATCCTTGGTAATGGTGTAAGGACCATATCAGAGTGGTCTGAGCTTCCGATGGGCTTTAGTAAGGCGTTATTTCTGCAAATGAAACCAAAATTTGTTGCCCACCTGAAACTTGTGTGGCACCTGATGTTGATCATGTTGTTTCTTGTACTTGGAATTTGACTTCTCCAAGATGTTGTGAACCTATTGGTGGATGTTTTGGAAATTTTCATTAAATCTTGTCACTTTATCAACCTAGGAAATTACATGTTTGGATTTATTTTGTGTAGTCGCATCACACATGCCAACATCAATTAGACACAATGGTTGAAATCCTAGACCCACTTGAAAGGGGCTACAACTAGTCGAGCTATGGAGAGCTCTGTTATAATTGTGTTGCACATAGGGAAGACTCCCATCCAAGGTTCTTGGATGCTTGGAGTTGTACATGCGTAGTATCTACGCTATTATCCTATTGACGACCTATGTCTGGCCATTAGTCTGGGGATGGAAGGCAGCCGACTTGGTGAGATTGGTGTCCAATAGTGTCCAGAGGCTTGACCAGAATTTTCTCATGAAATTGTTATCCCAGTCTGATATAATTATTTATGGGATCCCAAAATGTACCCACACTTGTTCAAAGAAGAGTTTGGCAGTGTCCTTTGTTGTGATACTCTTCTTGCAGAACGCCAATATATCCATCTTAGAAAATATGTCCATGACCAGAAATACACAGTCATTACCATGCTTGGTAGAAGGGAGGCCAGCCATATAGTCCATGGAGATAGATTCTCATAGCTGTATGGGAGTAGGCAGAGGATTGTACAGGACTTTCTTCTTGATGGTTGGATTGGCGATGTCTGTTGGGTGTGGAGCCTGATTAACTAGTTTATTTTGTATCACAGCATTGGACCCGTGTACCTTAATGGGGTGGCAACACCGCCCGTAATTAAACGTTGCCTGGGGGATCCAGGGGGGCACCCTAGAACTTTATGGAGCCCCCCTTGGCGAGGGCTTTCGAGGGTAGCGCCCCGAAGCTAAAAAAAGATGTAAAATTGCCTTGTAAAAGTATGGTAATTTCTAATCAATCTGGGCCATTCATTAGGCGGATGATCTGACGCTAAAAGTTATGTTTAGTTTAGTGTTTTTTTCCCTAAAAGGAAACCCCTTGCTTTTATGAGGGTATTGTATTGCGGCTGTGTATCATGTGTGTATTCTCAAAGGGAGAAACAGATAGGGAGATTGTGAGAGAGAACAGAGGATATTACAGCGGATCTGCTATAGGTTGTGTCTCTTCATTTTGCTGGATAATAGAAAGGAAGGATTGGTTGTTCAGGGTGGACGTAGCCCAAACTGGGTGAACCACGTATATCTGTGTCTCTCTGGTTTTACGTGTTTTGTGTGCTTTTTTTTCCCAAAATTTACCACACTTGTTCAAAGAAGAGTTTGGCAGTGTCCTGTGTTGTGACTCTTCTTGCAGAACGCCAATATATCCATATTAGAAAATATGTCCATGACCACAAATGCACAGTCATTACCATGCTTGGTATAAGGGAGGCCAGACATATATTCCATGGAGATAGATTCCCACAGCTGTATGGGAGTAGGCAGAGGAGTGTACAGGACTTTCTTCTTGATGGTTGGATTGGAAATGTCATAGGAAGTGCAAGATCTGATATATTTTTTTGTGTAGTCGCATCAGGCATGCCAACATCAATTAGACACAATGGTTGAAATCATAGACCCACTTGAAAGGGGCTGCAACTAGTCAAGCTATGGAGAGCTCTGTTATAATTGTGTTGCACATAAGGAAGACTCCCATCCAAGGTTCTTGGATGCTTGGAGTTGTACATGCGTAGTATGTACACTATCATCCTATTGACGACCTATGTCTGGCCATTAGTCTGGGGATGGAAGGCAGTCGACTTGGTGAGCTTGGTGTCTAATAGTGTCCAGAGGCTTAACCAGAATGTTCTCATAAAAATTTTATCCCAATCTGATATAACAGTTTATAGGATCCCAAAATGTACCCACTTGTTCAAAGAAGAGTTTGGCAGTGTCCTTTATTGTGATACTCTTCTTACAGAACGCCAATATATCCATCTTAGAAAATATGTCCATGACCACAAATACACAGTCATTACCATGCTTGGTAGAAGGGAGGCCAAACATATAGTCCATGGAGATAGATTCCCACAGCTGTATGGGAGTAGGCAGAGGAGTTTACAAGACTTTTTTCTTGATGATTGGATTGGCGATGTCATAGGCAGTGCAAGATCTGATATATCTTTCAACATCTAGTCGAATATTTGGCCAATAAAATTACTTTTGTAGTACAACCATAGTTTTCTCCACACCAAAGTGTCATGCGAATCGACTGTAGTGCGCCTACCAAATCAGCTTGGCACACTCACTTGAAGGAACAAAAAGGTGGCCTAGGTAGCATAATAATGCGTCCTAGAGTTGAAATGAGGAACTTGTTTTCCATCTACTAGCATATGGTATTTGGAGGCGAAATATGGATCATTTTTTTATAGTTGTGGCCATCCAGAGGTCTCATGGTCACAAGAGTTGAGAACGGTAGTCATTGCTACAACTCGGGGTCGACTGAGACATTCTACAACATAGTTAGTGGTGCCCTTTTTGTATTTAATGTTCAAGTGGAATCGTTGCATATATGTAGACCACTTCTGATGGTGATCATTCTGCAACTTCAATTGTTGTTGTCTAAACTGAAGAGGCCGGTGATCGGTGTGGATGACCGTCTCCTTCCCCAGAATGTAATGCTTCCATTGTCGGCAAGCATGCACGATGGAATACATCTCTTTATCATAGGTGGGGTACTTCCAAATTGTATTGGAAAGTGTCTCACTATGATAGGCCACTGGATGCTCATGTAGGGTGAGGACTGCACCAATAGCATAGTCGGAGGCGTATGTCTCAATTTCAAATGTTTGCTGCAAGTGTGGAAATGTGAGTACTGGTGCAGAGTAGAGGCATTGCTTCAACTCAACGAATGCCTTATGTTGGGACTCAGACAAGGAAAACTTTGTTTTCGCCCCGCCCTTAGAAATTTGACTCAAAGACCAAGTGATATGTGAGAATCACAACAAGAACCTCCCATAAAAATTTGCAAGGCCCAAAAATCTGTGAATCTCTGTTAGAGTGGTCAGGGCTGGCCAATCCTGAATGACTTGGATCTTAGTCGGATCCACATGCACACCACACTCATCTATGATGTAACCCAGATATTGGAACTGGCTCATGCCAAAGGTGCATTTCTCCAAGTTGGAACAAAGTTTGTGCTACCGAAGGGTTTGAAGGACCTATTGAATGTGTTGAAATTGTTATTCCCAACTCTTATTGAAGATGCGGATGTCCTCCAGATAAAAAACCATCAATGACTTGGTGAAGGGCCGCAAGATGTCATCCATTAGCCTCATAAAAGTAGCAGGGGAATTTGTCAACTAGAAGGGAATAACCAACCATTCAAAAAGGCCTTCCTTGTATTTGAAGGTGGTATTCCATACATTTGTGGGATCTATTGGAACCTAGTTATAACCAAACTTCATATCAATCTTGTTGAAATACTTGCCCCCCTTGAGTTGGTCCAAAAGGTCATCAATCCATGGGATTGGATACATGTTCCAGACATTGATTTTATTTAGTGCATGATAATAAATGCAGAGCCTCCAGGTCCCATCCTTCTTCTGTACAAGTACAGTCTGTTGAGATTTAACAAGATGATGAGCTTAGTGGAAAGAGTCGCCTTCACTAAGTGGGCACGCAGGCTATTTTTGGTGCAAGTCTATTTTTAGACTATGTCTATTTTTAGACATGATGATCATATTTCAGAATTTGCAGGATGCTATTTGTGGATGGTTGGTCAAGTTGGAAAAATAGATGGAATTCTATTTTTAGAATATTGTGGGAAGTCTATTTATAGATCGTTGATCTAAAAATAGATGCATGTCGATTATTATTAGCTCTTAATAATAATCTGACTCTAAACAACAACTTATTCTCTTGGACCACTTCAGTTCAGTGCACAGATGTGGCACATCAGTGGACTAAGGGAATTACGCAATTCCTAAGGGTTTACTAGAGCTAATGCATGGAGGACTCAGTTATAACTCAAGTGGCAGATTTATGACACAGTTGGAAGAAGTAGTTATGGAGTTGTATTCAGTTTAACTCAGTTAGACTCAGTTGAGCTAGTTGTATCTAGTCTAACTGATTGATACACTAGTGAGAGTGGAGTGAATTAATTAGTTAATTAATTCACTAATAATAACTCATTAATTAACTGAACAATACATCAGTTAACTATAGTGCATGGTAGTTTCAGTGGAGACCAGTGGAGAGATAGGTGAAAGAGCAAGATAGACTATCCTCAGACTATAGTGATGCATTGATTGCATCACACACACATTGGAGTTGCCAATGAGGACTGCGCAGTCAAGGAAAGGGTAATTTGAATTCATTCAAAGGCCATTCTTCACAGGATTGCGTAGTGGGAGGCAAGCAGAGGTAAAGATCGCCTTATTTCTTCAAGATTGGTCCTTATTAGTGTATGACGATTGTACTGTACTGAGAGCTTGTGATAAGATTTGTATGATTTGTATGAGATTTTCATATGATATCCATGATACATAATATATAGTTTGGGCTTTTAGCTTCAGGCTTTCCCGGTTAAAAACTATGTTATGTGTGATTGATTATTTTTGTTTATGCTTCACATGTGTGTGCAATTAATTTTTCCGCAAAAGATTAACAAGTGGAATAGATTCAGTATCTTGCATAAATTTAAATAGTGTGAGATCAGGTGGATCTAGGACATATTCATGCTTAGTGCATATAATTTCTACACAGTCAGGCTCCCACAAGGCGAGGAACTTGGTCGAATGTGCTCTTTTTGCAACAAGTCCTCGATTTGTCGCTTGATCTCTCTAGAATGGAGCGAAGATATATCGGCCCAGGGCCATTGGGTAGAGGTGCTCCAGGAGTCAGATCGATTGAATTCTTGAACTAACAGTGCAAGGGTACCCCTGTGGGTGAGGAGAAGATGTCCCTGTATTCTTCCATGACCGTATCCACCTGCTCCTGTTGTGTGGAGGAACCCTTCCCGGGGGCCATGGATGTGGATTCAATATTCCCCTTACTTTGAGAGTGAATTATAAATAAATAAAAATTTCTTAGTCTAGGAGATTATCTTACGGCACTGCTTAGTAGGGATCAAAGAGATAGCGATAGGCGGGGCTACCTCCAGTATCTTGTATAACTTATTACCCAAAGAAATAATAGTAGAGCGAGGTCCAGACTCATATATAGCATGTCACTTCCACAAGTATGGTTGTCCTAATAATACATCACAAACTTCAACAGGGTAAACATCACACAATATCTCATCCATTAATGGTTTTATGTTGTAGGGAAGGTGACACTATTGGTTGACGCGGAGATCTCATCCTTGGTGAAGACACCAATTAGCGTATGGCTGTGAATCTGTTGTAGTCGGTAGGCTCATCCAATTCACCAACTTTTCTGAAATGAGGTTCTTTTGGCTCCTGTTGTTGACAATGAACTGCAACAGAGAAATATTCACACACATCTATGAGTGGAAGAGGTGTTCTCCCTCCTCTGGATCTTCAGGCTCAATCTTCTCGATCATGGTGGTGGCCACGGTGGCACTGGGCTCTATGTCAATGATCTACTTCCCTTTTTCATTCCCTTTGTCTATTTCTAACTCAAATTCAGAACATGCGTCTAATTCAGAAGCCTTTAGCTCGGCCACCAATGAGTCCTTGGTCCGAATTGGTGTTGTGAGTGGAGCTCTTATGGAACTCACACCATTTTCCGGTGTCCTTCTTTGTCTCTGTGGTGTTGTTATTTTCTTGTAGCTTTGATGGGTTATTTTGGGTCGCCCCACTTTGGCTTTGTATCTTCCTTTATGGTTTGGGGACACTTTTCCCTTTCTTCGGATTCGTGTATCCGAAATATCTCTTTTTCAGTTTAAACTACTGCTCAATATTGACAGTGTATCGTTATGTTGCGTCGAGCGAGGAGAATTCCAGGAATTCCATCTCTTCCTGTATGTACCTGTGTAGACAACTGCGTTACTTGAGTAACAAATGCTGCTAAGAATCCTTGATACCCAACTTCGTGTGAAGGGTATGAAAAACATTGGTAAACTCAGGCACGTCTTAGTCCATTCCCTGCCGTAGCGTGGTCCACTTTATGTATTTATCCTCATAGCTCCCGACATGGTAGTATTGCTCCTTGATGGCGTCCCATAATGAATTCCAAGTGGGCGCGGCTGAAAATAATGAGGGTGTACTTTCGTCCTTCTTCTCATAGTAGGTTTCCCACCAATCCTTGACATGGGGGGTGGCTTTGAAAAGTGCAAAATTAATATTTTCCTAGCTGGAAATATCATGAAAAAAAAATCCTTCTAGCATATTTAACCATTTATTTACAGCATCCGCATCGATATGACCTTCAAATATGGGGATGTCAAAATTAACTTGTACCTTGAAGGGTGTGCCGCTTCTAGAGTCGCTGCTAGAAGGAGATGCATCGCCTATGGGTAGCCGTTGAAGGATCTGGGAAAATTTGTTCATCATCACGTTCCTCTATCGCTCGAGGGCTTCTTCAAGAAAGATTTTGAAAGGATATCATGCCCCCCCATCTTTCTTCTCTTCCGCCATGGGAGGCTGTCAGGGTTTGTGAGGTTCGTCTTGCAATGGTTCGACCGATTCGAGCCCTAACTCCTTATATCCCAACCTCATTGGGGACATGTAAAGAAAATTGAGAAAGAGCATACTGCTCTAATAACACTGATCTGAAATTAAACAATAATGCAAAAAATTATGGATATAACGATAACTACAAATATGCAACAAAAATAACACTTTATTTAATTAATATCAAATACTGAAATAATCTTACAAATAGAATGTAGATAAACTAGCTCAGGCGATGGTAGCTTATCTCTGAGAAGAGATGTGATGGTTGCATTCCTCTGAACTGTGTTACAATGAGGCTCGAAGGCTTATCGATTATTGAGAAATAATGGAAAACTCTAAACATCCAAAAATCTAACTTTAGGAGATTAAGCACCAAAACTATGGGCCCCGTTTGGGTAAATTGGTACATCAACTTCCTGGGGTCGTAACTTTGGCATACGATCTTCGTTTGACACGCACGATACCTTTTTAGAAATTTTATCTGAGGAATGCAACATTTGAGTGGAAAAAATTAATCAAAAACTCAAGTTTGCCCCGGTTTTCCCAAAAAACATCGTTCAAGGCCTCAAAATGGCTCCAAAAGTCCAGGACCCGAAAAACTTCCAAAAATACTACATTGTACTACAATTAAGGAAATTGAAACACTGAAAGAGACAATGGTGGGGGTCCAAGTGGAATAGGTGGACAACCACCAACATCCACCTGGATCAGCTAGCCCATACCTCATCCTTGAACTGCACAATCGCATTTACAACTCCCTAGACTTCTGTAATGGCTTGATTAAAGGCCACCCTCTTAATTTTCATATCTCATCTAAAATCGTTTAAATCTACACCATGTTGTTTCATAGCATCGATAATTCGCCCCACACACTCCTCAACAACAATGACCATGTCCACTAACTTGGGACCCCTTTGGTCAATACTACTACCTCCCTGCTAATAATTTACCATCTCAATTGGTCACCACAACTATAGAAACGCCTATGTTGTTATCTGTCCTGCCCATATATCAATGTACCACCTCGTACCAAACTCTCACATTGTATCTTCTTTGCTATAGATCCCACTAAACCTTATCACAAGAAGGATGGTTTACTCAAAATATCTCTTCAATACCAACTCCAACTGAATGATAAAGGGCTCCTAATATCACTACCTTGATATACCACCTATGTGATGAAGAACATGTTATGATACCACCTGTCATGAATCTAGAGAATTCCCCATTAGGTATGTTTAGTGATCTCTAAGCATGTGGCATCAATGTATTTCTCACTGATGGCAAGACCAACCTGATTTTACTTCACTCAAATTACGTTTCACTTGGATAATGTTTTGACTAAGTTATATATCAACAAAAACTTTTCTTTATCTTAATCCAAAACTTAAGTACACTATGATTACCTTCACAATCCCGTCATGAAAAATTACTCACATCATTATCATAAACACATTGACTTGCATCAATAATCAAAGACATGAATAGAGTGCAATATTATTTTTTCACGAGGCGGTTCATAGCCTAATACCCCAGGAAATATTTCATATATATCAAGTATACAAAGTATTTTATAGCAACCCTCACCTACTCAGGTCGCACCCATATATAGCTACAATAATGCAACACCCCTTGGGTTACTCAGGTCAGAAAAGAACCCTCACCCAAGAACCTTAAATTTCAGCACCCGTTGAGTCACCTGGTCCACTTGTCGGGTTGTATCACTCCACTTCCCTCATCATCTCTCTACATTGGTTCTAACCTTGGATCACTTAGTTGAAAGGTTCAGGACTCGGCCTAAACCCCCAACACTCCACGTTCATACACTAGTATATAGTATAGTTTCCCCTACTAATTGGTTGGGTCACAGGTTAGGTCTCAACCCACCTACTCCACCCACTACCAAAATTCACTCGACCCCACTGTAATACACCCATAGACCCATCCAACTCCAATCATAGTTTTTTCACACTATCATGCACTTCTGATCTCTCTCTCTCTCTCTCTCTCCTTGAGTCTCAGCTTCGGGTAAGGGGCGACCCCATGGTATCCCCAAAGAAAAAAACCAAATTTTCCCATGGTTTGGTGTACCCTTATGTGGTAAACCTCTCCACTTCTTCATCTGAACTATTTGAATGATGTGAGTGTGTGTTACATTCTTTCCATGACTAGTGGCACGTGCGGGGGGGGGCATGATCGTGCCCCCTGTTTGTTGCGTTGGGCGCAAAAGGGGGGTCATAGGGCCTCTGCCCCCCTACATGGGGTCTGGGGCAATGCTCCGGGAATTTTTTTTTGGACCCTATTTTACGTGGGCGAACCTTCTTATGGTTTTGTGCATGTGTTTTGCACATGGTTTTGGTCATGATGGCTTTATTTCCATGGTATTTTGTAGATTTGGTTAAGGGAAATATGGTTATGTTCTAATATAGGGTTAATGGATTGTGGTTTATTAATGCTTCAACATATATATATATATATATATATGTATTGTAACATTGAAAGGAATATAATGAAAAAAATAAATCTGGTAGTCCCGGTTTTGGGATCCATGGGAATAATTCTGTATATATGTGTTTTATGTTTATGTTCTCGCCATCGTTTATTTTATGTTTTTAAGAATTCGTTTGCAGGTAATTTTTGTACAGGGTTAAAACCTACACTTGGTATCAGAGTTGTTTTAGCTTCAAGGGGATGCCTTTGCTGTCGAGGGGCTTTGCTCGGGCCTGTGGTAGACCCTGTTTAGTGGGAGATCTGCGGGATCGATTCTAGCGGTGAAAGAAGATGGTGAGCAGTGGAAAGATAGAGATCAATAAATTTAATGGTCAAATTTTTGAGTTGTGGAAGATCAATATGGAGGATCTGCTGGTGGATAAATATTATTGGATCATGGTAGATCCTGGGACTAAATCAATGACAATGTCAAATGAAGACTGGGCGAAGTTGGATCAAAAATAAAAGAGCACAACACAGTTGTCTATCTCAGATCCAGTTTTATTAAATGTATCAGGGGAAGATATGACGAAGTATTTTTGGGACAAGTTAGGGACTTTTTACCAATCTAAGTCTCTGGTGAACAAATTGTTCCTACGAAAAAAATTGTATAACCTGAGGATGAAGGATGTAGACTCGATGACAAATCATCTGAATGCCTTCAATACTATGTTAAGTCAGTTGTTATATGTTGATATTAAAATATCGAATGAAGATAAGTGCATAAAATTTTTGTGTTCTCTACTAGATTTGTGGGATAGTCTGGTTGTTTCAATATGTAGAAATACAACTACGTTGAATTTTGATGAAATAGTCTCATCCTTGTTGTCGGAGGAGATGAGATGGAAAAATAAGGAGGGCCAGAATGGAGATTCCTTATCTATACGAGGATAGTCCCAGAACAAAAATAAAAATAATTCCTTGAGCGGGATATCTAAATCTCCAGGAAAGCCTTTAAAGGTGTGCTGGAAATGTGGAAAGGAAGGGCACTTAAAAAAGGATTGTAGATCTAAAGCTTCTGAGAAAGGAAAGGGATCTGATGGTGCTCCTTCTGCAGAGGAAAAAACCACCTCAGATGAAGGTGGGGATGTGTACTTGGATTCTTCTTCAAGTACACATGTATATCATGAGGCATGGTTGATTGACTCAGGTGCATCCTTTCACTTCACCCCCCATAGGGAGTGGTTCTGTGAGTATGAGAATTATGATGGTGGTGATGTATTCTTAGGGGATGAAAGGAATGCCACAATCATCGGACGCATAAAATTCAAGTTGAAGTTGCAAGGTGAAAGGATTAGAACACTTCCTAGTGTTCTGCATATTCCTGCATTGCCCACAAATCTAATTTCTGTAAGAAAGATGGATGATGCAGGTGTAAAAACAGTTTTCGAGAAGGATACCTACAATATGGTTCGAGGAGCACTGGTATTGATGCAGGAAGTTTGGATTGGAACTATGTACAACCTTCTGGTCAACACTATTATTAATGGGCACAACAATTATGTGGTTCTTGTAAGTGGAGTTGAAAAACTTGTGGTATCTGGAGAAAATACCCTGTTGTGGCATCAAAGGCTTGGACATATTGGAGAAAAGGGTTTTCAAATACTACATGGTAATGGTATTGTAGAAGGTATGTCTAATTTCTCTATGGATTTCGATTTCTGTGAACATTGTGTATATGGGAAGCATAATTGGCTAAGTTTCCCCTCTGTTGCTAAGAGGGAGAAGGGGATATTAGAGCTTGTGCATAGTGATGTGTTTGGACCTGTGTCGGTTCCATCACTGGGTAATTCTATGTACTATCTGTCATTTATAGATGACTTCTTGAGGAATATATGGATATATTTCCTTAGGAAGAAATCTGAAGTCTTTGACAGATTTAAATAATTTAAGGCTCTTGTGGAAAACCAGACATAAAATAAGATAAAGGTTTTGAGGATAGATAATGGTGGAGAGTTCTGTAAGAAATGTGGTATAGCAAGACATAATACTACTCCATACATGTGGAAAGTATGCAATATGCATGTATATCTTTGATTCACCCGATCTAACAATTTGCTAAAGTTAAATATTGAATTACTTCTACAAATATTTTTGGAATTAAAAACACAATCGCCAATCACATGAACATGAAGAAATATCAATCACACAAAACACAGATAATTTCCCGGGGAAAGCTTACAACTAAAAACCCCACTATCTTCTATTGTATATTATATCATGGATCATGAAACAATTACATATAAAACTCTTCCCACAAGAGCCCTCAGTACACCAGCTAATTGTCTCACACTTTCATACAAAAGTTGGCAAAACCCTTAGCCAATTTACAGTCTCCAGATAGCCTACCTTCACTACACAATCCCTGTTGAAAGCAATCCCTAAATTGATGCCTTTTTGCCTGCCTTGATAGCGCAAATATCATGGGCATATCCAATGTGTGTGTGCTTGCATGTGTGCAAGCGGATAATGTCACAACTAATAGTTTACTTCCTTTTCACCTAGAACTCAACTAGGTCTCCACTGGATCTGACATGCATGCAGTTAATAATAGTAAATCTTTAGTTGCATGTGAGATCACTAGATGTGAATTAATTAATATTTAATTCAGTTGATCTCTCACTATTGTATCTTCATTTACAACTAGCACAACTTATTTTAACTCACTTAATTGAGTTAAACTATTTACAACTTGAACAAACTCAAGCACCACTGCACTTCCAACTCTATTACAACTAGAATCACTCAGTTACAACTATAATTATTCTACATGTCCCACCAACCAACCTCTAACTCGAAATTCACTTAGCTAAATGATTTTCCACTTCACTTAACTATTTTCAAGTCCACATTGAGAATAGATTACAGTTTAATGTCCATCTAAATTAAGGGATAATAAAAATAGACATGCACCTAAAGATAGCCTCTGGGCCCCACCCTAGTGTAGGTGCTTAATTTTCACTAGGATCATGGGTGCCAAAAAAAATTCTTGTTGAATCTCAACACTCCCTCTCAACAAGAAAGGGATTATCCTTCACCCCGATCCTGTCTCTATGGTATTTGAATTTTCTCCTGGTGAGCGCCTTCGTCAAAATATCTGCATCCTGATCTTCCGTGGGAATGTACTGAAGCAACATGTTTCTCCTCTGCACACAATCTCTGAGATGATGGTACCAGATATCTATATGCTTGGACTTATCATGAAACACAGGATTAATCGAGAGTTTAATGCAACTCTGATTGTCGCAATGAATCACTGTCGGATCCATCTGAGAACCAAAAAAAGCAACCAAGATCTTTCTCATCCAAATAGCCTCACATGCAGCTTGACTTGCTGCCATGTATTCCGCTTCTACTGAACTGAGTGCCACGAATCTCTTCTTCTTGTTGTACCAAGAAAAAATTGTAGATCCAATGCTAAAGATCCACCCTAATGTGTTCTTTATGTCTGATGGACTTCCAGCCCAATCCGCATCTGTGAAGCCATGCAAATTCACTCCATCCGTCTGTCTGTACCATAAGCCATACTCTGATGTGCCCCTCAAGTATCTCAGTACATGCTTCCCCGCCTTCCAAAAGAGCTTGGTGGGCTTAACCATAGCTTGACTTAGCTGTTTAACCACATAGAAAATGTTTGGTCTCGTGTTCACTAGATACATTAGCGAACCCACTAACTGTCAATAGATAGTAGCATCCACAACCTCTCCAGAAGTAGCATCCTCTTTCCTCTAGTTTCTTAGAAGAGGAGTATCCATGGGTTTGCAGCTCTCCATGTTAAACTTACCCAATATATCCTTTGCATACTTTCCTTGAGACACAAAATTTTCACCATCCTGCTGCCATATTTCCAATCCAAGGAGATAATGAAGAAGGTCCATATCCTTCATTTCTAACTCCCTTGCAAGATCCTCCTTGCATGAATGTATCAGATGCTCATCACTAGTCAAAATTAAATCATCAACATAAAGAACAATGATAAATAGCTTACCCTCAACCACAATCTGGTATAGGTTTGCGTCTGCTTCACTTTTGGTGAAGCCCAGTCCGGTGAAATAGCTGTCTATCTGAGTGTATCAAGCATGGGGTGCTTGCTTCAGCCCATACAATGCAATTTTGAGTCTACACACATGCGACTCGATTTTGAAGATCTTGAAACCTTCAGGCTGCTCTATGTACACCTCTTCCTCAATAATCCCATTGAGAAACACAGATTTCAAATCCATCTAATGAATGCACTAGCCCATCTACACTGAGAGTGAAAGGATGGTCCTTATAGAAGAGTACCTTGTGACAGGTGCAAAGGTATTATCATAATATATCCCCTCAATCTGTGAGAAGCCCCAGGCCACAAATCTGGCATCTTATTTCTCCACACTCCCATCAGCAGCTTGCTTTACCTTGTAGATCCATCTCGAACCTACCACTGATTTATCAACCAGTCTTGGGACAATTTCCCATGCATTGTTTTTTACAAGGGAGTCATACTCCTCCACCATTACATCAACCCAAGTAGGTTGTTGCACTGCTTCCTGAAAGGAAGATGGTTCAGTCACAATAAATTTTCTCATGAGAGCCATGTATCCATTAAATCAGGCAGGAGACACTCTCTGTCTGCGCTGTGAAGTAGGGGCTCCTACATTCTATGCAGCATCAATTCTCAGCCTATCAGCTTTTGTGGTGCGCCTTATGCCATTTATGATGGATGGCTCTGCATGAGTGGCTTCCTCCACTCCATGAACCTCATCATGTGGTTGATCCACATCTTGAGACTCATCTTTGGGAACCAACAGTTCCTCCTCTGCATGCAAGTCCAACTCCCTCTCAAGCGACAACTGCATGGCTTTCCCCTCGTCAAATTTTATATCTCGTCGCACAACAGTCATTCTGTTGTTTGGAAAATACACACGATAATTATGGGGTGTTTCTATGTACCCCACAAAAATCCCAACTTCAGCAGTCGGTTCCAGCTTCTTCCTGGCGTCCTTGGTCACATGCACATAAAAATATGAGCCAAAAATATTAAAGTGTGAAACATCTGGTTTCTTACCAGTGAAAGCCTCTTCAGGTGCACTCATGCCAAGTACTCTATGAGGACAACGATTCTGCACATAAACACCAGTGTTGCATGCTTCCACCCACAAATGCATTGGTAGGCCCTGATCATGCAACATCACTCGTGTTGTACCCATGATTGTTCTGTTCTTCCTCTCCGCAAACCCATTCTGCTGTGGGTTATGAGGCGTTATGAGTTCTCTTCGAATTCCTTCTTTGCTGCAGAAGTTCTTGAATTCGTTGGAGATGTATTCTCCACCATTATCACTCCTAAGAGCCTTCACTTGCTTCCCCGACTCTTTCTCCACCAATGCCTTAAACTCACAGAACTTAGAGAATGTTTGATCTTTATTTTGCATGAAGAAGATCCAACATTTATGATAAAATTCATCAACAAAGATTACATAATACTTATTTTTTGTTGTTGAAGCAACAGAGAATGGTCCACACACGTCTGTGTGAATTCTCTCCAGGGTCCCCGAAGCACGATTCTCTTTTTCATGAATGGTGGACCTTACATACTTCCCCATGGTGCAACCCTTGCACTGATCTAACTGAGCAAGTGTTCCCATTGGAATTCCAGTAGATATTTGTTGCATAAATTCAAGGCTCCATGATGAAGATGGCCCAATCACCTGTGCCATAATTCACCCTCATCCCGGCTCACCACTTTTTTCTGCCTTGCCCATCATGGTAGCGCAACTATCTACCTCCAACTTGTATAGATTCTTAACTCGAATCCCTATCCTCTTGGCTTGACCTGTTATTTTATGTCGCAGGAAAGATCTTCCATCACTAAAAACAACGTCATAGCCTCTGTCCTCCAACATTGTGACTGAGACCAAATTTTTCTTCAGACCTGGAACATGCATTACATATTTTAATTGAAATGGTTTACCTAACTCCCTCTGAAAGGTAATGGTACCAATCCCGGTAGCACTATACCACCCGTCGTCACCCATATCAGTATGCATCTGGAGATATTTCTCCTTCAAGTCATTGAAAAGTTCCTTATCTTCTGTCATGTGAAAGGAAACGCCACTATCCAAATACCACACCGATCCCAATGCACTTGACGCCATGCATGCAATCAAGGAGAATTAAAGCTCAAATTGAGAGGCAAGGGCCTCACCAGCTGCAGATCCAGCAACCTTCTTGTTCTTCTTCTTTTGTGGATAGTTAGTAGCAAAATGCCCATGTTCGTGACAGTGAAAACACTTCACCTTATACATGTCCTGCTTCTTACATTTGGACTCAGATTTAGAATGGAATATATTCCCCGTCCCCTTCTTCGCCTTGGAAACCAAAGCACAATCCTCTTCATCATCATGCTTTGATGAAGAGCTATCTCTGGTGTTCTACCTGAACTCCTCCTGCACCAGATCCGACCACAGTTGTTCCCAATCGGACAATTTTTCCCGTCCATTGAAAGAGTCTTCATAACTGTGCCAACTCTTGGGAAGTCCTACGAGATCCAAACTCACCAAATCATCATCAGATACTATTATTCCCACACTCCCCAGTTCATACTGACATTGGAAAAACTTTGTGAGATACTTTGGAATGGTGTCGCCCTTTTCCATCTTGATCTTCCTGAGTTTATCTTTGAGCACCAATTTCCTATGGTCCCTGTTGCTTTGGAATAGATCCGTCAAAGCCTTCCACATAGAATATGGTGTGGCTTTCCCATGGAGGCTTGAGACAATGTTGTCTCATACTCCCTCCAATAGGATCTTCCTCGCCTTTGCCACTTTCTTTTTCCATGCATCAAGATTGGCAACATCTGTCACAGCAGGTTTAGGAACTTCATTGTTAATGAATTCCTTCAAGCCATTATTTGCAAGCACTTCCTCCATCCTGTCCTTCTAAGCAATGTAGTTCGAGCTACCCTCGAGTGCATACTCTAACCTCAAGCCATTGAAATCCATTTCGATCTTGAATTAGTTGTAGCACCAAGAAAGTCTTTCTACAAATTTGAATTCTATCCAGTCACAAACTCAGCTCCTGCTTCACTTCTACAATTTCCTGTGCTCCAATACCATGTAGAAATTATAAAATATGCATGTATATCTTGGATTCACCTGATCTAACAATTTGCTAAAGTTAAATACTGAATCACTTCTACAAATCTTTGTGGAATTAAAAACACAATTGCCAATCACATGAACATGAAGAAAGATCAATCACACACAACACAGATAATTTCCTGGGGAAAGCTTACAGCTAAAAACCCCACTATCTTCTATTGTATATTATATCATGGATCATGAAAAAATTACATACAAAACTATTCTCACAAGAGCCCTCAGTACATAAGCTAATTGTCTCACATTGTCATACAAAAATTGGCAAATCCCTTAGCCAATTTACTGTCTCCAGACATCTTTCCTTCACTGCGTAATCCCTGTTGAAATCGATCCCTGAATTGTAGCCTTATTGTCTTCCTTTACTGCGCAAGTATCATGGGCACATACAATGTGTGTGTGCTAACATGTGTGCAAGCGGATACTGTCACAACTGATAGTTTACTTCCCTTTCACCTAGAACTCAACTAGGTCTCCACTGGATCTGATATGCACACAGTTAATAATAGTAAATCTTCAGTTGCATGTGAGATCACTACATGTGAATTAATTAATATTTAATTCACTTGATCTCTCACTAGTGTATCTTCCGTTACAACTCGCACAACTAAGTTTAACTCACCTAACTGAGTTAAAATATTTACAACTTGCACAAACTCATGCACCACTGCACTTCCAACTCTGTTACAACTAGAATGACTCAGTTACAAGTAGAATTATTCTGCATGTCTCACCAACCAACCTCTAACTTGAAATTCACTTAGATAACTAATTTTCCACTTCAGTTAACTATTTTCAAGTCCACATTGAGAATTAAGGGATAAGGGATTACAATTTAATTTCCATCTAAATTAAGGGATAATAAAAATAGGCATGCACCTAAAAATAGCCTGTGGGCCCCACCGTAGTGTATGTGCTTAATTTTCACTAGGATCATGGCTGCCAAAAAAATTTCTTGTTGAATCTAAACAATACATACCTCATCAAAAAAGAGTTTCAAAAATAATGAACAGGACGTTGATGGAAAAGGAAAGAAGCATGCTCAGTGGTGTCGAGTTAGGACAAGAATTTTGGGCAAAGGCAGTGGAGACTTCATGTTACCTAGTTAACAGATCACCTTCATCGGCATTGGAGGATAAGACTCCACATGAGGTATGGACTAGAAAAAACCCTCTCTCCCACATCTAAGGGTATTTGGTTGTGATGCATATGTACATGTTCCAAAGGAGAAAAAAACCATGTTGGATAGTAAATCTGAAAGGTGCATCTTTACTGGGTATAAGGATGGTTTAAGAGGTTATAAGCTTTGGAACCCAGAAACAAGGAAGGTTGTGTACAACCGAGATGTGGTGTTTAGAGAGGTGAAATATGTTATTAAACATGAATTCATACCAAAGGAACCCGAGAATATAGATTTTGAGCTAAAGGAGGAAGAATCTAACTCTACAACAGAACAAGATTTAGAAGAGGAAGATCCATAAACTCTAATTTTGAGAAGATCAGTTCGAGAAATAAGGCATCCAGAAAGGTATAGTCCATCTAATTTTTGTTCAAAATTTTCTTTATCTAGCACTGATGATGATCCTAAAACTGTCAGGGAGGTAGTGGATTCGGAGGATGGAAAACTCTGGAAGGAGGCCATGGTTGATGAAATAGCATCCTGGCACAATAATGAGGCTTGGGATCTGGTGGAGTTGTTGGATGGAAGGAAACCCATTGGAAACAAATGGGTGTTTAAGAAGAAGATGAATGCATAAGGAAAGGTGGATAAATATAAAGCTCGGTTGGTAGCAAAAGGTTATTCCCAGATGTCGGGAATTGATTTTGGTGATATTTTTTCTCATGTTGTCAAGGTAGCTTCTATTAGATTACTTTTATCTCTTGTTGTTGCATTTGATTTTGAGGTATAACAAATGGATGCGAAGAACATGTTTCTTCAAGGGGATCTGGAAGAAGAGATCTACATGAAGCAACCTGAAGGCTTTGTAGTGAAGGGTAAGAAAGAACTGGTATGCAGACTAGAAAATTATTTGTATGGGTTAAAACAATCACCAAGAATATGGTATCAAAAATTTGATACATATATACAGGGACTTGCCTTCACCAGAAGCAAAGTGTGTTACTGTGTGTATTTTAAATTAACTGGTGACCGTGTTATTTATTTTGTCTTGTATGTGGATGATATGTTACTTATTGGAAATGTAAAAGAAATTATCCAGGATCTGAAGACCTAATTGTCCTCCAAATTTGACATGAAGGATATTGGTGCTACAAACTATATTTTGGGAATGGAAATTAAGATTAAAGAGGAAGCTCTTGTTAAACCAGAGGAAGTATGTCGAGACAATATTGCAGAGGTTTAATATGAAGGATAGTAAATTTTTGAAGGTTCCTATTCCTATAGGTGTTAGGTTATCTGCTAAATAGTGTCCCAAGGCACAAGAAGAGAAAGAGGACATGTCTCGTGTTCCATATGCAAGTGCAGTGGGTAACCTGATGTATGCAATGGTGTGTACTAGACTAGAAATTGCACATGCATTGGGATTATTGATCAGGTTTATGTCAAAATAAGGGAAGGGGCATTAGACTACAATGAAGCGAGTTTTCAAATATTTGTGTGGCACTAGTGATTATGGTCCGTGCTATCAAGGAAGACTAGGATTGGATAGAGTTTTGGACATTTGTGGCTTTGTTGATGCAGACTGGGCTGGAGATCTAGATCAAAGAAGATCTACAAGTGGGTATGTGTTAAACCTATTTGGAGAAGCAATCATTTGGATGAGAAAAAGACAATCTCTAGTGGCTCTTTCAACTAAAGAGGTTGAATACATGGCAGCCACTCATGCAATCAAGGAAGAAGTTTGGTTGCAAAGATTTTGTTCAAGTATGGCGTTGTTACAATGAGCTATAAGGATAGACTGTGATAGCCAAAGTGTAATTTTCTTGGCAAAAACCATGCTTATCATTCAAAGACAAAGCATATTGATGTTCATTATCACTTTTTGAAGGATATGGTTGAGGACAAAAAAGATGTTGTTGGTAAAGCTGGACACTTTGAAGAATGTTGCAGATGCATTAATGAAGTCTGTGAGCACTGAGAAGTTTTCTTGGTGTAGAGAAACAATGGGTGTTGTAGGGTTGGACCAATGACTAAACTCTCCTATGGCCCCCTGTGTGAAAAAAAAAAATAAGTGGGAAAATGTTCAATGTGTGTTATATTCTTTCTACAACTAGTCGCACACCCCACCCCGATTTTTTTTTTTGGACCATATATTAGGTGGGAAAACCTACCTATGGTTTTGTGCATGGTTTTTGCACAAGGTCTTGGGCATCATGGTTTTTTTTCCATGGTATTTTAAATATTCAGTCAAGGGAACTACAATGATATTCTAATCCAGGGTTAATGGATTGGGGTTTATGAATGCTTCATCATGTATATATATGTATTGTAACATTGAAAGGAATATAATGAAAAAAAATCAATCTGGTAGTCCCAGTTTTGGGATCCAGGGGAAAATTTATGTAAATATGTTTTTTATGTTTATGTTCTTGCCATTGTTTATTTTCTGTTTTTAAGAATTCATTTGCAAGGAATTTATGTACAAAGTTAAAACATACGAAGTGGTTGTGTTGTGTATCCAAATGAGAGCTCAATGAAACATATATATACCATCGCATGGTACTGGAGGGGTTGTGATCCTTTAGGTCATTTGGATTGAGTTGTGGCACACATGGATTCATTCAACCCTTCCCATGCCCAAGCCAATGCCTATAAAGGTATCACCGTGCTTAACCAAAAGTTTCATCTCCATGTCGCGAGGCATGCCAATATCTAAACATGCCACATCCTCTTGTCTTGAGGGAGCATGCCGATAATTGATCACACCATGTGTTGGGCCTCGAATATGCCCAATTTTCCACTATATATTACCATCTTTCATAACATAAATTCCAACACTTTTACATTCATTTCACACCATAATTCCATCACTTGTCGCCAATTCATGACTTACACCTTGTGGTTGATTATCATTAGTTTTCTTAGCTTTTCTATGATTAAATATTATTTAGACATGATATAATAATGATGGTTTTGCTAAGTTCATTTGTCGTAGGGTTCCATCGCTGAAGTTCTTCGCAAGTTAGTTAAACTAGTTACTACAGGTTGAGTACGGAATATACTTGTTGTAGGTGAAAATATAAAATTTGTGATAAAATGGTGAAGCATCTCTAGATTCCGAGACTTGGATCTTGTTCAAAATACCCTCTTTCAGTTAACCCAGAAATCGTTCAGAAAAATTCATCACCAAAAGGAAGCTAAGGTCAAAATACTTCTTAAGTATAGAATCATGAACGGTATGAACATGTCGGGTCAAGTCGGGTTCGGTCTGAACAGGTCAAGTCGGGTTGGTTCTGAACAATTTTTTCTGAATTCCTTTGTGCTAAGCATAGAAACGGTTCGTCCATCCGTGCCATGATCATGATCATCCCAACTGAGATCCATTTGAAGGTTGTTCTAGAAGATTTCATACGGCTTACTTTAGCCTTGATATTGTATTTACTTTTTCTAGTTAATTGGTTGTGCCTTGTTTTCATCGGCTCCACTGTATAAAGCCCGATGCTCTTTGTATGTACAGGGCCGAAAAGAAATAGTTTAAAGAAGAGGAATTTTTATGTGATTTTTCTTACAGTGGGAACTTTGTTGTATTTTTTCAAACTCATGTTTTACTGAAACCATTAATACATAAGTCTGATCCGACATTTAATCTTTGTAAGTGTTGATATGTTTTGATTTTCAAAGGAGCATTGCGTTAACTTATACTTGCTCCAAGAATGGAAAGGGCCCACCACCGCCTGGGAGCAAGTCCTGCAATTGTTATAGATCATAAGAAGTGTGCTTGATTCAGATTTAGTAGTGTGGATATCGTTTTGAGAAAGTTTATTGGTTTCAATTTCCATCCAGTACTTAAAATTTTACTCTGTTTTTCCTGAATTCGAATATATATATATGCAAATTATAAATGATTGTATCAATTAACGAGTTTGATGCATGAATCAATTCTCCAATTCATTCTTATGGTTATGAGTATTTAAAAGGGTGATTTCTAATTTAGATGAATACAAAGGTTGATGACTATGTCATAAGCTTGAGTTGGAATCAGTTTTATAATATTTCATCTGGTATATTTCTTGTTTGATACTAAATCCTGTAGCAATGTATCTTGACATAAGAGTGCTCTGAAGTAATGCAACGAGATATCAATTGTTAAGTGAGATTTTAGTTTAGTTTCAGGATTTGGCTTGAGTTGGAATCAGTTTTATAATATTTCATCTGGTATATTTCTTGTTTGATACCAAATCCTGTAGCAATGTATCTTGACATAAGAGTTCTCTGAAGTAATGCAATGAGATATCAATTGTTAAGTGAGATTGTAGTTTAGTTTCAGGATTTGGTATAATTACATTGGATTGGAACTATAGGTGGATGCTTTTCTACTTAAGTAATTTTATGAGTTTGATCGAATTAGTTTTAAAGAAAGAATAGGATTCAATTGGTAGAATCATTTTAGATCTGAAGCATATGCATATAATTTGTATTGTTTAATTTCTTATTGCAGAGTGATGTTAGGAAAGATGAAAGGTTAAGTTTGAAATGCTTATTTGATTTGTTTTATGCATCCCCAGGAATTAGATTAGTTGAAGTCTTGTTTGTTCATTGCCTTGGTTTAAGATCGTTTGAATGGGAGTGAATTTTATTGGAATTAAGATTTAGCATAAGTTTGGTATCATTTTAAATTAATTGATTTATGATTCTTGTACTTAGATTAAATAGATCTTATTTTTTAGATTGATATTTCCATTTATATTAAAATCATTTGAATAGTAATTTTTACTGCTTGGTTTATGATTAATTAGAGTTAGTTTCTTTTGCACAATGATTAGAATTTCTTAATTTTTTGAGCATGTTTTCCTCAATTGATTAGTTTCAAATTAGGAATAGGAATTATGTACTCAATTTAGGAATAGATTTCAGATTTCATGATGTTATATTAGATGCTCATATCCTGCGTTATCTGGGCTTGTGCCTCTAAGTTTTATGACCCCATATTGATAATTTAATGTTGGAATTATAACACATAATTTCCCCAACATTTTTGGCGTTGTTGCCGGGAGGTGCTAAAGGGATTCTAGCTTAGTTTCTTTCACAAGTTTTTTGTGTGATCTTAGTCACACGACAATAAAAGGGCGGAGAGTATATGGTAAGACGTGAGTGAAGAGCCACACATCCACTATGGTGGGGTTGCTCCAAGGTTTGGTTGTCCAAGTAAGCAAGTTCAGTGAGTTTTACTGCAATTAGTTTTAATTCATTTAGATTAAAATTTCAAGCCCTTTTAAAGACAAAACATTTTTGGGGTGTTGTAAGAACCCCTGGGTACTAATCCATGTTGAGAGATAGGGATCATCAACCAGCATGAGAAATTCAAGAATGATTGAGAGCTTGAATAATGTCCCTTGAAGCACTTTCTCAAATCCTAACAGTAGCTGGGATATCAGCCTCTTAGGAAGAGTTCATACTAACCACATTTAGGAAATTATCTATCTCTCCACAACCAGAAAAGGATTTGGAAGTCTCCCTTGATTTCTCTTTCCTATATACCAAGGAGATCGATGAATTATGTACCAAATATAATGGGGATCATCTAGTTGAACCTGAGATTGAAGAAATTTCACCATGCCCAGCAACAAGCCTTGTATGCATTCGAGAGACCAATTATCCAAGTTTTCCTGGCACAACCGACGAGGACTTTCAGAGTGGTCCAAATGAAGAAATGAGCCAATACCACTAGGATCACATCAAGCATTGGTTCCAGATCACAATCCAGTCAAAGTACCACTCTCATCTTCAAATACTCTTTGTATCGCATCTTTTAAAATTGTTTATTTTTCATGCTCGTGTACCTTCTAAATTTTATATGTTAAATTTGGGCATGAATATATATTTGTACTTGATCTGCACATGGCTTCATTGGAAGTTCTCTTTCACTTTAAGGAGGACATATTTTCTCCATTATAGTAGGAAATTTAGCATTGTAATAAATAAATGAAAATAGTAAAGAGAAAAATAATTCCTTTTGTGAAAACTAGCTTGCCCGATGCAACTGGACAGGGACTTTTCTTGAAAACCAAGTAACTGCCGGGCAAGGTTCCTAATAAAGTTTGTAAATTTGTATGAGTTATTCAAATCATGTATCTTTGAAGTCATTATGTTTGTACTCAAGTTGGTTGATGTGGGATTCCTTAAGGCCCACCTGCCAACAAGTCTTGTCCCATCGACATCAACACATTATCTAGGACCAAGGTTAGGGTTAGATTAGGTACCTAGGAGATTGCATGCCTTAATGGAAGGTATCCTTGTCATATACTAAGGAAATACATCATTTTTTCTTGGTGGATTAATTCTGCAGTCCATTCAACTTCGAAAAATCCATTCATGGCTAGTAGAATGTACCTAGTGCCTTAATTCCCATTGACATCAAATGTTGGATATCTAGCATTGGCTAAAGACCCTCCTTACTGGTCAGTAATCCAATGATTCTTACTTATGTTTGACATCAACAACACTTATTCACATATGAAAGATTGCACATGGGTGTGTAGCAGTTGAAGACTATATGGTTTTGAGATCTCAACACATATTTGCAACAATTTGGATTTTTGTATCAACATTTCCATTGTCATTTGTAGCAACAGATGCATTTCCTCAGTTGTTTGGGGCCATACAACTCCTCAGGCATGGGGGAGAAGTGGAAATTAAGTTCATTATTCATACTTTCAGTTTATCCTTCAACCTTCTTTAGCAGATCAGATTAGTAGTCATATCAACTATGGCCATTCCATCCTCCACTTCATCTTGCAACACCGAGCACATCAACAACAAAGGTAAAAATTGAGGTAAATTTGGCTTATGATTCTTTAATTCATTACAAGGTTAAAGAATCTTAATGATTTACCACTTCTCATTCCATGCATTTCATCTTTCATAAACCATTATCCTTCTATTTCCTTCCATTCATTTTACACATATACTCTTATTACAAGACCATATTAAAAGTAAAAGCCTCATGGTGTATTAATACATGCAATATCTATGGTGTCTTCTCCTTCCATGATAACAAGAATTAGGATGAAGTCCTTATTGCCATGAAATGATAAAGGAAACCACCTATAGACATTGGCCTTACAATGACAGAGTATGCAAGCACCCATTCACCATCTCCATCACCACCTCATTTCATCCATCATCTCTTCCTCATACATCACTTTCTTGTTCTCAATTTGTATTGCTCATTAAATTAGTGTGATATATTAAATGTCAAGAGTCTTGATCCACAAGAACCAACACCTCCAAGTATTCAAGCAGTGCTGCTCCACAAGAACCAACACCTCCAAATATTCAAGCAATGTTGTCCCACAAGAACCAATATCTACAAAATAACGTTAAGAATCTGCCAATGAGAAAAATATTTGTTTGCATGAGGACATGCAAACCCTCAGGCATGGGGGGATGTTGGGCCTCGAATGTGCCCAATTTTCCACTATATATTACCGCAATTCATAATATAAATTTCGACACTTTTACACTCATTTCACACCATAATTCCATCACTTGTCACAAAGTCATGACTTACGCCTCGTGGTTTATTATCATTATTTTTCTCAGCTTTTATATAATTAGAGATGATTTATTCATGATTTTCTAATGAAGGTTTTGCTAAGTTCATTTGTCGCAGGGTTCCATCGCCGAATTTATTCGCAAGTCAGTTAAACTAGTTACTATAGGTTGAGTACGGAATAAACTTGTTGTAGGTGAAAATATCAAATTTTTTATCAAATGGTGAATAATATCGACATTCCGAGACTTGGATCGTGTTCAAAATACCCTCTTTCAGGTAACCCAGAAACCGTTCGACAAAATTCATCACCAAAAGGAAGCTAAGGTTAAAATACTTCTTAAATACAAAATTGAGAACGACCTGAATGTGTTGGGTCAAGTCGAGTTTGGTTTGAACGGGTCAAGTTAGGTTGGTTTCGAATTATTTTTGCTAAATTCCTTTGTGCTAAGCATAGAAACGGTTCCTCCATCCATGCAATGATCAAGATGAGCCGAACAAAGATCCATTTGAAGATTGTTCCAGAAGATTTCATACGACTTACTTTAGCCTTGATATTGTATTTAATTTTTCTAGTTAATTGGTTGTGCCGTTTTCATCGGTTGCACTATATAAAGCTCGATGCTCTTTGTATGTACAGGGGCGAGAAGTAATAGTTGAAATCAAAGGCACTGTTATGTGATTTTTCTTACATTGGGAGCTTGTTGTATTTGTTCAAACTCATGTTTTACTGAAACCATTAATACATAAGTATGATCCAACATTTAATCTCTGTAAGAGTTGATATGTTTTTATTTTCAAAGGAGCCTTGCGTTAACTTAGACTCGCTCTGGGAATGGCAAGGTGATCAGAATTTGGATTGGGGGCAAAAAATTGCCAAAAATTCAAAGTGCTTAGAATCACACCAAACCAAAATGAATGGATAGGGCTCGTTGCTAGAAATCCGGCGCACTTCATTTCACTCAAAACAGACTCCGGATGAGGAAGATAGAGCCTACTGTTCATTCTCCTAAACAACTAAAAAATTTTGAGAAAAGGACAGAATGGTGACATGGAAACCTAGTAAAAAAAAATGAGATTCTTGGAATATTCCTTCAATTTCACCCAATGACACCATGCCAAGTGTAAATCTATGGTTGGTGGTTGAATAGGGTGATTTTTTGTATTTTCATTGGCTTGGGAGAAGAACCAATGACATGAGGACATGTAGCTAGCCCGGAGGCCGCCACGTGCCCCCTTCCAAGTTCCAAATTTTAATTAAGTTCGAAGTCCGAATTTCATTATCCAATGGTCGGGATTTCAATAGTCCAAAGTCTGGTTTTTTTTTATAATATGGTGCAAAATATATAAGTCCGAATTTTTTTATTATATGGTGCGAACTATATAAGTCAAAGGGTCATATTCATATGAATTGGTATGCAAAATTATTAACCAGCAGAAGGGCAGAGGTCAGGGCTTGACCCTGTGGCCTCCCCCGCACCAACCACCACATCTACAAACAAACCACACAGCATGATTTAACATGTATGGGCATCAACATTTATTTGAAGTTTGAATTTGAATCGAGCAAAAGGATATGGGGGCCAACCCCGTCTCATGTAACCTCGATGCCTGACCAAAGGCGTGAGCCATTTTTTAATGGTGCAGATTAGTTTTAAACCTGGGTTATTAACCCTTAAACCTTGTTTATATGTGCGCTAATCCGTTTCTTAATCAGATTTTGTTAATTGTGCAATTAGCGTTAAGCTTCCAAGTAACCATGCTTAACCTTAACTAAACCAACGTTTAATTCGACGACCAGTTTGGCGGGTCTGCCAATTTTGGGGCCACCTCCAGTTTTGGCAGTGCTAATTGGAGTTTCCCCAGTTTTAGTGGGGTTTCCTAGGTCAGAATTGAATGAGACATAACTGGAGCATATTTCGACCAATTTTCGCTCAATAAGAGTCATTCCTAGTTTATTTGGATGCTCTCAGCATGATGATGCAGGCCGTAGAGGCATTGGAGCACATCTGTAAGTGATTTTTCCACTTTGAAGATTAAAGAAGCCCAGGGCCACTAGGAGAGGGGGTCATGCCTAGATTGTATGAAGACAATTTTCAGAGCTTAAGGAGTCTATTTTGAGGTTTTTGGTTCTTCTGAAGCCAATGGAGAAGGTTTCAAAGCCATTGGAGCACTATAGGTGCATGTAATCAGTGAATTGACCATTATTCCAAAGAGGGCCTAGCCATTTGAAGCAGGTCCATGGAGATGTAGCCCAGGAGGGGTGAACTCCGTTATCAACAATTGTGTAATGTGTTTTTTGTGTGTTATTTCTCTGCAATTTATTTGTTGTACATGTGTTTTTAAAAATTATTTTACTTAAGAAATTTCACATAAAAGACACTAAACTTGACACATAAACCTTCACATAACCGGCTAATTTGAGACGATCCTAAACACATTTTTTTAATACTCATGAGGGAGCTAGCACAACAAAACTAGTTTGCCCATATTCAGATCACAAGGACCCATTACTTCCTTGGAGCAAGTCCTACAATTGTTATAGATCATAGGAAGTGTGCTTGATTCAGATTTATTAGTGTGGATATCATTTTGAGAAAGTTTATTGGTTTCAATTGCCAATTTGTACTTAAAATTTTACTCTGTTTTTCCTGAATTTGAATAAATATTTTGCTTTTTTTTTTTTAATATTTGCAAATTAGAAAGCACTATATGAATTAATGATTTTGATGCATGAATCAATTCTCCAATGCATTCCTATGGTTATGAGTATTTAAAATGGTGATTTCTAATTTAGATGAATATAAAGTTTGATAACTATGTCATAAGCTTGAGTTGGAATCAATTTTATAATATTGCATCCTGTATATTTCTTGCTTGATATTGAATCCTATAGCAGTGTGTCTTGACATAAGAGTGCTCTGAAGTAATGCAACGATATATTGACTGTTAAGTGAGACTGTAGTTTAGTTTCAAGATTTTGTATAATTACGTCTAATTAGAACTATAGGTGGATGATTTTCTGCTTCAGTAATTTTCTGAGTTTGATCAAAGTAGTTTTAAAGACAAAATAGGCTTCAATTGGTAGAATCATTTTAGATCTGAAGCATATGCATGTAATTTGGATTGTTTAATTTCTTATTTCAGAGTGATGTTAGGAAAGATGAATGGTTAAGTTTGAAATCCTTATTTGATTTGTGTTATGCATCTTGGGAATTAGATTAGTGGAAGTCTTGTTTGTTCATTGCCTTAGTTTAAGATCGTTTGAATGAGAGTGAATTTTATTGGAATTAAGATTTAGCATAAGTTTGGTATCATTTTAAATTAATTGATTTAAGATTCTTGTACTTAGATTAAATAGATCTTATTATTTAGATTGAGATTTCCATTTAGATTAAAATCATTTGAATAATAATTTGTATTGCTTGGTTTATGATTAATTAGAGTTACTTTCATTTGCATAGTGATTAGAATTTCTTATTTGTCTGAGCGTGTTTTCCTCAATTGATTAGTTTCAAATTAGGAATAGGAATTATCTACTTAATTTATGAATAGATTTCAGATTTCATGATGTTAGATTAGACGCTCGAATCTTGCGTTACCTGCGCTTATGCATCTAAGTTTTACGACCTCAGATTGATAATTTAATGTTGGAATTATGACACATATAATTTTCCCAACACCATGTTGTCTTGTCTGGAGGGGGTGCACCCAGGGTTGGAATTTCAAAACAGATCCATCAGTCAAATTTGAAGGTTTTCACACCTTCCCCACCCGTCTTCACAATTTCAACAAAGAATCTTGACGGTTTAAGAAAAATTAACTTTATTTGATGAGCAAATCAACCCATGACGAACAATTTGCCCCTCAAATCCATCCCTGGGTGCACTAATAACTGATTGCGACCATTTTCTTGTCTCATGCATCGTGCCAATAATGATCATGTCTATCATCTTGTATTTCTTGGTCTAATAGTTCCATATGATATCACACATGCTCGCATTGAAACACCAAATTTCCCAATTGAATACCAAAATGCAAGTGTCACACATACTTGCTATAGACCTCCCACATAAGATGATGATGTCGTCACACTCTCTATCGTTACCATAGATGAGGCACATGCGTCCATCAGATTAAAGGTCTATCGATGTGGGACAGTGCCCCACCTTATTACACAATGGTAGGAACCCCCAAATTTTAGGAACCCACAATGGTAGGAACCCCCGAATGGTAGGAACCCACAATGGTAGGGACAGTTCCATGGTTGGTTTGATCAACAACCAATAAAAACACATAACCTCCAAACCAATCTAGTTGTGAAAAGTGGCGCACTGCCATAGGCTGAAGGAGTCCAGTCAACCATGCACAATCAGGATCTAGTCAGCAGAACGGACTACTGACTGGGCAGCACTATACATCCCAAAATCAATTTCGTTATTGTTTGCACAAACGAACAGATCGTGCTTGCAGGAGCATACGGAGTTGGTTTTTCATGAAACGAGTTGCGTCGGATTCATAATGACGAGATCTACATGGTCATTCAGGTTTCGCGCCATTTCGACAACTTTGAATTTTGAGCATAAATTTGATCCACCAGATATCCTACTCAGGTCACACCCATACCTAGCTGTAATAATGCAACAACCCTTGGGTTACTCAATTCAAAAAGCAACCCTCACCCGAGAACCTTAAATTTCAACACCTGTTGAGTCATCTGGTCCACTTGTCGGTTTGTATCACTCCACTGCCCTTATCATCTCTCTACATTGGTTCCACCCTTGGATCACTTGGTTGAAAGGTTCAGGACTTGGCCTAAAACCCCAACACTACACCTTCATACACTATGATGTAATATAGGTGCCCCTACCAATTGGTTGGGTCACAAGTTAGGTTGCCACCTGTCAACTCCACTCAGTACCAAACTTTACTCAGCCCCACCGTAATACACACATAGACCCATCCAACTCCAATCATAACTTGTTCACACTATCATGCACTTCCAATCTCTCTCTCTCTCCTCGAGTCTCGACTTTGGGTGGGGGGTGGCCCCATAGTATCCCCAAATCAAAACACCAAACTTTCCCATGGTTAGTCGCACCCTTATGTGGTACACCCTTCCTCTTCTTCATCCAAACTATGTGAAGGATGTGAGTGGTTGTGTTGTATGTCCAAATGAGAGCTCAATAGAACATATATATACCATCACATGGAGAGTGGAGGGGTCATGAGCCTTTAGGTCATTTGGGCTGAGGTGTGGCACACATGGATTCCGTCAACCCTTCCCATGCCTAAGCCAATGCCTATAAAGGTATCGCCACGCTCAACCAAAAGTTTCATCTCCATGTTGTGGGGCATGCCAATAACTGAACATCCCACATCCTCTTGTCTTGAGGGATCACGCCATGTTGCCTCGTCTTGAGGGGCCACACCCAAGGTTGGAATTTCAAAACACATCCTGTTGGTGTCCTGTGTTTTGATAGTTTGGCAAATCAAAAGACAAGGCAACATCAGAACCAATCTTTAGAGTCCCAGGATCTAGTCCTCCTGTTCTCAGAGAGGGATCTCTCAAATATTATTTGCAAAGGTTTATCTTGTGTGCCTAGAGTATTGATTTTAGACTAGTTATTAAGTGCAGGTGTTTGCTTGTTTGTTTGGTTGGATTGAATTGATACAACAGAACATGAAAGGTCTAGGAAAGATACACAGAATGGAGAAACATCTGGTTCATTGGGAAATGGAGTCAAGAAAAGGTCATAACAAACTCATCAAAGGATATGGGATATCAAAGGGAAAATCTAACTTGGCCACATGATTCTTTTGTTTTTGGAATGGGATGAACATTAATGATTTGGAAAGAGAAATTGAATTCTCAACAAAGGGAACCTGAAAACATAACTTAAACAATACAGAGATATTTGATAGACAGGGCTAACCATAAATTATACAAACATTATTTAAGCAAATAATGACTTCAAGACAACTTTCAAAATGAAATCTAAGATTCGGGGAACACCCTATTTCCTCAAAGATTTTATTCTAAAGGACTTAGAAAACATAAAAGATTTACTAATAATTACAATCATAGAAGAGGGAACACCTAAAAACATCTATGATCATAATTATAACGACCTTTAAGCCAACTGTTTAAGTGAGGACAAAGGGCAAGATCAAAACAGACCTCTCTGATTCACTATAAGCAAAGAACTTCAAAGGGAGACTTCAATAACAGTTTTTAAGTGGCAGCAGACAAGCAGGGAGAACCATAAATCATGCTGAAACCAACTGTTCAAACTATTAAGGAAATAAACAAGTATGAAGAATAAAGATAAAGATTAAAGCCTCTAAAATACTTCAACAGAAGAAAACATAAAACAGTGAAGGATGAACAGGTCTAAGGTGCTTCCAAGAGTCATTTATTAACCTAAAACTTTCAACCTACTGTAGTAAGAAATTATGGAACATAATGAAAACAGGGGAAAACATAAAACAGTTCAGAATACTTGACCAACAACCAAGCTTATGGATCCAATGATAGAGCCTTCACAGGAACAATCATGCAACAACATCATCAAGGTTTCCAAGACTTCAATTTGTTCTTCAACTTCAACGGACTATGTATTTACTTCAAAGAGTTCTAGTATTACAACTTGTGATCAAAAAATAACCAACAATTTCTCATCTTCTACAAAAGTATTTATAGAAGGATGAGGAGGTGAGATCTGATAAAAGATCTCTCAAGGCAATTAATACAGATTCAAGACTTCTTGGCCTTTTGAGGGGCTCGATGAAGAATTTTACAGGTGGTTCTGCATTAACTGTTTTATAATTAATATTTAAACTCGGTAGGAGCTTTGTTGACTTCCAGGCTCTGCATAACGTGGAGTAATCCTGAAGATATTTTGTTGCATTAGCTTCCTGTGGCAGAATTAACTTCTTGGCAGCGCTGGAGGTAGATATTTCTTCAATAAATAACTTCGGCCTCTGTTTTGAATGGTTTGAGGCAACAGGTGGCTCTTGTAGTAGTTGAGGAATCAATTTGCCTCAAATGCAGGTGGAGGAAACCTTTCTGTCAGTTTAAAAGCTTATGATTTCTTTTGATTGTGTTTGAATCCAGGAAATAAAACTTTTTATAATTATTTTAAGCCGTAATTCCCTAAATCTGTCTTCAATCTTCATCTCTGCTGCGTTCTGTTCTTCAACACTGATACTCTTTTTAAATGCGATTTTGAACCACAGTGTCTTGTCAATGTCTAGAGCCACGCTGGGCCTTAAAGGTATCAATGCTCATAGAGCATCGACAAACAGTGAATAGAGCTTGGCGAACGGGCTCCTTTAATGTAAAACAGGCACGGGAAACGTGTTTCTCGGCCTTCGGCCTTTCTTCATTATACAATGGAAAACCATTAAAAACACCTGCAAAACACAGAAATAATTAAAAAATCCTGCGAAATGGGTCAAACTGCTTCAGAAGGCGGGAGAGGAGCGTAGCCGTTGGATCTGGACACGTGGACGGTCCAGATCTAATCGGGAGATCGCAATTGGAGGGAGGAGAAAATGAGTGCGATGGAAAAACTCCAATGCGGTTGCGCGATCGGAGGGCTGAGGCGATCAAGCGGTGGCTGTTGATCTAAGAACGAGATCAACGATGGAGAATGAATCGGGGGAGTCGCAATCGGAGGTTAGGAATAAGGAGATGCAATTAAACATTGCGATGTGATTTTAAATCGCCGATGCGACGGAGCGATGGCCGTTTGATCGGCGTTCGAACAACGGCGGGGATTAGTTCTAGAGTGGACCGGCGGAAAAAGACTTTATAACTTATGAAACCCAAGTTTTCAACCAAAACACAAGTTTTTAATGGATCGGGATATACATATATGATAGGCGCTCGACTGTGGGGCATTTGGACTTTATGCAATGTTATATGCCGAGGGCGTTTTAAAAGGGGCCAATCGCAATCGGGCCATCGGGCCCGGTCTTTTTAATCTACCCATTGGAAAACTGCGATGTGATCCAGCGCTTGGGACTTCGACACTCGGTCCTGGGCATAAGTCATATGAAACGGGGGTGGGGGAAGCTTTAACACATAGGACCTAATCGCATCAGAACTTTGATGCGGGTCTTTCAATCTAACCATTGTGAAAACTCTGATTGCGATTGCGCGATCGGTCTCTTTAATCTACCCATTTTTATATTAAAACACATGCTTTGGGTTTTTTTAGTCAAAACTTTGGAAAAGTGGATTTTTAGACTTTATAAAGGAAAAAGGTGATCGGGAAAGATTTTTACAAGGCTTTAAGGACGGAGGCGGGCCCACGGGTTATGTATATAAAAATTTATGCGATCGGGGATTTTTTAATACAAAGTTTAAATCGCATCGGGGAGTTTCAATACATAGCACGATCACAATCGGAACTTTTTGGAACACAACATAAGACTTGCGCATTTGGATATTTCCGATGCAATTTGCGCGATCGGTTCTTTTCAATCTACCCATTTTCATATATAGCACGTGACTTTGGTTTTTTAGACCAAAATTTGGATAAATGGGTTTTTCATTTTACAAAGGGAAAAGCAGATCGGGAAAGAAATTTTATAAGGTTTTAAGCGCCCAGGCGGGCCCACGAGATATTTATACAGAGGTTTTAATTGCATCGGGTTTTATACGATGCAAAGCTAATCGCATCGAAACTTTTGGTCTATGGCCAAAGACTTGCGCTGTTTGAAATTGTGCGATGCGATAAGCGCCGGGAGAGGCTTAGCACCTGGTTCTTATGGTAAGGGCATGTGGGGGAAGTGGTTTAGGGGGCTTAGCAAAAGGGGCTAAAGACTGTAATAAAAACATGAATTTTTATGGTTTTTTCAATGTTTTTTTTAAAGGGGTTCGAAGGCTTCGGTAAGGTTAAAAAGTGGGTTTCAAACCTTATAAAGTGGATTTTTATGAATGGAAGAAGGAAACTCATAAAAATAGAGGATTTTTATGGAAGAAAGGGGTGCAAATGAAGGTCAGTTTTGAGTGGGGGGAAAGGGGAAAATGATGGTTTTTAGTAGTCTTTGTCTTGGATTTTTAGCAGAATTTTCAGAGTATGAAATGGAAACAATAGTGGAGATTGGACAGAGGCATGAGGCCTTTAAGAGTCTTCAAGAGCCAGCACTTTTTTGCAATAAAATTTGTTCCTTGAAGGCTCCAAAATCATTTAGCCACCATTTGGTATGACAAATTTTATAGGTGGCTAACAGTGGCTCCACTTGGGGATGGTGCCTTCTTGAAGGCATCAAGAATTTCAGACCTGCATTCTCTGAGATGCTGATCAGTTGCCTCATCCATTGGGTTATCTTTCTTTGATTGAATGACCTTCTTTTGTCCTGGAAATTCTAACAACCATGGAAAACAATGGGTCTTTTATCAACAAGCTTTCTACCTACCCAATCCTACTGATCTAACATTTTTTCTTCTTAGAGTGAACTTGGATTGGCAAACTCTCTTACAACATTTTATTCTTTTTGAAAGCAAAAAATCTAATCTAGTTCTACTTCTTATTTCTCCATGGGCTCAGATTAAACAGTTGAGCCCACATGCTTCTCTACCTAATCTACTAATCTGTTAGGATTAAACAGTCTAACAAACTTTTATTCTCTAATTTTGCTAAAACAGAAATTTAAAAAAGCATACAAGTTAGGATTCAACAGTCTAACTTGATGCTGATCTATGGCATACAAACAAGCTGCACATAGATTATTATTTGCAGAAAAGTAAATCAAAATGATGAAGGCTTAAGATATGAAAATTCAAAGCACTTCCTTCATCTTTTTACAGCTCTGTTTTGACTCTTATGTGAGTTGTTTCTTCCTTGCTCTCTGGTTCAGATTTTGAGCTAATTAGAACCAGATTTTCTTCTTTTTGACTCAGAAAAATAAAACAGATTTGAGTCATCTCTCTTTTGAAACTTAGGTTCAGATTTTGAACATGTTTGAACCTTTCATTTCTATCCTAATCTATCTACTGATAAGCCAAGATTACACAGTTTGGCAAATCAAATTCACTATCCTATCAGCAGAAAATTTAAAGCTAATTAGTCAAGGTTAGGTTGTTTGACTAACTAGAAGTGTGTTATTCAGGAGTGGAATTTAAGCTTGCACACTTTCAGAATTTTTTTCTCTTTTTTGGTATGGGGCTGTACCTTTATTGTTTTTACAATCTGCCCTCTTTTCTTTCTTTCTTTGTTTTTGTATTTTTGATTTTTCTAACTTTGAATGCAATGGTTAGAATATGATATTTATAATGAAAAATAAAATGCTTTGAAACTTAAGATTCTTGGCAGAAGTAATGCTTGAGCATCCTGCCATTGACCGGACCTCTATATAGATCTTCTCCATTCAATTATTTCAAGAAAAATGAATTGTGACCCCTCTCAGCATGAATAATGTAGGGCCCTTTCCACAAGTTCTCAAACTTGCCATGCTTTCCCTTCTCTTCTCTTCTTGAATCCCATTTAAGAACAACATTTTCAATTTGGAAATTGTTTGCCTTAGTCCTCTTATCAAATAGTTTCTTCATATTTTCTTGGACTAACTGTGTTCTCTCATAAACTTCTTCTCTAGTCTGCTATAAATGGATTGTTTGGTTGATCCTTCTTTGCATGTCATTCTCTTCACTCTGCACTTCTTGAAGGAGTTTTATGACTGGAACTCCCAATGAGGTAGGAAAAACTGCATCCATGCAGTAAACCAACTGATAGGGGGACATATTTATTGACTTCTTTGTAGTTAATCTATCAGCCCATAAGGCATGAACCAGCTTACAGTGCCATGATTTCTGATTTTTCTCCAACAGTTTTTTTATTATATTGAGGAGACTCTTGTTGGAGGATTCAGCTTATCCATTTCCTTAGGGATAGTAAGCAGTGGAATGGCCCAAGGTTATGTGGTATTTGTAACAGAAATCAACCATTTTCTTAGATTTAAAAGCAGCAGCATTGTCTGTTATGATTTTTCTGGGACAACCAAATCTGGATAGGATATTTGTTTCAAGGAACTTGATAATGACAGAGTCATTAGCATTTTTTAAGGGTATAGCTTCTATCCACTTGGTAAAGAAGTCAGTGGCTGTGAGGATCCACTTATGTTGAGCTGAGGAGGATGGATGAATTTCCCCAATGAAGTCCAGCCCCCATTGTTGAAAAGGTGCCTCAACTCTGATAGGATGTAAAGGTAAGGGAAGGAGTTTTCTTTTGCCATCAAAGATTTGACACTTACGGCAAGACATGACCAAATTTTGAGTGTCTGGGAAAAGGGTAGGCCAATAGTAACCAGATCTAAGAATTTTGTTTGTTGTGGCCTTCCAGTAGAGGTGTCCTCCACATTCTCCTTCATGCAACTCATGCATGATCTTTCCTGCATCATCTTCAAGTAAACATTTAAGCAAAATTCCAATAGCATTTTTCCAATATAATACTCCATCTAAGATACAAAAACTCAAAGCCTTTTGTTTCAAGAATCTAGCTTTAGTTTTAGACAAAGAAGGAAGGGTATTTAAATATAAAAGCACATAAATAATGTCAGCATGCCAAGGAGAATTTAGAAATGTTTCTTCAATAATAGGAGCATCAGATTCTTCTATTTCTTCCAACACATCTACCATATTCATGTCTAGTGCTTGGAAGTTAGATTCAGCCATAAGTTTTGCTAATCCTTGCCCTTTAACTAGTTTGGTGGGCCTGATTTCTAAGTCATATTCAAGAATAGTTGCAATCCATTTTCCCCTTTTACCATCATGGTCTTGACTCAAAATGTCCTTGACAACAGTATGCGGAACAAAAGCAATTATGTGAGAGTGTAAAATATAGACCCTAAAGTCTTTCAATGCTTTCACCAATGCTAAGGCTTTCTTCTCCATGATGTTATATTTGAGAGGAGCATCTCTTAAGGCCCTACTAAAGAAAGATATTGGTTGTTCTTGCCCCAAATCATTCTTTTGAAGTAAAACTGTAGCTATTGTATGCTCAGATGCAAAAGAAAAGATGTAAAAGTCTTTGGTAAAATCTGGACTAATTAGGACTGGTGTTTGGGTAAGAGCTTGTTTGACCAGTTCGAATGATTGTTTAGCTGGTAAAGTCCATTTTACACCCACATCTTTCTTAAGCATGTTTGTAATGTTTTTTAATAGCTCAGCAAGGTTGGGGATAAACCTTCTCAAAAAATTAATCTTTCCAATGAAAGATTGTAATTCTTTGAGGCTTCTTGGATGGCTAATTTGCAATATGCCATCTATCCTTGTAGGGTCTATTTTGATTCCTTCTTCTGAAATTATGTGACCAAGAAGCTTACCTTCTTGGAGACCGAAGAGTGTCTTCTTGGGATTCAATGACAAGCCAAATTTCCTACACTTCTCAAAAACTTTTCTTAAGTGAATCAAATGTTCTTCATCAGTTTTTGAAAAGACAGTTATGTCATCAAGGTAAATAATTATGAAATAGCCAATATCTTCAAAAAAAGGCTATTTCCATGGCCCTTTGGAAGGTGGCCCCTGCATTCATTAACCCGAAAGGCATTTTGACATACATGAAGGTGCCCTAAGGTGTGGTAAAAGCAGTTTTGATTTGATCACTTGGGAGCACTAACACCTGGTTGTAACCTGAGAACCCATCTAAGAGTGATATCCTTTTTGACCCAACTACCCTCTGAAGTATATGATCCATCTTGGGCAATGGGTAGTTGTCTTTTAGGGATGCTCTGTTTAGGTTTCTGAAATCGATACAGAGTCTGATTTCCCCTGTCTTTTTCCTAACAGAAACTAAGTTTGATACCCATTCTGAGAATCTAACAGGTACTATAATGCCAACATCATGCATCTTTTCAATTTCGGCTCTAACTAAAGGTAATAAAAGTGGGTTTATTCTCCTCAGTTTTTGTTTGAAGGGCTTTTGATTTTCCTTCAAGGGAATCTTGTGCTGAATGATGCTGGTATCGTAAGACTTCAGATTTGTGTATGCCCAGGCAAAAACATCTTTAAACTCCTTAAACAGATCAATGTATCGAGATTTTATGTGAGTTGGAAGAGTGCTGGACAATTTAATCATCTTGGGTTCCGTTAGGGAGCCTATGTTGTGTTCTTCTACGTTTGTTTCTACAGGCTCCATTTTTGGTTCTTTGGCTACATCATTAAAGTCGAAAAGGTGTTCCAAAGGTGAGAGACCTCTTGGAATTGAACTGTTTTTACATTCTAAAACTTCCAAGTCTTTTTGGTCCACGTTGTCAATTGACTCTGCTTCAAATGTATTCTCATAATGACTTATATAAGCAGAGCATGTTATTTCAGCTTCTGGGATTTCTTCAATATATGGATAGTTTTGATTATGGCTAGATTCTGATGTTGGTATGGTGAAATCGTTTTCTGACTTGAAGAAATCGCCTATGTGTTGGTCAGAATCAAACACTTGCCAGTGATCTACATTATCAGGCACTGCAGGCCTATGTTTTACCTTTACGCTACGCTGTTCATTTATCTTAGGTATTTGACAATTACTGGCATTAAAAGCGAGTTCATTTGCTAAATGATTAAATGCTCTAGGAATGAAAACCAGTTCGTATTTTTCAAAGGTTTTCAATAAATCGAGAGCAGCGTTCTGATATTCCCTAAGCCTTGGATTTCTGGCTGAGTATTCTCCTTTGATTTGTTTTATGATAAGTTAAGAATCTCCTAAGATTGTAACCTTTTGGGCTTGTAATTGTTTGAGCAATTGTAAACCTAGGAGAAGTGCTTCGTACTCAGCAATATTGTTAGTGCATGGGAAATCCAATTTATATGAGAAACTCTGATTCGTATTCTGGATCCATACGCCTGCACCTGCGCTTGCTTTATTATAGGATCCATCAAATTTTATTGTCCGAATTACGTTTGACTCATTTTCGTTTTCTTGTTGCTGTTGATTGTCGATGTTTTGAAGTTGATTTGAGAGAAAATTTGATTTTTCTGGTGAATCAATGGGGTCTATGTTCTCTTTATCTTGTTGAGTAATTTCATCTTCGTTACATAAGATAAAGGAATCTAAACTTGATCGAGTAGAATAGATTGAAGTGTTGTTCGGTTTGTCTAGGTTGCTTACCATGTACTTCATGTGAGAATCCCTGTATAGTCTTCTGTTTTGGTTAAAAATAGGGATGGTGGCATAAGACATATCCATTTGAAGGCTTCCCTGAAGTTTGGCTCCCCAAGATCTTGATAGGAGCATGCCATACTTAGGGGGAATTTCAGCTACAACTATATCCATAACTAGAATTTTAGCAGGGATCTGAGCTATATTAACACATAAATCTTTGATTAAACCCAAACATTTGACTCGGCTTGAGTCAAAAGAATACAAATCTTTGTATGGTTTAGTAATCTCTAAGCCTAAGCTCTCCATTACCACCTTTGGGCATTAGATTGTGTGAAGCTCCTGAGTCTAACATGGCATTGTGTAAAATTTTCTCGTGTATGTTCAAGCTAACATAGAAGGGAGGGACAGCCCCTTCTTGATATTCTCCTTCAACTTCGGGACCGAATAACAACTCAGGTTTATCATCTGTTAGGTTCAAAGTGTCAGTATCACTTCCTAAGTTAAAAGCTTTCAAAACTTAGTTTTTGTACACCTCTTGGGTTACTAGTTCAGCTAGGGGGATGGTAATTTTTATCTTGGCAATCTCTCCCTCAAGGCTGAAAGGAATAATTGACTTGTTGATATTTACATATGCTTTTTAAATTGAATTCTTTTCAGCAATTTTGATTTGTTGAACCTTATTTGGACTGGTAATTGGGACAGTTTTGTTAGGACCACTAGCTGAAGTGCTAGGGGTACTTTTTTCAACATTTGGCTGAATGTTTTTGTCCTTGTTTAAGTCTGGTTTTTTGGCCAAAATGTTGGTTTTCTCTGCTGTCTTTTTGGGTTGAGTTTCTGTGTTTTTCTTGACAGCGGTATTAGTGTTCTTGTCCTTTAAGTTATCTGCATTCCCTTTTCTCCTAAGATCGTATTGTTTATGCACTTCCATAATTGCATTTTCAAAACCCAATCTATAGTAATCAGAGTCTTCATAGGTGTTTGTATTTTGGTCATCAGAGAAGAATCCTTGTTCTTCCTCAGTGAGGAAAACATCATCTCCATTGTCTAATCCAATCAAGTTTACATGAGCTTCTTCCAACCTTTCCAACTCCCTATCTTCCTCATATTGATCTACATAGTTTTGTTGGAAGGGAGGTCTAATCTGTTGGTCATTCTCATTCTGTTTGTCTTGATTGTTTTCTATTCTATAATTCTGATTTCTATTTCGAGGAGCAGTTTGATTTTGATTTGCTTGTTCTCTCTTAATTATGCTCATCTCTTTCATCATTTCTTCCAACATCCTCTCCATTTTTTAGCTTGAAGTAGAAGGAGTGGACTCTTCTCTAAAAGATACTCTCTTCTTAGTTTTCATTCTTGCTCTTTTCTCCATTAAGTTGACTTCCACAGAAAGAGCACCCTTTTGCATATCTTCCAGAGTTGCAAAATCTCTTTCTCTCAGCTGATAGGTCATGTCAGAGTCGAACCCTTCAGGAAATTTGTTTAAAGCTGAGCCCTGTGGAGGTTTTAGTTCTGGGGAAAGTGCATTATACACACTATTGAATCTAGTGCAGTAAGCTTGCACACTTTCTCCAGTATTTCTATGGAGGTTCTTGTAGTCGGAAAGGACTTGGAGAGGGTTTTTCTTTACTTCCCATTTGTTTAAGAACGTTTGATGGAAGCCTTGGAGATCATTAATACTATGGGGGGCTAAACCTTTAAACCATTTTCTTACTTCTCCCCCTAGGCTCTGAGCAAATAACCTAAGCTTGACAGAATCATCATCAATTTCATTTCTGTCAAAGTAGTCATTCATTTTATCTACATGTTGTGATGCAGTTATAGCATTGTTAGCATCATATAATGGAATTTTGGACTGATAGTCCTGTGGAAGATTAACTAACGGTACAGGAAGGACTAGGGGAGCATACCATGCTGCCATGATAGGTGGTGGGGGTGGATTTACAAGGAACAGATTAATAATAGGAACAATGGGCTGAGGTGTAGTGGTTTGAACAGTGGACGAAGGGTGAGCAGAAGTGGATGGACCAGGAATAGACTGTTGAACTGATCTTGGATGAGAGACACCTAAGTTGTGAAGGAAATGTAAATCAGGAGGTGTTGTTTCTCTGTTACCAAGAGGTTCACTTGTTTCAGGAGATGATAGTGAAGACTCAGAATCTAACTGATCTAAATCACCAAGAGACCTAGTTCTAAATGGATTTACTAAGTCAACTTGAGATTGTTGTAGAGCTGAAATATTTTCAGGAACTGAATTAGCTCTCAAGGGTGATCTGAAAACAATTGATAATTTTATCTTAGGAGACTTCCTAAGGATACTTTCAGGGTTGTCAACTATTCCCGGTGGGTTTGGGTCAGGGTGGGCTCTAGTATGAATCTTTCTAGGAGCCACTATGCTATGTTGTTCAGACCTAGTTAAAAGAAAAGTTTAACCAAATATGACAATCTTTAATAGGCTAACTGATCTTTTCATAAGAAGGAAAATTTTAATCTTAAAGCCTTCTAGCTGAGTTTATATGATGCTATCAAGACTTGGGGTCTTCCCAGTGGAGCCTTAAGGTCTATTTTTAGGATTTTGGAGTCGCCAGGTGCGAATTTTTAGCTCTTTTGGAGGTAAAAGGTTTTATGGTCCACCACCAAATTTATTATGAAGCCAAACTGAAAAGTTTTTTTGGGTTTTTCTGAGTTATTTTGGTCTTATAGGTTAAGAGAGTGTTCTAAGTCTGATTTAACACTTAGCTAGGGTGTCAAAACGTACAGAGTTTACTCTTATGGCTTGGTAACTGAAATATTCAAGGTTTGACAAGGCTTTATGAGAATCCTAAGGGTTACTTAGTTTGTCACTGATTCAAAGGTCCTATCATGATTACCATTATGCTTGGTAGTGCTTGAAGAAGGTTACTTATGTTATGCTAGACAGTGACTGTTTTGTTTTGCAGATTTTACTCAGTGTCCCACCGTGATCGCCATTATGTTGGGGCAATGAGGTGGCTAATAATCACTAGGTATTCTTGAAAATAAGGGATTTATGGAGTCCTAAGGGGTACTTAGATTTTCACTGACTCAGAATGTCCCACCATGATCGCCATTATGTTGGTGTCCCGTGTTTTGATAGTTTGGAAAATCAAAAGACAAGGCAACATCAGAACCAATCTTTAGAGTCCTAGGATCTAGTCCTCCTGTTCTCATAGAGGGATCTCTCGAATATTGTTTGCAAAGGTTTATCTTGTGTGCTTAGAGTATTGATTTTAGACTAGTTATTAAGTGTCGGTGTTTGCTTGTTTGTTTGGTTGGATTGAATTGATACAGCAGAACATGAAAGGTCTAGGAAAGATACACAGAATGGAGAAACATCTGCTTCATTGGGCAATGGAGTCAAGAAAAGGTCATAACAAACTCATCAAAGGATATGGGATATCAAAGGGCAAATCTAACTTGGCCACATGATTCTTTTGTTTTTGGAATGGGATGAACATTAATGATTTGGAAAGAGAAATTGAATTCTCAACAAAGGGAACCTGAAAACATAATTTAAACAATAAAGAGATATTTGATAGACAGGGCTAACCATAAATTCTACAAACATTCTTTAAGCAAATAATGGCTTCAAGACAACTTTCAAAATGAAATCTAAGATTCGGGGAACACCCTATTTCCTCAAAGATTTTATTCTAAAGGACTTAGAAAACATAAAATATTTACTAATAATTACAGTCATAGAAGAGGGAACACCTAAAAACATCTATGATCATAATTATAACGACCTTTAAGCCAACTGTTTAAGTGAGGACAAAGGGCAAGATCAAAACAGACCTCTCTGATTCACTGTAAGCAAAGAAATTCAAAGGGAGACTTCAATAACAATTTTTAAGTGGCAGCAGACAAGCAGGGAGAACCATAAATCACGCTGAAACCAATTGTTCAAACTATTAAGGAAATAAACAAGTATGAAGACTAAAGAGAAAGATTAAAGCCTCTAAAATACTTCAACAGAAGAAAACATAAAACAATGAAGGATGAACAGGTCTAAGGTGCTTCCAAGAGTCATTTCTTAATCTAAAACTTTCAACCTACTGTAGTAAGAAATTATGGAACATAATGAAAACAGGGGAAAACATAAAACAGTTCATAATACTTCACCAACAACCAAGCTCATGGATCCAGTGATAGAGCCTTCACAGGAACAAGCATGCAACAAGATCATCAAGGTTTCCAAGACTTCAATTTGTTCTTAAACTTCAACGGACTATGTATTTACTTCAAAGAGTTCCAGTATTACAACTTCTGATCAAACAATAACCAACAATTTCTCATCTTCTACAGAAGTATTTATAGAAGGATGAGGAGGTGAGATCTGATAAAAGATCTCTCAAGGCAATTAATACAGATTCAAGACTTCTTGGCCTTTTGAGGTGCTCGATGAAGAAGTTTACAAGTGGTTCTGCATTAACTGTTTTACAATTAATATTTAAACTTGGTAGGAGCTTTGTTGACTTCCAGGCTCTGCATAACGTGGAGTAATCCTGAAGATATTTTGTTGCATTAGCATCCTGTGGCAGAATTAACTTCTTGGCAGTGCTGGAGGTAGATATTTCTTCAATCAATAACTTCGGCCTCTGTTTTGAATGGTTTGAGGCAACAGGTAGCTCTTGTAGTAGCTGAGGAATCAATTCGCCTGAAATGCAGGTGGAGGAAACCTTTCTGTCAGTTTAAACACTTGTGATTTCTTTTGACTGTGTTTGAATCCAGGAAATAAAACTTTTGATAATTATTTTAAGCCGTAATTCCCTAAATCTGTCTTCAAACTTCATCTCTGCTGCGTTCTGTTCTTCAACACTGATACTCTTTTTAAATACGATTTTGAACCACAATGTCTTGTCAATGTGTAGAGCCGCGCTGGGCCTTAAAGATATCAATGCTCATAGAGCATCGAAAAACAGTGAATAGAGCTTGGCGGACGGGCTCCTTTAATGTAAAACAGGCACGGGAAACGTGTTTCTCGGCCTTCGGCCTTTCTTCATTATACAATGGAAAATCATTAAAAACACCTGCAAAACACAGAAATAATTAAAAAATCCTGCGAAATGGGTCAAACTGCTTCAGAAGGCGGGAGAGGAGCGTAGCTGTTGGATTTGGACACGTGGACGGTCCAGATCTAATCGGGAGATTGCAATCGACGGGAGGAGAAAAGGGGTGCGATGGAAAAACTCCGATGCGATTATGCGATCGGAGAGCTGAGGCGATCAAGCGGTGGCTGTTGATCTAAGAACGAGATCAACGGTGGATAATGAATTGGGGGAGTTGCAATCGGAGGTCAAGAATAAGACGATGCGATTAAACATTGCGATGCAATTTGAAATCGCCGATGCGACGGCCGTTTGATCAGCGTTCGATCAACGTCGGGGATTAGTTCTAAAGTGGACCGGCGGAAAAAAACTTTATAACTTATGAAACCCAAAGTTTTCAACCAAAACAAAGGTTTTTAATGGATCGGAATATACATATATGATAGGCGCCCGATTGCGGGGCCTTTGGACTTTATGCAACGTTATATGCCCGGGGCATTTTAAAAGGGGCCAATTGCAATCGGGCCATCGGGCCCGGTCTTTTTAATCTACCCATTGGAAAACTGCGATGCGATCCAGCGCTTGGGACTTCGACACTCGGTCCTGGGCATAACTCATATGAAACGGGGGCGGGGGAAACTTTAACACATAAGACCTAATCGCATCGGAACTTTGATGCGGGTCTTTCAATCTAACCATTGTGAAAACTCCGATTGCGATTGCGCGATCAGTCTCTTTAATCTACCCATTTTTATATTAAAACACGTGCTTTGGGTTTTTTAAGCTAAAACTTTGGAAAAGTGGGTTTTTAGACTTTATAAAGGAAAAAGGTGATCGAGAATGATTTTTTACAAGGCTTTAAGGACGGAGGCGAGCCCACGGGTTATATATATAAAAATTTATGCGATCGGGGATTTTTTAATACAAAGTTTAAATCGCATCGGGGAGTTTCAATACATAGCACGATCGCAATCGGAACTTTTTGGAACACAACATAAGACTTGCGCATTTGGATATTTCCGATGCGATTTGCGCGATCGGTTCTTTTCAATCTACCCATTTTCATATATAGCACGTGACTTTGGTTTTTTAGACCAAACTTTGGATAAATGGGTTTTTCATTTTACAAAGGGAAAAGCGGATCGGGGAAGAAATTTTATAAGGTTTTAAGCGCCCAGGCGGGCCCACGGGATATTTATACAGAGGTTTTAATTGCATCGGGTTTTATACGATGCAAAGCTAATTGCATCGGAACTTTTGGTCTATGGCAAAAGACTTGCGCTGTTTGAAATTGTGCGATGCGATAAGCGCCGGGAGAGGCTTAGCACTTGGTTCTTATGGTAAGGGCATGTGGGGGAAGTGGTTTAGGGGGCTTAGCAAAAGGGGCTAAAGCCTGTAATAAAAACATGAATTTTTATGGTTTTTTCAATGTTTTTTTTAAAGGGGTTCGAAGGCTTCGGTAAGGTTAAAAAGTGGGTTTCAAACCTTATAAAGTGGATTTTTATGAATGGAAGAAGGAAACTCATAAAATTAGAGGATTTTTATGGAAGAAAGGGGTGCAAATGAAGGTCAGTTTTGAGTGGGGGGAAAGGGGAAAATGATGGTTTTTAGCAGTGTTTCTCTTGGATTTTTAGCAGAATTTTCAGAGTATGAAATGGAAACAATAGTGGAGAATGGACAGAGGCATAAGGCCTTTAAGAGTCTTCAAGAGTCAACACTTTTTTGCAATAAAATATGTTCCTTGAAGGCTCCAAAATCATTTAGCCACCATTTAGTATGACAAATTTTATAGGTGGCTAACACATCCACTAGTAAAATTTGACAGTGTTCACACCTTCCCCACCCATCTTCACAATTTCAACAAAGAATCTTGACGATTTTACAATTTTTTTAACTGTATTTGACGAGCAAATCAACCCATGACAAACAATTTACCCATCAAATTCTATCCCCAAATGCACTAATAACCAATTGTGCCCATTATCTTGTCTCATGAATCGTGCCAACAATTATCATGTCTATCATCTTGTATTACTTGGTCTAATCATGCCATATGACATCACACATACTCGCATTGAAAACACCAAATTTCCCAATTGAACACGAAAATGCGAGTGTCATACACACTAATGATTCGATGATGATATCGCCACAGCCTCTATCTTTATCATAGATGAGGCACGTGCGTCCATCAAATTAAAGGTATATCGATGTGGGACAGTCCCCACCTTATTACACAATGGTAGGAACCCCCAAATTTTGGGTAGCCTTATCAAACGAAGTGCAACCTCGGCATGGTGTCCACTCCATGTCCGATACACTTGAATGTTCTGGTGCACCCGATTGGAACATGGGTGCGAGGCGCTGACACTACCACTACATATTTTTATTTTGCCACCATCACATGAAAAATAAAAAATTATAAAGATCTCGCATGGGCTCCGTGTCCTTAAAAAAAAAAGAAATTAGGAGTGCACCATTGTCTTAATCAAAGGACGCATGCAAGTAGATTCAAAATTACTTCAAAAAGTTTTAACGAATGCAAAAGACGAAAGAGCCTCAAAGTGATGTCAAAATCTTTGACTTTGCTCCAAAAGATTTATGGTGGCTTGAGAGGTGCGTTGAACCTGTGGCCGGAAATAATAAATCATTATCATGCCGAAATCTACCATTGACATCTAAATTAGTGTTGGTTAAAGGTAGCCGGACCTGTAAATATGTCTAAATAACTAAGACACTTGTAATTTTGGTTTTTTTATTTCACAAAAAAATCATAAATTTCGCTTTCAGCGTGACTTGGATCCCATTCAAAACAACAGCGTGACAAAATTGCATACATCATTAATGTCGCATGGGATAATTATGTGTTGAATGTAATGATGTCGGTGTTGAATGCTTTTATATATATATATATATATATATATTTATTGAATGCTGATCTATAAAAAATCAAAATCATTCAACATAGACATTATTGTATTTAACATATACATTATCTTATATATATAAAAGATATAAGGTTGAATAATTATGTTGAAGGCTTTTTTTTATTTTTTATTGTGAGGTTACTTTTATTAATACTGTAGAGATTGGTAGGCTGACACTATAGAGATTTGGTTTTATGCTGTCAATCAATTTTCAGTCAACGAAATGTTATAGGTGGGATTATGTGAAGTTCAGTTTAATTTGGACACTCTTTAGGATAGTTTTAATTCTTTCAAAAGTTCCATCCTTAACTCCTTTACATGAAGTTTGAATCTAAGACTTAATACATGCTAAACTCACTCAAATGAACTGGTCTGCACCTTACGGATTCATATTTTTGTAGATAATTTCCTCACCTCTACTCTCATATTAAGACTACTGAGAAATTCCTTAATAACTTGATTATAAGAGTCACTTTTATATCTACTACAAAACCCATAGTATCTTTCATAAATTGAAAGTATATAATTCCAAATGCAATAGTATACCATTTAAGTAACCTATACCTGTTTAAATAAAGTCAATTAAATGTGTCTATTTAACCCCAAAAAAAAGAAAAAAAAGAAAGAATAACATGATTCTTATTGGCACATTCTACAATGTGAATTTTTCTATATTCAAAGTAGAATTGACAGATATTCTTTTAAATTGAAATTAAAAACATATTTAATTAACAAAATATTTTTATGTATGTCAAATGAAAAAATATATATTTATAATATATAAATATAAATAATTAACTTACAAATAATTATTTATACGTGGCTTTATTTTTATTTTTTTTCTATGCTACTGAGTAAAAAAATACACGTTAATATATAAATACAAATAATTATTTATACCGTCAACAGTAACCTATAACCTATTTAAATGCTTTATTTATATTTATATTTTATGTTAATAAGTAAAGAGATAAATATTTTAGTAATATATATAAATACAAATAATAAGTTTGAAAATAATTATTTATAGAGTCATCATTAACCTATTCAGATGCTTTATTTATATTCTAGGTTAAAAAGTTGAAAATTTTTAATCTAATTTTTTTTAATAGAAACCATTTAAGTATAAAATATTTAACGATAATCTTAAAAAAGAAAGTAACATGATATTTAATTGATTTAATTGCCTTTTACGTTTCACAAATTTGGAGTTAGATGTTCAGTCTCATAATGAAGATATCATTCTTATGAGAATGAGCTATCTATCTTTACACTGTAGATAAATCTGAATTCATTCTTATCAAAATGAAACTGTCATTACACAGTGTAGCTAAATCTGAAGTTAGATGAACAAAATTCATCATTAGTTTTGTCCTCACACTTGTTTTCATCCTTAGAATGAGAACATTTCTTCAAAACTTTGTCCCTTTTGACTCTGGATTATTTGAGGCCGGTGTTTTCTGGAACTGAAAACTTGTTTTTGTCCGTGGACAAGCTATTTTGATAAGTGACTGGTCTCCCCGTGTGTTTATTTACCTCTATGGCTCTGCCACTTAATTTCCTCATGATTCAAGAGGAGTATCATTAAGCATGGGCTAATCATCAGGGCCACAACTATTTTCATAAAATAAGTAGGAAACAATTTCCTTTGTGTGCACAGGCTTTAACATAAAATTTTGAACCTGAGACAGTTTCGGATTATTTGAAGTTCATATTCCTAAGTTGGTAGAACATATTTCATGGAAATTAGCTTGGAGAGATCTGGTTTAACTCAGGTTCATGGCAATGACACAGATGTGTCGAGGGAACCGCTTATTGAGACTCGGTTTCTTTCCGCGTCCGGGGACGAACACAAGTCCGGTATTTATGAAGTAGAGCCTTCGGATGACGTGAATTGGACTGCAGAGGTGGTTGGGAAAGAAGTCAAAAAGCTCTTGTGGATAGCAGGACCTATGATTGGAGTGAACCTGCTTCAGTATTTCTTGAGCATGATATCTGTTATGATGGTGGGACATCTGGGAGAGCTTGCACTTTCCAGTGCTTCTATGGCTACTTCTTTTACAAATGTTACCGGGTTAAATGTGTTGGTACGATTACAAACTTTTGCTGTTGTTGTCTACTTTGCTAGCATTTGGTGTTCTACAGTGTACTCATCTATGAGGTTTAAATTGTTCAAAAACTCGAAACACAGGAGGGATTGTAATAAAGAGTAAAGTAAACCAGGTTCTTATTTTTGTTGTTTTCTCTCTTTCATGAGTGTAACTGTCAGCATACCAAGGTATAGGAAATATTGTAATGAACAGTAAAGCAAACCATTGTCAGACAAGGCTGACCTGTTAACGCTGGTGGTCAGGGCAACCGTGGCACTGCTGGGTTAGCAAGGGTTTTGGGAATTAGAGAATAGATAGGACCGTCACACAAATTACAACAGACAGGTGGGGTTTACAAGTAAACACATTCAGTTCTATATGTTTCAGCAACTGATCAGTATAGTAGTTCAGGTCACAATTCCGCAGAAGAAAGGGACGGCAAAGAGAAAACAATGGTTCCGTGAGACATCATTGATAAAGAAGGATGCGTCCAGAGCGTTGAAGCGTGTGGTTTAGATGATAGGGGTGTCTGCGCGTGGCTTAGAAATGCTCAGCCACGAGATCAGTTATCTTCCTCTTCTGTGGATTTACAACATATTATTGTTTTTGGTTAAGTTATGCAAGTCACTTGTGCACCTATCTTGTGGCTTGAGCTATAAGGGGCATCGAAGATCACATTCAGTTTGGTTCACACTAGCTTTTAGTTTGGCTGGATTTAAGGTTGGATTTTTGGCCACCAAGTTTGGAACTTGTGACCTTTTCAGTATGGAAGTACTTTACAACATTAACCAAAAACTTTGAGATGTAATACAAATAATCATAAATCCAACTACATTACATCATTCCAATTAAATTACTACAAGTATTTGAATTACATGATTCCAATTAAATTACTAGTATTTGAATGCTTTACAACAACATAATTGCTTCACAAAGTTACTACCCAATGTTGATCCTGTCTAATAGATCTCATTCCTTTGTGCTTCCATACTAACTCTGAATAATAATACAATTTTAGATATAATGGCTATGGTCCGGATCTTGCTTAAAGATCTCATTCCTTTCAGCTTCCAGACTAACTCCGAATAATAATACAATTTTAAATATAATGCCTATGGTTCGGATCTTGCTGAAGACACTTCCAATTAAATCGCATGTGTCCAATACAATATCTTCCAAAAATCCATTTATATTTCTCCAAACCCTACAAAGTTGAGCTCAAGAAAAATTCGGAGAATGAACATTGAAACCCATACCGGAATCAAAACCACTACTGATTTGTCTGGTGCTAATTTCAAGCTTTTTTGATCTACCTTTAAATCCTTGCGGCGGAGGCTAACTTTTGCGGCACCTTTAGCCAATGGTGTTTCCTTTGATCTGTGGCTTCAACATTGGATATGCGGCTACCTTTACCACACAATGAATACCTGCGAGTTGACAAACACTCACTCCACGACCTCTGCGATCTCCTCTTCATTCAGAATCCCCTACTTCATTTCATGGATCAATTGCATGCGCTCTATGGAGCTAAAGCCACACACTCACAAGTGAACTCTTTATTCTCGGCTAGGGTTTATAGCAATAATAAGCGCAGGTGCACCTTTACACAACTTCTTTAAGGATAATGACACGGCTTATTGTTATGATCTAAGAGTCGAGCTTTTAATCTCTTCTAAATTTTGAATAGCACAGATCATGATCTCATGAATTCGTTTAGAGCTGAGATTTCTCCAGCAAGTTTGCAAACATCTCCAGATATTTATACTGTTAATCTCTAGACTGGATTTTAGCAAAATGCGAAACTCCAACCATTAAACAAACCACTGAATTTTGGCGATGTCGGACTTGTATGGACATTCCACCCATCATTAGGGACAAAGAAGCCAGAAGGAAGATGGGCTAAATACAAAGTTTAGAAAAACTCCTCTTCAATGCCTCTCTAAATGATTTTTCAACCATATACGGGCATCTAATTTCCATTGAAGCAGACCTGAACACAATCTTCTGCAACACCGTCATGATCTTAGCACCACCTGTAAAACACAACAATATGCAGCTTTCTTGTAGGATCTGAACTATCTGCAACTAGCAACAATATATTCCTCCTGCACACACACAACTGGAAAACAACTTCTCTAGCTCAAAATTTTTGCAATCTCTCACTCAAAACATTCTACACTCTCATACCAGTTGTTAGGATTAAAAATGTTGCAAGATAAAAATATTAACCAATAACAAGAAAACAACCGCATGGATGAGCTACAGCTCATCACGACTTCATCGTTGTATCCTTGGCCATTCAAGCTGAGCCTGGCCGCTTGAGGCCATTGACAATAGAGTTCCCAAGTTTTTATATAGGCTTCATCACAACAAATATCATAGGTTTTTGAAACTTCAAGCCCATAGCAAAACTAGATCTAGAGCTTCTAGATGCATTAATGAAAACAATTATAATACACCAACATTTCCTTTGTTTCTTAAGGACATAGAAGAAAAATCTAAAATTTGTATTATAATTACAACAGAAGTACAAGGCCATGTATATAAAATCCTTATTGGTAAGATTCTCTAACATTTTTTCTACTTTAGAAAACTAACTTGGAGGTGTTCCCTTATGCACTGGCAATCCCATCTATTCCACCTCTTTGAGATAAGCTCTCAAACAATTCTTTCGTTTTTTACCACTAGTGGTACGTACAGGAACTTACACTTGGATTACTCACTTATTATTCCTTATTTATGAGGATAGGTTAACAATACTTTTACATTCTACATGCACACAGAATAATAACATTAATATTTCTTTCACAAATTAGAGGCCCCTGCATCGTTGAAAAATCATTTATAGAGGCATAAAATAGGAGTTTTTCTAAACCTTACGTTTAGCACATAGCTGTATGCTTGACAGGTTCCTAAGGTAATCTGCATAAAAGTGTGTACGAAATCCATCTCAATTCACTTGTCAGTTAAAAGTGCTTCTTAATACAGTTTTAACTCTATGGTTGCTTTAAATACAAGCTTATCAGGTTCAATATTTTATTTGGCGAATGAAATGTAAGTTAATACACTTCATTAAGTTGGAAGTGAGAAATGGATCTTTCAAACTTCAATAGTCCTCAACATTAGACTGATCAGATATCCTTTTGTTACTCGTGTCTATGAACAGATGGGGATGGCAGGTGCATTAGAGACACTTTGTGGACAGGCATATGGAGCAAAGCAATATCATTTGCTTGGGATTCAACTGCAGAGAGCAATTTTTGTTCTTTTTTGCGTGAGCATACCACTTGCTATGTTATGGGCATATATGGGACACCTTCTTGTAGCCCTTGACGAAGACCCTTTAATATCTTTTGAAGCAGGGAAATTTGCAAGATGGTTGATTCCTAGCTTGTTTGCTTCTGCGGTTTTTCAACCCCTTGTGAAATTTCTTCAATCACAAGGTGTTGTCTTACCTATGATGTTAAGCTGTTCAATAACTCTTTGTTTTCATGTCCCTGTTTGTTGGGTATTGGTATTCAAAGTTGGATTAGGTAATAAAGGCGCTGCACTGGCAAACAGCATTTCCAATTGGCTGAATGTGGCACTTCTATCACTTTATATTATATTTTCCCCTGCATGCAAGACGACATGGACATCCTTCTCAAGGGAAGCTTTATATGATATTACACACTTTCTTAAGCTTGCTATCCCATCTGCAGTAATGCTTTGGTATATTATGAGCCTTTTCTCTTTGGCTGCAGAATTTAGTTGATAATAAAAAATTAGACATTTTTTCAGTCTCATGTACCATTTTTTTTCTTCTTCTTCAGCATGTTCAAATTTTTGAAATAATCTCCATTAGGAATCAATTTATGTATTATACTATACTCGATATTGTTAATTATGCTTTTATATTCTGTTCCTAAGTAAATATTTCTATGTTTGTCAATAGCTTGGAGTACTGGTCTTTTGAAATACTTATTCTCCTCTCCGGTTTGTTGCCTAAGCCTGAACTTGAGATGTCCGTTCTCTCCATCTGGTATGTCATTTGAAAAATTTACTAAACATCAAGCAGCTAATGACATCTGTTCTAGAGCCAGTAGTTACTTCATTTTCTCACAGCTTGCTTTTGATTCTTTGCAGTCTTAGCACTGTTGTACTTGCATATACGATCCCCTTTGGCCTGGGTGCTGCTATAAGGTTGGTACAAGTGATTCAAAATCCTCTTCAAAATAAAGAAATCTTCAAGGATATTAAGTTGCCAATATTGTATTCTGGTCTATTTTTCATATTAACGTTTTTGCAATGCAGTACACGAGTTTCCAATGAACTAGGAGCTGGACGCTCACGCACTGCCCAGTTATCAGTGTGTGTCGGGGTTTGTATGGCTGTCATGGAGGCCCTCATGATAGGATCTATTTTATTGGCTGTCAGAAATGTATGGGGCTATGTTTATAGCAATGAAGTAGAGGTAGTTGACTACATTTCAGGGATGATGCCGCTGCTTGCACCCTCAACACTTTTGGATGCCATCCAAGGTGTTTTATCAGGTAGATAACCTTTCTCATAATTTCATCAGAGCTGGAAATGATCTTTGAATCGTTTAGATAGAAAAATATGATCGCTCTCTAAAAACAGAAACACACCTTCAGAGGTCATGTTTTCAATTTTTTGAAACTTCAGTACTTCCCCAGGTATTGCTAGAGGATGCGGATGGCAAGAGTTGGGTGCCTATGCAAATCTTGGGGCATACTATGTGGTTGGAATTCCTATAGCTGTCATTTTGGCCTTTGTACTACATGTTGGTGCCAAGGTCAGTTATCTCTCTCCTTGATTTTAAGATACTGAATTTGTCCTTTAAATATGGATTAGGGTATGGATGGCAACTTTTAATCAAATTTTCATCTCTTTTCAGTTGAGCAAAGTCATGCTTTAGAAGAATGGGAGAATAAATGAAACATTAGTTTTATACTGTGGTTCTTGCAATGTTTATCAAATTGCCATTTCTCATAGCCCATAGATATAATATATTACACATTTGTTGATATTTCACCTCCAGCCTAAAACTGTTGCTCCTCATCATTGACAACGGTCTCTGAAATAGATGCTTAAGATCCCACATAGTATTGACAACTAATATGTCTGGATGCTTTGTTTTTTTCTTGTTTGTAAAGGGAAATAACAAAAAATCTAGGAGATGAGATGGATATATATCAAATGCTGACCCTCTAGTAGCAGTCAAAGATATTAATATCTGACTCCACTAGTACGATCATTCAGAGCTATGAGTAATAACAGAACAAAAATAGGAACAAAACAATCATCTATCAATACATAAATCCAGCATTATCAATGATCTCAAAACTGGTTACAGAACTAGTAGCTATTTTGAGTAAGTATTCTAATAGCTAGAAGAATCAACCATGTCATCAACATTAATAGACTCATAACATCAACATTACAAAGTCCATGTACAGAAACCAAACAAAAAATCCAACCCGGGGGGCTGTTATACAACAAATGTCTTTCCATTATAACAGTCTTGAAAGAGAATATCTGAAGGAGAAACTCCAAGTTTAAACATTCAGATTATTTTTCTAGATCAAAAATGTGAGTCTCATTTCCAACCCCTGTATTCTATGGTATATATCTGCTCCAATGGGTTCTTTGTCTAGGTTCTATTGAGTCTTGACAATAAGGGGGGGGGGGGTCCACAATCTGATTCAGGTTGTTTCTCTTCCAAATTGACTATGCAGAATGCACCCTGAATTTGGACATTGTCATCGGTTAACTCATTTTAATTTTCTTTAACATCCTAATCTAGCTTCAATTGATCTTGATACCAGAGTGTTAAACGTTAGTTTTTGTAGCATCATATGTGTTCTAGCCAGAAACCCATAAATTGTTTATGGAAATTCCACATAAAGACGACTTAATTAGATTATTAGTCAGTGATTAAATATTTCCTAAGTCTAAACTTAAGGAATATGATTAATTAATTAGAATTAATTAAGTAATGGTGTGAATGTTCTAAAGACATACATGGATCGATTTCTAGTTAATCCTAGCCATTGATTAAGATCTAATCTTCATCGTTGAAGTCTGAACGAAGGATTATAAGAGAAGTCGACAGGGCTTGGAGATCAGACACTTGAGTAGTTCGATTTTACTGGGAAATCGATTCCAGAGTAGCAGTTGTTCGTTGCTAGAAGTGATTCAGTGAGATCGAAGAAGTGAGTGAGGGGCAGAGACAGTGAGCCGGAGGAAAGATTTTTCAGATCCGGGGAGGGAGCAGCAAGAGAGTAGAATTATCCCAGAGAGGCAGCACAGAGGGACTGCGTAGTGCTTTAGTCACGCAGATCGATTTGGGGAGGAGAAAATTCGTTCTCAATTTAGAGGCCAGGAAGGACTGCCAGAAGGCCAGAGAGACGAATTTCTCAGCTTCTAGAGGCAAAACGACATCATCAGAGCCCAATTTGAGGCATACCGTCCAGCTAGCTATACAGAGCGCAGAGGCTTACGCAGTGCTCTATGAGGCAGAGTTTCCGATAGGGAAAGTCCAACGAAAGATTGCCTTTGGGAGAAGGGTAATTCCCTTCAATATTTTACTCATTTTTTCTTGTTGTTTGGAGTGCCAGTTGGGCATCCATATATGTACTCAGATTTCACTACTGCATAATATTAAAACCCTCACTGCTGCACTGGTTTTCCCAAGTTGGGTATTTCTGGGGACATTGTTAAAAAATAACTGTGTTATTTTATGTGTGTGTGCTAGCATTGTCTTCCAGCGTTTTATTTCTTCTGCAGTTTATTTGTGAAGGTTGTAGTGTATTTATTTTGATATTTTACGTAGGATACAACAGATAAATTATTTAATTAATTTAAGAATTAAAAGAAATAACATCAATTGCTGCAATAGGATTCGGGTCACCGGATTTTCACATGGTATCAGAACGGAGATGATTAGCGAGAGAGCTCAGTGGCAAAGAGAGGAGAAGTTTCGCTGCTCAGTCTAAGTAGCAGTTTGAAACCCCAAAAGGGAAACACAATACCTTAGACAAGAGGCCATATTTCTTGAGGAAAATTAGTTTTTCTAAGAGAGTTTGAAACCCCAAAAACTTGATTTCTCTAGATCGAGGAATACCAGAGGCAGATGGAACAACCAATATTTTCTTGCAGAGAAGATATCTAGCTGGACGCAGTAGTTTTGAAACAGTTTGCTAGAGCAGAACTAGCGTCGGGAGGAAGAATAGCACACGTTGAGGGAAAAATTTCCTCAGGGAACTTCTAGTCTCAAGAAGTTCGATTTCCCTTGCAGATCAAAAGTCGTTGTGGGCAGAGTTTCTCACTCCAGGACGGAGTTCGTATAGCTGAGCAACAACTGAGCAAAAGGGAAGAGGATATTTTCAACATTTTTTGTTGAGATGGCCACAACTAGGCTTTGAGATCAAGACAAGTTGAACATGTTATGGCTTGCCGCCTACACCTACCTACAAGTTAGTGAGAAAATCCTTTAACCCCACAAGGCGCGGTTGGTGGCAAGGAACTAAGAGAAGGGGTTCTCACCAGTGTGGAAAAAGTCGGCAAAAAGTCTCGAATTTTCCCCGGAGCCGACTTTATTGGCCGACTTTTTGCCGACTTTTTCATCCCTAAAAAAGTCGCGATTTTATCCTCGAAGTCCCGACTTTTTGCCAAATTTTTCGAAAAAATCTTGAGTGAGGTAGTTTCTTTAATAATTTTTTAATTTTTTTTGAAAAAATCAGGATTTTTTCCAAAAATGAATATTTTTGTATTTTTTTAGTTTTGCCGACTTTTTCAAAAAAATCCCGACTTTATCGAGTATTTCAACTTTTGGACCCTTGCCGATTTAATCCCGACTTCGACTTTTTCCACATTGGTTGTCACACTAATCCCAACTCTCTCGGTTTAAGCTATTTCCTAGGTTAGCTATGGGGGGTGGTCCATAATGAAAAGTTATATGATATGAGTCTCTAAGAGAAAGGTTAAAGTGAAATGGATTACCTTCTAAGATTACAAGAAAAAATGATGTGAGCAATATGAAATGAAATAACCATTAACCATCAACACATGAGATAAGCATAAGCATATGAAAAACCAGTGCCTTTTAAAGTATTGGTCAAGAAATGAAATTTATTTGCTTAAAATAGATGAAATGCTTTCAAATGGAAAGCATAAGTAATCTTGAAAATGAAACAAGAAAATGTTAACACAATACAAGATAAAAGGATGTCTTGCAAAAGGAAAAACAATTAGTGTTCTACTTGCAAAATGTCGATAAAATAATCCTTTCCACAACAAATATTTCAATTTAAAAAATGACAAGAGGAATAAACAATTGCAAGTAAAACCATGAGGTGTATTAGCATGAGATGCAATTACACTAGACTTGGATGCAATTAATCTTGGTTACTTTTAATCTAAAATGCGTAATCTAGGTGAGAAGTACTCCTCTTGAGTTCTTACCAAGGGGTAAAAATTGGAGTGATTGTAAGAAAGAGGGGGCGAGGACATGAGGGTGTCATTAACGATACCCGTCTCTTGAGTCTTATGAGCCAGCGTGTGTCTTCATTCCTATTAGGGGACAAGCCACCTTCATAACTGCAGGGTCACATGCTTTTACCTTACTTCGTACCATATGGAAGAACTTTCCAAGAAAGCCTTTTTCCCTATAATTTCTATCAACCAAGCGTATGCGTAGAGGTTAATTTTAAGTGTGCAACTAAGTTAATATGCCTATTATGACATGCAAATAAATTTTCAAATGTTAAATAAATGATGGAGATGCTTTAGACACAAGATTGCAAAAACATGTAAGTATTTGCTTTACCTTATGATAAATTTGTCATATACCCAAAAGAAAATAAAACTTAAGAAATATGAGAGATTGACTTGCATGTAAAGTAAACGACAATGCGTGTGAAAAATAAACTTAAGATTTGTATTCAATTAACTTTGCAAAAGAAATAGACTTTATCTTTGCAATATTAGCTTGAAATAAAATGAAATGCTGATTTGTAAAGTGAAATTGCTCAAGTACTTGATGCACCAAAACTTAAGTTTCAAAATGTGATCGATGTTGAAGCATTAATGGACTTTGAGCAATATTTCAAACTAAATGAGTGAAATGCATGGTTGCGTTAATTAGCCAATTAAAATGAGATGCATGTAAGTGAGACAAAATTAATAACTCAAAACACAAGTCCTCTCTAAAATTTGGAGAGTTAGGGATGCCAAAAGGTAAAACCCACGCTCCCAAAATCAGAAATTTTATTAACTTTACAAGAGGGAAATGACCATGAGGCCTCCTCTAAACCAAGGAAAGTATTTACAAATGAAAATTTGAGACCATAGAATTTTATGCGATGAGAATTTCTAAAATAAAAGACTCAAAAGAATTCAAATTTTACAATAGAAGAAGAGAATTTAAGCCTCTTCTATGCCCACAACCAAAGAAGAGAGAGCTATCTTCCTCATTTGAAATTTAGAGCCCAAAGGTCCTGCAACAACTTGTTAATAATTTCTTGAAAGTGAATCCCGCAAGTTGCTACAAGAAAACAAGTTAGAGAAAGAGGTCTATAAAACCAACCCAATATTAGACAGATAAAATTACAAAATATTGCACAACAATTTACAAAGGGTTAAACCAAAGAGTTCAAGTAAACTCTCCTCTTTGTTTAGTCATATTCAAGCTTTTAGATAGAAAATAAAAGCAATGAAGTACAATGTTTTAAAATATATTTAAATTTAGAAGTACTCGACTTGTGTACAAGTTATGTCCCAAAACCCCTGCAAAACAATTTTGTAAGATAAGACTATGAAAGCCCAAAGAACAAATGAGAGCTCCTTTGAGAATGTACCAAGAGTGGGTTGGTCTCTCCAAAGACTTCTCCCAATACTTGCTTCTTTGATCCCAACAAGATGTTCCCTCTACAAAACTTCAATCAAGGATTAATTCCATATAGATTTAGTAATAAACAATGATAAGAGAATCTAGAGATTTATTTGAAACCAACTAAAGAATTCTATATCGATAGCATACTTCTAAATCAAATGTCAATGTAAGATATCTATGCATTAACAAATCTACAAGAGCATATGGAAATAAATTCGATCAAACCATGAGTTAAAGGAATTATACCAATGATAAAAGATTTATCACATTCCAAAAGGAGGAACATTTCATGAATGAAACACCAAATTCTTCATTGATATTTTTGAAAGTGTACAATGCAGCAATGTTTTCGCAAGCACAATAGCTAGTAACAATATTACAAATGAGAGCCCAAAGCTCCCTTATATAAGAGAATGAGAGCAAATCTCAATGAAGAACTAAATGTCAAGTGGTGTGAGGGAAGAGATCACAAGGAAAATTCGAATTTGATAAGTGGAGCTCCAATGCCAAGTGTACAAATCGAATCCTGGCAAGTGAACATCATTTTCTTCTTCCCATATGTGCCAAATTCAAATTTTATGGTGGATTGACAAGTGTATATGGGTGGTAACCCATGTGGGGATAATTTCCCACAAAAATATCCACCAAATATTCTCCAAAATCTTCCCAAATGTGCATTAACTTCACAAATTCGAATTTCCAAGTAATCAATTCTCATTTAATGCCAGAAATTCGATTTTATTTAAGTACATGTCCTTTCCTTGATTTTATGAGTCCACATTACCTTGGGAATTCACATTAACTTCTCCATAATTTTCCACCTCATTTCCACAACATTTAGCATGTGTGGATATTTCTTTTTTTCCATTTATTTAATTTATGGCTTAATTAATTGCTAGATTTCCCACTAAACTTAGGAAAAGTGGGTTTTGAAGGTTCAAAACACATTTTTAACCCCTCAAAGTGTATCATAGTAGAAATTTGAGGGTGAGAAGTGTAATTTTGATTACTCATACCTATACAGGAACACAATAGAATACACATATAACCATAAATATAAAAATGCAGCGGAAATAACACTTCATTTGATTAATATCAAATAACTGAAATTTGTTTATAGACAGAATGGAAATAAACTAGCTAGGTCTCTAGTAGCTTATCTCTGAGAAGAGATGTGGTGGCTACAGGCCTCTGAACTCTGTGTTACAATGAGGCTCGAAGACCTATATATTGTTGAGAAACAATGGAAAACCCTAAACATCCAAAAGCCTAACTCTAGGAGATGAAACGCCAGAATATGGGTCCCGTCGGGGTAAATTGATACATCAATTTCCCGGGGTCGTAACTTTGGCATCCTATCTCCATTTGGTGCATATGATACATCGTTAGAAATATCTATCCGAGGACTACAACTGTTGACAGTGAATATCAAGTCCAAAACAGACTCATATCTGCCGAAGAAGCGATGCCCAAAAAGCGTCGTTTAGGGTCTCAAAACGGCTCTGGAAGTTAAAGACCCGAAAAACTGCTAAAAATAGTAAACTGTGCTATAATTAAGGAAACTGAAAAACTGAAAGAAAAAATGGTGGGGCCTCAAGTGGAATAGGCGGGTGGCCACCAATATCCACCTAGATCAACAACGGCTTAGATCGGGGGCTGTCACCCTGATCCCCAATCTCTCTATTTAAGCTGTCTCCTTATAGCAGACTAAAGGGGGTAGACCCTATGTAAATGGAATGAAGGAGAACTAGTTGGGAACCAACCAGTTCAGGAGACACAATTAAAAGACCAAATACCTTTAAAAGATCTAGCAAGATTAAATGATTTGATTAAATTTGAATGATTGATACCAGTGCCTTATGGAGTCAACTATCTTGCTAAGGAAATTACAACCAAGTACTTGATGAGAAACTGTTGCTATGCAATGCTAATGCAAGGAAAATGATTTGAAGGGGCGAGATGAAGCAAGCTTCAAAGATGAGAGGTGATGTTAAAAGCCTAAACCACTTAATTTACAAATAATCTGATCTAGCCAAAGTACTTAAGCGAGAGGGCCAATTATCAAGATGCCAAAAATTACTCAATTAAAAGATATACAGATCCACAATAGAGCTCTCAAAATCAGATATCGATCACACTTACTTGAAGAATTTCCCAAAACTTAAATATTCAATAACGATTCAATAATCCAAGTAAATGAAACAAGAGTTAATTAAACAATAGACGATTTTAATCGATAACACACATATAAAAACCTCATGCCAATGATCATCAAACTCAACTCAAGCATATGAAAGTAACTAACACTTAAATCTCAATAATTAATCATTGAGAAATACTATGAAATTTCAATGCTAAATAAACATTTCGTCAATTAATTTATGGATTAAATGATCTTCTAAAATAATGCAACTCCAATGAAATTTCTTATTTTTCTCCTATAGTCAAACTTAGGATATATCCTTCAGCAAGATTTCATATCTAAAGTATTAATTGCAACAGTAATTTAAACCATATATCAGCAAACAAAAGATATCGACACCAATGTCCAAAATGATTAAAATAGTAAAAATTATTGAACTTGAAGAAAAATCAATTTTTAGGGCTTGATTAAGAGAAATTTCAGATCTGATATTTTTATTTCAGCAGTGAAACATTGACAAACTAACAAGATAAAACTGCAAAAAATAGCTGCTAAATACTTCCAGAAATAACAAAAATGTATTAAAACTTGAAAATTTCAATTTTAAGGCTTTAAGAGAGTTTGATTCAATAATTTTCAGAAATGATAAGTTTATAACAACAATAAATTGATAACAGATCAACAAACTGAAAAAATTGAAAATGATCCCCACAATGCCTAAAAATAGTAAGTTTTTCCAAAAAACTGAAAATTCAAATTTTTTGGACCGTATTTAGGATATGCATTAGAAATGTTCAGATACGATTTTTCACAGTTATGTAGTAATTTCTAGCAAGATTCAAAGTCAGATTTAGGCAAAATTAAATATGCCCAAATGGCCAAAAATTATGAAAATGAAGATTTTGCAATTCTAAACAATTTTGACCATATAAAAGTGTTTTTAGAGCTTAATTATTTGTGATTTGCTTGCTGTAATAAAATTTGCAGAAACTAAAGGTTTAGAGATCAAACTCTTAGCTCAAGGCTTTGAAGATTCCACCGTTGAAAATCGTCGAAATTTTGGGATAATGTTGTTGCTTGAAAATTAGAATTTTGGAGACCAAAATTCCAGTGGTTTGAACATTGTGATAAAATTGCGATTTTTTTAAAAAATCGCGATTTTTTCAAGAAAACGATTAAATTGCCGATTTTTCCACGATTTTTTGAAAAAATCGCCAATTGTGAAAAAATCACGATTTTTTTGGTAAAAATCGTGGGCCCATCAAACAACAACCCTATAAGTTTAAAAATCGATTTTTTTTTTGTCATTTTTGTAGCCCTCTCATTTTCCTGACACATCCTGTTGGCACTTAATGGTAATGTTAAATTCTTAAAGTAAAAGTGATATTTCCTTTATTTTTCATTTTCATCCTTTTACTTAAATTTTTAACATTACCATGAAATGACTCAGGATGTTCAAATGAAAAATAAAGGAAATATCACTTTTACTTAAATTTTTAACATTACCATGAAATGACTCAGGATGTTTAAGAGTGGTTTCGACCTCATTGGATTTCATATGGAGAAACTAGAATTTTAGATTTCACTCAAAATTCAGCAAACTTAATGGTTTTCAGGGTTTCATGGTTTGGGGATTTGCATTGTTTCCATTTGATTCTATTATGTGCAAGGGTATGAGATTGGCATTTGATCAAGAGTATGAAGTCCTTTAAGAACCTTGATGTTGGTGGCATTGATTGTTGAACTTTGTTGATGTTGGTGGTATTGATTGTTGAACTCCCCTATCGTGGCCTTAACAAGAAAGTACCCTTCACTCAAAGGAAAGCAACTGGTAGGCATGCTAATCTTTTTCTACCGCATTTTAAGGTTGAGGAGATGAACCCTTCACTCAAACCAAAATCATTGGTTAGGCATGTTAAACTTTTTCAATTTCTATCGTGTTATAAGGTTGAGCAATCCAAGTCTGAAGACTTTGAGCTAGATGATGTTTATGTATCTCTTGTTGATGATCCCATTTCTAGTAGTGATGAATCAATGATGAGTTTCATGAGGAGGAGGAGGAGGAGGAGCAACAACAGGAGGAGGAGGTGACACCACCTACCCCTGCTACCGGTAGAGGACGTGGTCTGGCTCCTTTAGCACCTGGTGCTTCAGGATCTAGAGCACAACAGAGTCCATTGCCAACCCCGCCAGCTTCTTCGTTTAGAGGGAAAGCTGTTACATTTTCTCGCAAGAGGGGCAGAGGAAATCAGTAGTATAGGTTATTTGGTGCATTCCTTTGTATATAACATTATGACTCATGATATGAGATACATTATATATTTTTTGTTGATATTTTGAGGTTGAGTTGAGACTCAGCACTTAGTATTCAGGACATGATTCACTATTATGTGTGATGTAGCACTAGACATGATATTACACGTCTTATATATTTGTTTTTTTTCATATTTATGTGTCAATGCATTTATTTTATGTTGTGGGTGCTTTAGATATTAAAAAAATTGAAAAAAAAAAGAATATTTTTGTATATGCCGATTTTTTCCCGATTTTTACCGATTTTTTCTCGATTTTTACGATTTTTTCCCCTCGCCGATTTAATCCCGATCGCGATTTTCAAAACATTGCACAATCCCGCAAAAATAGCCTCAAAAGCCTATACGTCCTCAAGGGTCTAGATCTGGCTCAGATCTGAAGATTTCTTTGGTTGATTTTTTAGATCTATTCTTGCAAACAAATATTGAGCCTAGATCTTGCCCTCCAGGGTTTAAATCTGGCTCAGATTTAAAGATTTCCTTGGTTGATTTTTCAGATCTATTCCTGCAAACAAATATTGAGCCCAAATCTTGCCCTCCAGGGTCTAGATCTAGCTCAAATCTGAAGATTTCCTTGGCTGAGTTTTTAGATCTATTCTTGCACAAGCGAAAAGAGAAAAACTCAATTCCCAATATGTACAAAAATAGAGAAAATCCTAAAAACCCAAATGTTAGAATTCAAAATTATGTTATAAAACTTCAGATCTACACTTGTAAATTATAGATCTATACAAATAAGTTATAGATCTATATAGTACATCTACAGATCTATGCATAAGAGTTGTAGATTTGTCAGATCTGAGGAGTATAAGTATGACTTCGCACCTAGATCTGAAGATCTAAGGCTCTTACTAGCCAACTCTAACTTTAAATTCAATAAAATTTAAGATAAATTTTTTATTTAGGCACAAGCCCTAGAAAAACCATGCAAGAAGAGAACTTGAGATAAGCCCGGGGAATTAGATTCGAAGGGCTCTTCAGATCTTATTTCCTTGGGAGTCGGCTGGTCCAACCAAGGACTTCCCTAAATGCCCAATTCTAAATCCGAGAGATTCCTGCACACTTAAATTTAAACTGTTAAATCATGAGAGAAATAAGATAAAAAATATTTTTTTCAAGAGTCAAAGATACCTGCTAACTCAATCCAATTAATATTCTTACCCTAAATCCAGTGACCTGAGCAAGATACCTGTGCAATAGATTACTCTACAAGAGCTATTAATCAACAATTCATTAAAATAATTACCAGCAGATTATAAAGAACAAGTTTACCATAAAATGCTGAAGAGGAATACGACCATCAAATAATACCCACAAGACTTTGTTTGTATTATTCTAGAAAGTATTACAGGAGAGCTTCAAGAGCTCGTATACGATCAAGAGATCGGATGAAAAATTAGACTGACACTAACCTCTAATTTATAGGTAAAATCTCCAACATCTAGTTCGCTTGATCCCTGTCAAAGTAATCTGAATCGTCGAGAAGGATTTGATTATCTTTTAATATCGTCCGTCGAAATTATCATTTTTTGAGGAATTTCTAATTTTTCAATTAATTATTTTTTAATTAACTCAAAAGTAATATTTTTGAGTTAATTACTTCAAAAAATTGACTTTGACTTAACTACCAATGCCCAAGGGTCCAAAACTTCTCAAAATCTTTAACATTTCTTTGGCTCGGGACCTTTAAAAATTTATTTTTTAGGGACTCACGAATTTTTCCTTTGAAAAATTAAATTTGACCTAGGACATAAAATTAATTAAATTTCTGGTTTAGGATTTTTAATTTAATTTGGCCAGAATATTTAATTAATTGACTCATGAAGGGCTTAATTATTTTGAAAAATTAAATTTGACCTAGGACATAAAATTAATTAAATTTCTGGTTTAGGATTTTTAATTTAATTTGGCCAGAATATTTAATTAATTGACTCATGAAGGGCTTAATTATTTTCCAACCCTCTTTACATAAGATTAATACATTAAACCATGAGGGGAACACCCGTTTGCAACAAACCCTCAATAAGCTACCCAATTCTGCGACTCAAAATATGATCTAAGAGACCTAGCAATCTGTAATAAAGTGATCTAGCCAATTAGTTAGAATCATTCCCAGATTACTTTACAAAGACTCAATAAAAAACACTAGGACTCACTTAGTATCTAGACAACAAAATCCACCCTAGCTTTGGGGTGAGGTTGGAGGGGAAAACTTTGCTGATCATTTGTGTCGAGAAACACAAATGAATCAGTGAGACGAAAAACCTCCTAGGATAGAAATCGTCACCAAAATACTAGGCTTACCTAGGTTGCTACATACATGATGGTCTTACAAGATCATTTACATTATAAATATGTAGAATGGGTTTACATCATTTATAAAACTGTCGACTGATGATGAAATCTGAATGGCATGAACACTTCGAACATGATAAATCCCATTTACAAAAATGGGGGTGTACTGCTATGGTGTCGTTGACAAATAGTGGTCAACAAAGTGGATCAAGTCTTTTCTAATCTTAGTCGTTGATTAGAGATTAGAACATGACCGTTGAATGTTCAACGAGAAAAGTATTAAAGGAAGGCTTGGGGTCAGTTGAAGGACACACACAGAGCTGTAGCACTTGAGCTAAGTTGAAATTTTTGGGTGCGGTTTGCTGAGAATTTTCGAATGAGCTTGCAGTGCTGGTGAGGGGCAGATCGGCGAGGGATTATTCAGATCCGAGACTGAGAATACATAGGCAGAGAGGCAGATCCATACTAGGCAACACAGAGACCTAGTAGGGGGGGACGCATCCGAGCCAGGCTCGCGCAGAGTTTGACGCAGGCTCTTCAGGGTGATGCAGAGGCAACGTTGAGCCCAGAGGGGTGACGAGGGAGCAGCCTGTGTTGCGCAAAGGCTCTAGCAGCTACTGCTGATGTAGTGCCGGGAAAGGCAGTGTTGGGATTTCCAGTGGGCCAGAAAGGGCTCGTATTCAGCGATTCAGAAGGTGTGAAGCCTCAGCTGAATCAACCATATTTTCTGTCTCCGAGTGATAGAGGTACATTTGCCATGATTTATCTGTTGGGAAAACCACTACTGGTGCCCTTGATTGTATTAAGATATTCTGCTTAATAAACAAACCCTCTAAGAGTTGCTGCACCAGTTTCACTGCACTGGGTTTTTTCGGGGACATTGTCCAAAAATACTGTCCTTTTTCATATGTGCGTTATGCTTCAATAAATGATCTGTATGTATGTGTAGGTTGCAATAGTATTTACTTTGATGTTTTTGCTGAATAATTCAGAAAAATAACTTGTTAATTAAATCGAACAAGTAGGAGAAGTAAATCAGAAAATTGCAGTAGGATTTCTGTAACTTAGGTTTAGAAATTTTCACATGGTATCAGAGGTATTGCAGATCAAGCTGAAGTCATCAACAAAGAGTTGCAGATTTTTTTGTTGCAGAGGGGAAGCTGAAGCTCACAGATCCAAAAAAAGGCATCGCAGCACTAGAGGGACATCGCAGACCCAACAGGTGTGACACATAGCCTGTATGCTCACGCGGAGCTGACGCAGAGGCTGACATAGGCCCAAAAGGGTGATGCAGAGCTTGTCAAGCTCCCGCAGAGGCTGACGCAAACTCAAGAGGGTGATGCAGTCCAAGAGGGAGTGATGTTGTGCCGGTTTCTGTGGTTGGAAATGCAGTTTTTTGATCTTCGAAGGTGCTGGTGGGGCATTGTTTCTGTTGGTGGAGAATAGTGTCTAGTAGGGTTGAAAAAGTAAGAGGGAACAGTTCCTCAATAGATTTTCTAGCCAAGAAATCTGAGTTTTGATCGGTGAAGTGACTGTAGAGGGCTGATTCGATAGAGTTGGTGGAGGATTTCTGGGAGGGAAATCACTAGTCAGAGGGAGCATAGTCTCTAGGGGGATTCTATTGCCAAGAAACCCAGATCCAGTCTCTTTTTGAAAGTAGCAGGAGTAGAAGGGAGAAGAGTCTTTCTGCTTCAACTTTTTTTTTTGGGCAGTGATGGCCTCGCACAAATTGAGAGATCAAGACAGGTTGGATAGTATGTCTAACTTTTTCATCTGGAAAGCCGGGATCTTGTCATTCCTTGACGAGTATCGTATCAGAGACCATGCCGAAAGGGTTGTGGCTGTTTTGATCGATGCTGATCCTCTAAATAAGTATGAGGAAAATCAGGCGCGGGCTAAACGCTTGATCATGGATGGGGTGAAGGATCACATAGTCCCACATATTGCCGAGAAGAAGATGGAAAATGAAATGTGGCAGACACTAGAAACGTTGTATCAAAGTAGCTCCATCTAGAGGAAGATGCTTCTGGAGAATCAGATGTGACTGTTTGCGATGCACAAGGGAGAGGAGATCGATCCTTTCCTCTTTATATTGAAGGTTATTCGAGATCAGCTAGTTGCAATGGGGGCAACATCTGATGACAGTCTCTTGGTGAGGACTGCCCTGAATGCAGTCACCGATGATTGGGAGAAGTTTGTCCAAAGTATTTTGGGCAGAGCACAACTCCAAATTGGGAGGCCATGTGGGCAATCCTTCATCAGGAAGAAATCAGGAGAATAACCAAGAGGGGCAGCAGCAACGGAGTAACCAAGATAAAGAAAGAGGAGGAAGATGCAGGTCTCGCATCAAAGGGATAGAGGCAACAACAAGGGAAGAAGAAGAAGGACCTCTCAATGGTCTGGTGTATCAGATGTGGCGAATTGGGACACTTTGCCAATACTTGTCCTCAGAAGACGAAGGCCAAGGAAGATTCAGATTCCAAGGCTGAGACAGCTAAAGGGGATAGTGGCAGTGATGATGATGTTGCTATGAGTGCTCATGTGCCTCGAGAGAAGAGGTGGGGCGGCATAGATCTGTAGATTGAGCTAGAAATAGCGGAGGGCAGGATTCTTGAGGTGCCCAAACTCTTGGATCACATACGAGCTACGAGAGCCCTTAAAGACAGTAGCAGGATGACTGGAGTTATTTGGTGTAGAGGATCGTGGAGGTAATATCGCAGTGCTGGGATGTTGAAGACTGGAGTAGCGTAGAGGAGAGGCAGCAGTAGCATGGAAGCAACATCGCAAATGCTGATGGGATTTCAGCAACGTAGAGGTAGTGCTTGCGTAGTGCAGAGTAGCAGACAGTGCATAGTAGCAGCAGAGGGTGCTTCAGTATCGAGATGCAGCCAAACTAACTTGTCTGTTAGTGTTTTGGGTGATGTCCTTCAGTTGCTTACTTCTCAACAATTGAGTTGCAGTGCAACAGTTAGCAGTGGCAGTACTATGGGCAACATGATGCAACATTTGAGAGGGAGCTGCAGTACAGATGAGGCAGTGGCAGTGGCAGTGTCATGGTCAGCAGTACAAAGAGTAGCAGCGTAGTGGATGAGGGGCAGCGAGCGAGCATCAACAGCACAGAGGACCGATGCCATGGATCAGAGTAACGCTTCTGGAGTGAAGTGTTGCTAGAGCACATTCCTCGCTAAGAGGGAGTGTTGAGATTTTGGGTGGCATCGAATGTGCTCTAGCTCCAAAACTTTGTGGAGGGGCTAGAACACGTGAGATCTCCAAGACCTAGAAATCGTTTGGAGAAATTCCACCCGGAACCTAAGTTATTCAAAATATTAATTATTTTAATGGAGACCCTAAGTCTAACTTAGGGAAATTAAATAATTAAAGTGAATTAATTTAGACATGTGGGTGAGAATGTTCTATGTGACGTGGATCAAGTCTTTTCTAATCTTAGCCGTTGATTAGTGATTAGATCACGATCGTTGAATGTTCAACGAGAAAAGTATTAAAGGAAGGCTTGGGGTTAGTTGGAGGACACACACAAAGCGTTAGCACTTGAGCTAAGTCGAAATTTTGGGGCGCGGTTTGCTGAGAATTTTTGAGTGAGATTGTAGTGCCGGTGAGGCGCAGATTAGCGAGGGATTATTCAGATCTGAGGGCAAGAATACATAGGTAGAGAGGCCAATCCATACCAGGCAACACAGATACCTAGCAGGAGGGATGCAACCCAGCCAAGTTCACGCAGAGGCAGCGCAGAGGCTGATGCAGGCCCTTCAGGGTGATGCAGAGGCAACGCAGAGACTGACGGAGGCCCTTCAGGGTGATGCAGAGGCAGTGTTGAGCCCAGAGGGGTGACGCAGGAGCAGCCTGTGTTGCGCAGAGGCTCTAGTATCTACACAGAGCTGACGCAATGCCGAGAGAGGCAGCGCTGGGATTTCCAGTGGGCCAGAAAGTGCTCATATTCAGCTATTCAGAAGGTGTGAAGCCTCAGCTTAATCAGCTATATTTTCTGTCTCTGAGTGATAGAGGTACATTTGTCGCGATTTTTCTGTCTGGAAAACCACTACTGGTACCCTTGATTGTATTCAGATATTCTGCTTAATAAATAAACCCTCTAAGAGCTGTTGCACCGGTTTTCCCACATTGGGTTTTTCCAAGGACATTGTCCAAAAAATATGGTGTCCTTTGTCATATGTGCGTTACGCTTTAGTAAATGATATGTATGTATTTGTAGGCTGCAGTAGTATTTACTTTGATGTTTTTGTTGAATAATTCATAAATTTAACTTGTTAATTAAATCGAACAAGTAGGAGAAGTAAATCAGAAAATTGTAGTAGGATTTTTGTAACTTAGGTTCATAAATTTTCACACCGAACACTCTTTGCCTTGGCAGCTCAGAACGGTTGGAAAGTTCATTAAATGGATGTAAAAAATGCTTTATCAAATGGAGATCTGAAAGAAAATGTTTTTATGTCACAGCCAGAAGGATTTCTTGTGAAGGGCCAAGAACACAAAGTATGCAAACTTGTAAAATTCTTGTATGGCCTAGAGCAAGCACCGCAAGCTTGGTGTGAGAAGTTAACTGAGCATCTTCTGAAACTCAACTTTAAACGTTATGATCTTGATGATGCAACTTTGTTTGTCAAGAAAGTTGGTAAAACAGTTGTATATCTTCTGGTTTATGTAGAAGATCTTCTGATGACAAGGAACAATGAGAGCTACATTGCATCCATAAAGAAGGAATTGAGGAAAGGTTTTGAAATGACTAACTTGGGCTATGTTCACTACTATCTTGGTATTGAAGTAATTCAAGATCCTAAGTTTATATTCCCCTCTTAGAAGAAGTACATTGGAGATCTATTGAACATGTTTGGCATGGTTGAGTGCAATCCTTTGACTACTCTAATGGAACAGAACTTGAAGCTCACATCCATTGAAGGAAAAGAATTTGAGGATGCAACAAAATATAGACAGCTTGTAGGAAGTCTCAACTACTTGACTACTACTAGACCGAACATTTCATTTGTTGTTGGAATCCTCTCTAGGTTTATGCAAAAGCCTTTTGAGGGACATTGGTCTGCTGCAAAAAGAGTTCTAAAGTACTTGAAGGGGACTCAAGACTTTGGACTCAAATATACACAGGTGGATGATTTTAGCTTGATTGGATATTCTGATTCAGACTTTGATGGAGACAAAGAAACTGGGGTATCTACTTTAGGTTATACTATGAGTCTTGGATTAGGAGTTGTCTCTTGGCAATAATGCAAACAATCAGTTCCAACAGATTCCACAACTGATGCAGAATATGTGGCAGCAGCTGAAGCAACAAAAGAAATTGTGTGGCTCAGGAAAATTATGAAATATTTGCAAGAGAAACAAGTGCATTCAACTCCACTCATGATTGACAACACTTCTGCAATAAATTTTTCCAAGAACCAAAGTTCCATGATTGAACGAAGCACATCAATACAAAATACCATCTGATTCGACATCATGTTGAGGCCAAGAAAATTCATCTACGCCATTGTTTCACAAATAAGAAGATTGCAGACATCTTTACCAAAGCACTTGGAAGAGAAAAGTTCGAAAGATTCAGAATGATGCTTGGACTCACCAACATCTCTTTAGATTAAGGGAGGGAATGTTGACACCTATTCCTTGAGATTGGGTGAAAATGTAAAATAGTGTAAATAGAAAATAAGGAGAGCTGGAATATGAAGAGACATTGAGAGATGAATCCAAAGAGTCTCTCCCTCCATGTATATATTTGTGTTCACCCTTAATGCAAAAACACAATTGATCTTGTGGAGTTATCTCCTGGCTTAACATTTCTTAACTTTTCCTTGAGAAAAATCCAAAACTTAATGCTTAGCATGAATAAGATCCATCCTCTTCTTCCATGCCCTATAGTCAGAGGCTCCTTCTAGCTTATTTTCTATCTTCATTGAGGTTTCCATAGACATTATAATATCTCCTTCACTTAATGTTGATAATAGGATTTTCTTCTTATATGATCCTTTCCTTAATGATTAAAATTTCTTTCAATAGACCTTCAAGCTGCCTTTTTCTTTCATCCTTCACCTTAGATTTGATACCATGTTAGAAAATCATAAAGGAAGAAAAATTCTCTTATATTGATAATTACTTGTGATATTCTTGTAGTCTTATTAAATTTTCTTTATATTCTTCTTTTATCTTCTTTTCATCAAGAAATCATCAAATCAAAACATGAAGATCAATGACACTGGATATAGGCACTCATCCAAGGCTAAAACCACTCTATAGTGGAAAACCCAATCGAACTCTTACACTAGCAGATTCAAATCAAACTTGAGACAATCCAAGACCTTAAACCAGACCAAAAGACCTTCCTCCTCCACCAAGTCAACCTTTCAATATTATTATGCAAACTTCAATAGTCTCTTCTTGTCTAGCTGCTTCAGTCCAACAATAGTCTAGAATTTCGGCCTCCTACCTTCAGAATTTCAGCCCTAGTGCAGCCCTCCAACTTCGGCCCTCCTGCAACTCCAAAATTTTGCACGTGTGAATTAGAAGAGAGAGAAAATGGTCTCCAAACTTCTTCGCTAGGGTTTCCTCTTCTTCGCTAGGGTTTTTCTCCTTATTCCTTGAATTTCACACCTTGTTTTCTTCTCCAACAGCTGCAGATTGAACTTGTTATGAATGTGCTCCAAATGAGGTCGAGTTGTTGCCTTTATATAGTGGATTTTGCCTCTTAATTAGGTCGACTTGTCCAGGTTGAGACTGGCTTGGTGGAGGAGGCCTAAATGATTTATTTGACACTAAAAATAAATTTCTTTCTTGACTGATAAAGCCCAAGAAGGGTCTTTTACATGATGCCAAGGACAAGGACTCTTGACATAAACCCTAGAAGCCTACAATGGAGGCTTTGACCTAAAAATCATTGACCAAAGCAAGAAACCCATGCTTTAATAAGTCAATTTCTTTTACAATAAAATTTTCTTTTTCTTTCTTTTGACAAATACATTACATTATGACTCAAATACAATTATGTAGACCGACACTAGTAACATTTTTCAACAGACTGCAGTTGACTACATGGCCAAAATTTGACAGTAGGCTGAATTTTTGACCAACATTGACCTTTGTGTATTTTGGTTGGTTTGACCAACTTTGAATTGTTGATGTTTTGACTAGGTTTCACTGGTATTTGACTTGGATTACTGACATAGATTTGTAGACAAATTGTTGATTTGTAAACCTTGTTGAAGAATAATGTCTCCTAAGAAAAGTTGTTGGGTTTTATCTCAAGGTTTGGTTTCCTAGGGTAAAAATATTATCTCTTTTGTCAATGATTGTCTTTCTATGATCTTTACTATTTCCGTTGCATTTATAGTTGAGATTTTCTGAAGTGTAATTATTCAGTGGTGGCAATGGCATAAAATATTGGTTGAAAATCATTGGGAAGTAATTACGTCGCAGAAAATTGTTTTCTACTACACTAGCCTTAAAATTTTAATATACTCGAACATCCTCTCCTAGTGATGCATACTCCCAGAAATATTCTGAAAATATTTGTTTTGTTCTATAGGTCCTTGGTTTACTACTCCCTCACAATCCAAAAACCGGGGTAGTAGATCTCTAGGGTTCCTTCTACCGGTTACCCCTGTGTTAGTTTCTGCAGAGACGTTAAAGGGACTAGGATTATGGTTGTTGCTTCCTTCCTGTGAAAATTCCGCTATCCGGAATCCTACTGCAACACCGGATTAGATTTATTCTATTTGTTTAGTTGAACAAATTATTTATCGTGTGGTACGATAAATATCGAAATAAAATACAATGTAGTCTTCATAATAAAAATTCTACGGAAAGTAAATGTAAGGAAAAACACTAGCACAAGTATAAACACATTAAAACAATTATTTTTGGACAACTGTCCCCGGCAAAACCCAATGTGGGAAAACCAATGCAGCAAATGAGGGTTTCTTTATTAATCTTCAGCAAAATATCCTGTACAAAATAACCACCAGAATAGAAGAGGAATATTTGTGAGAAATTTACAAACAATTTTCTCACTCGCACCACAGTGAAATTCTGACTCGGGAGAGGCCCTAAGCTTCTCTGCGTCTCACTGCGTCAGCCTTTGCAGAGTGATTGCATAGTCCCAACGTCACAACGTCTGCGCTGTCCCTGCCACTGTGTCACTGCCTTTGTGCCGCCCCTCCTCTGCGCTGCTTCCTCCGGTCTAAACCTGTACTCTCAACTCTTGCTTATGCCCTCTCTCTCCAACCTGCAACTCTCCCTCTGATTCGATTTTCTCTTGCCAAACTTCAGCTAGTGAGAAAATCGATCTTCTTAGGTAACTCAGTATTTTCCCGGTGTGTTTTCCAAATGCCCCATCAAGTCCTTCTTATAATATTCTCGTTGAGACTTCAACGACCGAGATTAAATCGTTAATCAACGAATAAGATTAACTTAACTTGATCTCCATCTTTTTGTAGAAGATTCACACCCTGTTGTATTAATACCCTTTAATTATTTTAATTTCTTAAGTTTAGACTTTAGGGTCCCATTAAAAATAATCAATTATTTTCATAAAACACAATCTGGGTGGAATTTCCCAAAACGCTTTCTAGGTTCTTTGGAATACATGTGCCTAAGCCTCTTTGCAAAATTTGATACTTAGAGCACATCCGATCCTACCAGAAATCAACACTCCCTCTTAGCAAGGAATGTGCTCTAGCAATACAACCATCTGAAGTATTTCTCTGATTTTGCAACATCTCCCTCTGTGCTGCTGATGTCTGACACTGCTGCCAACTAACACTGCGTTGTTACATCAGTGCTGCTGCTGACCCTGTGTACTACTGCTAACTGTTACTGCACTGCAACTCTTTGTTATCTGTTGTCGTTGTAATTGAGGACCCATGGGTTACTGAAACAGGTTCTCAACCATACTCATCTGCTCCCTGAACTGAATGAACTTGGCTCTTCCTAGAGCCTTTGTGAGTACGTCTGCTACCTGATCTCATGTGGGGACATACTGCAGCTAAACTGCTCCACGCTGAACACAGTCTTTGATAAAATGACATCTGATATCTATGTGTTTTGACCAATCATGAAATATTGGAATCTCAGAGAGCTTGATACAACTCTGATTATCACAGTAAACACTAGTCGGTTCCACCCTCTTCCTGAACAAGCTCACAAGAAGCTTCCTAAGCTATATGGCTTTGCACATTGCTGTGTTGGCTTCCATATATTCTGCTATGACTGAGCTCAGTGCTACTGACTTCTTCTTCCTGCTGCACCAAGAGATCATTCCTGATCCAACATTGAAACAATACCTGGAGGTACTCTTTTGGTCTGGTGAAATTCCTGTCCAATTTGCATCTGTGAACTCGCTCATTCTAACATCATCTCCTCGGGTGTATTTCAACCCATATTCGACTGTTACACGCACATATATGAGAATGTGCCTAGCTGCTACCCAATGTACCATTTTCGGTTCCACCATGAACTAACTAAGGGTGTTGATAGCAAAACAAATGTCCGGCCTGGTGTTGACAAGATACATGAGTGACCCAATGATTTGTCTGTACAAGGTGGGGTCCACTTCCTTTTCCCCTGATGCATCTATTTTCTTCCAGTTGGTGATCATAGGCATCGCCATGGACCGACAATCCTACATTTGGAACCTCTTCAGAAGTTCCATATCATATCTTCCTTGCCCTAGGAAGATCTCTCCATTCTTTTGCCACACTTCCAACCCTAGAAAATAATGCATCAACCCCATATCCTTCATGTCGAATTATGCTTCAAGATTCTTCTTGCAGTCCTTGATGAGCCTAAATGACCCTGTAAGAAACAAATCATCTACATATAATACTAAAATTAGTGGCTCATTCTCCACCATCAAATAGTAGAGATTGGGATCTGCATCACTCTTGACGAATCCCAGCTGCTGCAAGTAGCTATCGATCCGACCATACCAAGCTCTGGGTGCCTGCTTGAGCCCATACAGGGATTTCTTCAATCTGCATACATGATTTCTCTTCTCATGGGTTTCGAAGCCTTCAGGTTGTTCTATGTACACCTCCTCTTCTATGACCCCATTAAAGAATGTTGTCTTGACATCCATCTGGTGAATCTCCCATCCCATCTGAGCTACTAGGGATATAACAGATATGATGGAGGTGTATCTGGCTTCTGGGGCGAAGGTCTCCTCATAGTCAACTCGTTCCTTCTGCGCATATCCCTTTGCCACGAACTGGCCTTGTACTTCTCCACGCTACCATCTATAGCGTACTTGATCTTGTAGATCCATCTTGATCCTACAATTGATCTATCCTTAGGTCTACATACAACTTCCCAGACATCATTCATCATGATAGAACTGTACTCTTCTGCCATGGCATCCACCCATACTTTGTGTTGTATGATTTCCTGAAAACTATAGGGTTCTTCTACCTGTGCTACCAATGCCTTTTACTTGTCAAGTTGTCTACACTGCCTCTTGTCGGTTCTAGGAGCTCCAATGAACTCCTCTGCGGCCCTCTGTCTGTCGTGCCTCCCCACTGATTCTACCACTGGTGGTAGGAGGTTCTCTCAATTCCTCCTCCCGTTCCACCTGTTGAGAACTGCCAAAATCTTCTCCTCCCGAGGAAATATTGGTACTGGTCCTTGTACTCGATCCTGGTGTCTGTCCTCCCTGCTGCCCCTGTTGCTGTTGGACTAAATGAACTTTTGCTGACTGATCCTCTGCTGGCATCTCACGAGATTTCCTGAAAGCTCTATCTTCCATGAACTTAGCAGCTCGCCTTACTACAATTTTCCTATTGCTAGGAATGTAGATTCTGTATGCTTTTGAGGTCTTGCTATATCCTACGAGATACCCCTTTTCTGCATTCTGATCCAGTTTACTATGCTTCTCATCTAGTATGTGACAATATGCCAAACTTTCGAATATCCGGAGGTGACTCACTTCCAGCTTCCTCCCTGTGAAAACTCCTTTAGGCGTTTCGGTCCCCAATGCTCTGTGAGGGGTTCTATTCTGAATATACACAGTTGTGTTACATGCCTCTACCCATAATAATCTAGGCAAGTCTAGGTCATATAACATAGCTTTTGCTGCCCCAACAATAGTTCTGTTCTTCCACTCCACTACGGCATTATGTTGTGGATTGTATGGAGCTCTACACTCTCTCTTGATGCCCTCCTTTGCACAGAAATCTGTGAAGTCTCTGTTTGTATATTCTCCACCATAATCTGAGCGCAATACCTTCACTTTATTCCATGTCAAGTTCTCCACGAGAGCTTTAAACTCTCTGAACCGATCAAAGACCTCATCCTTGGTCTTTAGGATGTAGATTCAGGTTTTTTTTTGGAGTAATCATCAATGAAGGTGACAAATTATTCGCCATCGTTGAGAGCTCTAGTGGACATTGGGCCACAAATGTCTGAGTGTATCAATCTTAATACACCTTTTGCTTGGTTATCACTTCTAGGAAAAGATGCCTTAGCATACTTCCCTAGTACGCATCCTCTGCATACATCATCATGCTCCGTACTGAGGACTGGTACTCTAGTGACAGTCTCTTTGAGCATCCTTAGTGCTCCATGGTGCAAATGTCCCATTCGCCTATGTCATAGTTCATTCGGATTTATTTCGCCATCAAGATTGCTGCCTATTAGTGCCATTAGAGACTCGAGCTGAAATTTGTATAGTCTATTGCTTCGAGCTCTAATTTGCCTCTTCTTCCAGCTCGGATGTTTGATGTATACCTTCTTTCCAATGAAGTATACATCGTATCCCTTGTCCTGTAACTGGGACACTGAAATCAGATTCATTAGTGGCTCTGATGCTGGTTCCTGCCTCCGTCTGAAACACTATGGTGCCTCTCCCTGCTAGAGTGCATTTGGTTATGTTTCCCATAGTGATCTGGAAGTCCATCTACTCTTCCTGATAGCTCGAGAAATATTCTCGTACTCTAGTCATGTGAGATGAAACCCCACTATCAATGTACCAAACACCTGCAGAAGTTGAACTTGAAAAACATGCGAAGTCTTCATCCAATCTGGAAGATAATTTAGAGACCTCTAAATTTTCCATACTTAACTGTGTTATTTTTCCTTCGATTTCTGACGCTTTTGCGGTCTAGCAAAAACTGCGTCCCTCCTGAAGACTGCTTTGCGCTGAACCTATAGCACAACTCCCTCTGTCACGGGCAAATTTCGATCCACAAATATTTCTTTCTATCGACTCACTTAGAGAGATTTTCCACGAAAATTTGTCCTCCTGATCTAGATTGCGCAATCCTTTAGGAAATCTGATTCACTGCCTTTGCAGTCTCCTGATCTCCCTCTTCAGTTCAGCACTGGCTCTTTTGGATCTGTTGCTTTGATACCATGTGAAAATTCCGCTATCTAGAATCCTATTACAGCAACTGATTAGATTTCTTCTATTTGTTTAACTAAACAAATTATTTATCGTGTGCTACGGTAAATATCGAAATAAAATACACTGCAATCTTCACAATAAAAATTCAGCAGAAAGTAAATGCAAGGAAAAATATTAGCACAAGTATAAACACATTAACACAGTGATTTTTGGACAATTGTCCCTGGAAAAACCCAATTTGGGAAAATTGGTGCAGCAAATGAGGGTTTCTTTATTATTCTTCAGCAAAATCTCTTGTACAAACTAACCAGTAGAATAGAAGAGGAATATCTGTGAGAAATTTACAAACAATTTTCTCACTCGCACCACAGTGAAATTTTGACCCTGGAGAAGTCTTGAGCTTCTCTGCGTCTCATTGCGTTAGCCTCTGCGCAATCCCAACGTCATAGCCTTTGCGTTGTCTCTGCCACTGCATCACTGCCTCTGCGATGCTTCCTCCGTTCTGAACCTGTACTCTTAGCTCTTGCTGGTGGCCTCTCTCTCCAACCTGCAACTCTCCCTTTGATTCGATTTTCTCTTGCCGAACTTTAGCCAGTGAGAAAATTGATCTTCTTGGGTAGCTGAGTATCTGCCCAGTGTGCTTTTCAAATGCCCCATAATCTTCTTATAATCTTTTCGTTGAGACTTCAACGGTCGAGATTAAATCATTAATCGATGACTAAGATTAACTTGACTTGATCTCCATTTTTTTCTAGAAGATTCACGCCCTGTTTTATTAATACCCTTTAATTATTTTAATTTCCTAAGTTTAGACTTAGGGTCCCATTAAAAATAATTAATTATTTTCATAAAACACAATCTGGGTGGAATTTCCCAAAACGCTTTCTAGGTTCTTTGGAATACATGTGCCTAAGACTCCCTGCAAAACTTGAGACTTATAGCACATCCCATGCTACCAGAAATCAACACTTCCAAGTTCTTGCTACCTCCATTAGATCTATTCGCAACATTGTTACCTGCATTGTTCAAATTTGAGACAATTTGGATAAAAAATTTCACAATTTGCTGCTGCTCGTGTGCCATTAGTTGAGCCATCTGCTGCTGCCCTTGTGGCATCTATTCGGATATTTTCCGCCATCTTGCTAGCCCCCCCAAGATGTCAAAGTGATTAATTTCTGGTGGCTACTCTTCTCTATCTGCCATGACTGAATTGTGGGTACCCTTCTTTTTCCTGACTATAACATTTTCCCTATTTTCCGAGAGCATCCAAAGATCATATGCTCACAAGGTGGCAGGATGCATAGCTCTAATACCACTATAACGTTCCTCTTGGAGAGATTGCCATTAGGACACAATTCTGAGCTAGGGTTTTCAATGAATATAAGAAATAATTGTATTTCATAACAACATTACGATACTCATTAATCTACGAAAAATTGATGCTCTTAATTGGATACATAGTAGTGTAAAGAATTTAATCAATCAGTTGATTCCACAAACAATCGTTTATAAACTAGGGTTGATTCAACAAGCAATTATAGACTTACAAAAGATCCACACATAACATCATAAACATAGCTTACTAGACTGTAGCTAACCATCATAGATTAGAGTCCTATCTCAGCCCCGCGATCAAAAATTACACTAGCTGGCCTCGCTAGCTGCACCACACTATTAATTTCCGTGGTTGCTTCAAATCCTAGTCAACCAACACCCCTTAAACCCTTGCGATGTCGTGTTTGTAACCCCCTTATGCTACATGCGGCCTCAGAGATAACCTCTTGATCATCCACTACCACAGGAAATTGATCCTCAGCTGGCCACTGCCTTAGGCAGTTTTGTATTGGCCTCTCGCTACCTCAACAAGCTAGATACAACCCCCCACTGTCTCAGAAAAGGGAAATATCAACCTTCATTATCTCAGAGAAGGAGTCTCCAACTTCTCTATCACAAAGAATTAACTTCCAACCTCTTCGTTGCCTCAGAACATGGTCCATTGCCTTATAGAGTTGATTCCAACCCTAACTGCCATAGACAATGAAGAGTCTATCCTTTGCTTGCCACAAAAGATGACTCGCTACCTCATAATGCTTAATATAACCCTTGCTGCCTCAAAAACTAAGATTCCAGCCTTTTCCTTGCCTAAGAAAGATGATCCTCCAATCATTCAGTCTTGTAGCAAAGAATGGTGGAGAGATTGGCAAGGGTGGAATATTTCACAACTGAAACCAACTAGAAAAAAGGAGGTATTAAAACCCTCCAAGAGCCTCAGCCCAAAATAAAAAAACATAACAATCCATGATGATCATATTGAATCTTCTCTCTCCTTTTAATAGATTCTCTTTGGGGTTTTCCCCTCCTAATTTCAATTTTGAGTGGCTAACAATTTCCCTCCATTTGCCCGAAATTAACTATTATTATCTAAAGTTACCTAAGTAACATAAAATAATGATTTCCCCTTTTATAAATGACTATAGCCTATGAGGTTAAATAAGCTACTATGTACTTCGTTGGGAAATTTAATTTGAAGAGGACATTACACTCCCCCCTACAAGAGTAAAGACGGCTTAAAGTAGACCTCTCTTGTTCAAATCGCCTGCAAAATCTGAATCAACATAGCTGTGGACATAATCATTACAACCATTAAATGTGATGCAATAATCATTGGTGCCTCTAAGATACTGAAGCACCCATTTCCCTACATTCCAATGTTCTTTTCTCAAATTTGCCATGTATTCGCTAACAACACCCACTACATGTGAAATATCTAGTCTGGTACATCCCATCACATACATCAAACTTCCTATTGCATTAGCATAGGGTACATGAGACATATAATCATTCTCTTCCTTACTACTAGGACACAAACCTAGATAAAGCTTAAAATGTGAAGCCAAAGATATATTTATAGGTTTCACATATTCATCCCGAATTTTACAAGTACTTTATCAACACTTTTCTGTTGTGAAAACTTGAGCTTATCATTTTTTCTGTCACTATGTATTTCAATGTCCAAGATTTGCTTTGCTGCTCCTAGATCCTTCATATCAAAGGTTGTAGCTATTAGATCCTTCAATCTGTTGATCCTGTCAATGCTTTTGCTTGTAACTAGAATATTGTCAACGTGTAATATTAAGATAATGAATATAGCATTCAAAATTTTGAAGTACACACAATGGTCATACTCATTTTTGGTATAGGTATGGCTCATCGTGAAGAAATCAAACATCTTGTACCACTACTTGGGTGACTACTTCAGGCTGTACAATGATTTCTTGAGCTTGCAAACTAATCTTTTTTTGCGATGGTGCACAAAACCTTCTAGTTTTTCCATGTATATCTCCTTGTCCAAATCTCCATGTAAGAATGTTGTTTTCACATATAATTGCTCTAACTCCAAATCAAGCAAAGCAACTAGTGTCAACACAATATGAACATATACAAGCTTAACAAATGGTGAAATTTTTTCATGGAAATCTATACCTTTCATCTGAGAGTAACCTTTTGTGACCAATCTGGTTTTATACCTTTCAACATTACTATCAATTCCTTTCTTCATTTTGTACACTCATTTACATCCAACAATCTTTCTATCTTTAGGAAGTTTTGCCAGTTCCCAAGTTCTATTCTTCTCTAAAGTATTTATTTCGTTGCCACCTTTCATTTGGTGTTATTGATATCACCTATTGCTTCCTAATAACAAGAATGTCCCCTCTTGTCAATATCCAAATCAACAGAGGAAGTAAAATCGGTATACCTTTTAGGAGGATTTTTTTTCCATGTAGATCTTCTCAATGTTCGCTATGGAATTTCCACATTTTCCTAAATGTTTTCCATACTTACAACTACTTTATCATCATAAGCTTCTTCTTGCTTGTGTCTATAGATGGTTTGGTTTCCAACTGAATTTTCTGATTTAATAATACTTGTTTCTAACTTTCTATACCCATTCTCATTTCAAATCATCTTCTACACTATTAGAATTAATGAGAGGAGGTTCATCAAATATCACATCTCTGCTGATTATGATTTTGTGGGCAGTAGGATCCCACAATCTATATCCCATTGCAACATCATCATCACCAACAAAGATATATTTCTTTGATCCAGGGTCTAATTTAGAACACTGATTCTTAGGAGTAAGTGCGTAAACTTCACAACTGGAAGTTTTTAAATTTGAATAATCACATGGATGAACCATCCAAACCTCTTCAGGGATTTTATAATTTATTGCGACCAATGGTGATCGATTCACAAGATAACAAGCAGTAGTGGTTGCTTCTGCCCACAACTCTTGTTGCAAATTGACAATGCTTAGCGTGCTTCTTTCTTTTTCTGGAAGAATCCTATTCATGCGTTATGCTATGCCATTTCACTGGGGAGTATATATAGGGGTTTTGTGTTTTATGATCCCAACTTCTTTGTAATACTTTTTAAATTCTGAAGTGAACTTGCCTTTGTTATCCATTCTTATACTCGATTGTTTTGCTGGTTTTCATTTCTACCATTACTCTAAATTGTTTAAATGTATTAAACATATCAAATTTACTTTTCAAAACATAAACCCACATTTTTCTAGAGTAGTCATTTATAAATGTTACAAAATATGACAATTCTCCAAAAAAAATAGTAGGGATAGCCCCCAAACATCAAAATGAATATAATCAAGAATTCCTTTACTAACATGATTGTCTGCGTTAAATTTTTGTCTACAATGCTTTCCAAAGGTACAATGTTTGCAGGAATTCAAATTCATAGATTTCAAATTTGGAAGTTATTTGTGGTTCATCAATACCTGTAGCCCTCTTTCACTCATATGACCCAGTTGTTGATGCCATAAACGAGAGGATTCAACCACCTCCTTAGATGGCACCCCTTCTTCGTTGATCTAAGTACTTTCATCCAACTTGTAAAGGTTTCCTGTCTTAGTATCCTTCATGACCACTAAAGTGCCCTTGGACACTTTCAATGTTCCACCTTGACTTGTAAAATTATGGCCTCTAGAATCCAAAGCTCCCAAAGAAATTAAATTCTTCTTTAGTGTAGTAGGCACATCTCTAACATCTGTTAATGTTCTTATAATACCATCAAACATTTTAATTTTGATACTTCCCACCCCAACAGTCTTACAAGAATTGTTATTTTCCATAAGAACAATACCACCATCAAATTTTCATATGAAGAAAACAAATTTCTTTGTGGACACAAATGACGAGAAACACCATAATCTAACAACCAATCTTCATAGTATTGAGGAACATTACTAATAAACAAAACTTCGTCAATCATACCTGAGCTTGATTTAATAGGATTTGCCTCACTTTTGGAGTAATGTTTGGATTCTTGTCTCTTCCAGCAATCCTTCTTGAGATACCCAATCTTGTTATAGTACCAACATCTGAGTTTACTCTTTTTTCCTTTGGAATTTGATCTTGATGTATCTTGCGACTTTTCTCCATTTTCCTTGGACCAACCTCTAGCCACCATTGCTTTTGGTCTGGAGGTTTCAATACTTGATTTCCTCCTCATCTCCTCAAACAATAATGCTCCAACAACATAATCAATTTCAAGAGTTTCAGTTGTGCTAAAGATAATTGTTGATTTATGTAGCATCCGGAAGTGTTCCAAGTCTGAAACTTTGCAGGGAGGCTTGGACGGTAGCATTCCAAAGAACCCAGAAACAATTTGTGGAAGTTCCACTTGGTTCATGACTTATTAAAATAATTAATTATTTTAATGAAGACCCTAAGTCTAAACTTAGGGAAATGAAATAATTAAAGGGTATTAATAAGTTAGAGTGTGAATCTTCTAGAAAACATGAATCAAGTCAAGTTTTAATCTTAGCCATTGATTAATCTTTTAATTTGGGCCGTTGGTTCTCCAACAGGAAGATTATAAAAGAAAGCTTGAGGGTCACTTAGAAAATAAGTCGGGCATACACTCAGTACCTAAAGGAGATCCATTCTGATGTAGAATTTGATCTTAGTGGGAGATTTGCAGGGCGGGTAGTTGCAAAAGCCGAAGGAGGAGGTTAGTGGTGATCGAGATCAGGGTTGTAGAGCAACAGTGGGTCACTGGAGGCAGCGTAAGGCTGCAGCGTAGAGAACCCACGCAGTCTCCACGCAGAATCACGCAATCCAGCGCTGGGACTGCGTAGTGAATCACGCAGACAGATGCAGGGGCATGCAGGGGCTGTTCTGGGTGTCAGAGAATTTTCCGAGTAAGCCGGAAATTCGGTCTCAAGTGTTTCAGAATTTATTTGTAGTATATTTTCCCGTTAAAGATATCATTTGCTAAAGAATTAATAAAACCCTCATCTGCTACATCGGTTTTCCCACATTTATTTCTCTGCATATATATTTGTGAATGTTGCAGTAGTATTTATTTCGATATTTGTCGGAAGAATTATGAATAATAACTTATTGAAATAATAAGTAGGAGAAATAAATCTATCACTGCCACTGTTTGTAAATTTTCACATGGTATCAGAGCCAAAGATGAATAACAGAGAGGGGGCATCTATCAGAGAACGGAAATCTACTGTTGCAACAAGAACGCAGAAGGGTTCATGCCCTTCTCCAGAAGGGGGAAGAAGCACGATAGAATAGATGGATCACGATGTCTCTGTATTGGCATCCAAACTAGAGGAAGATTTTTCTTGTGTATCGAGAACTGCATCTTCAGATGTCTGGTACATTGACAGCGGAGCCTTTGCTCACATGACGGATGTACGGGACTATTTTTCCGACTACCAAGAAGAGCAAATGAATTTCAAAATAACCATGGGTAATAAAGCAAAGTGCACTCCCATTGGGAGAGGTACTGTAGTTTTTCAGATCGAGGCAGGAAACAGAATCCAGGCCACTAATGTACTGGATGTGCTGGGTTTGGGGATGAATCTACTCTCTTGTGTCACAACTTCAAAACCGAGGATATGACGTTAACTTTATTGGCAATAGAGTCTATGTCAAGCACCCTAGTTGGAAGAACAAGGAACAGATCAAGGTAAGAAGCAACAAACTGTACAAGCTACAACTTGATTCTCCAATGGCAATACTTGGCAGCACAGATGAAACTGACCTGAATGAGCTATGGCACAGAAGAATGGGGCATTTGCATCATGGGGCGTTAAGAACTCTCCAGAAGACTGTCATAGGTGTTCCAGAACTGAGCACTAGACGAGATGATGTCTGCAAGGGGTGCGTATTGGGAAAATATGCCAAGGCAGCATATCAGAGAAGCAACAATAAGGCCAAGGGTGTGTTGGACCTAATACACTCATATATCTATGGGCCGATGTCCACTAGAGCTCTTAGTGGTGTCGAATATTTCGTCACCTTCATTGATGACCATTCTAGGAAAACCTGGATCTACTTCTTGAAAGCCAAGGATGAATTCTTTAGTCGATTTAAGGAGTTTAAGGCTCTGGTGGAAAATCTGACAGGGAAGCGGATCAAGGTGTTGCGACCAGATAATGTTGGTGAATACATAGATAAAGAATTCACCAGATTCTATGCAAGGGAAGACATCAAAAAAGAATGGACAACTCCATACAATCCAGAGCAAAATGGGGTGCTAGAAAGGCAGAACCGGACTATTGTTGAAGTAACCAGAGCTATGTTGTATGACCAAGACATGCCCAAATTTCTATGGGCTGAAGTGTGTAATACAATTTTCTACATTCAGAACAGGATTCCTCACGCTACATTGGGGAAGATAATGCCAGAAAGTGTCTGCACTGGCAGTAAGCCTGAAGTAAGTCACTTTAGGATCTTCGGCAGTACAACTTACTGTCATGTGCCCAGTGAGAAGAGGAAGAAGTCAGAGATGACTGCTGAAAAGGGGTATCTGGTAGGATACAACGAGAATGCAAAGGCTTATCGCATCTATATTCCTGAGAGCAGGAAAGTGGTGGTGCGAAGGGATGTAAAGTTTATGGAGGAGAAGGCCTTCAGAAGGTCACAAGAGCTTCCTTCTGCTACGCAGTCAGAGGAAGAGCCTCTAGTCCAACCCCAACAACCAGTAGCAGAAAATTCAGTTGCCTCTCCAAGGCATAGTGATCCAAGGGATGTGTCTCCCGAGGATTTGCAAGAAGGAGAGTCGGTATATCCACCCACCACCAGTGGAAGAACGAGCAGGGAACTTCGAAAGATTCTGAAGGATGCAGAGGACTTTGTCAGAATCCCCCGAAATGAGAAGAGACAACGTAAGCAGCTTGAGAGGTATCAAGCCTTGGTTTCTCAAGTCGGAGAACCTTCCAGTTTTTGGGAAGTAGCTCAGCACCAGGTGTGGGTTGATGCAATGGTGGAAGAGTACAGTTCCATCATGACGAATGATGTTTGGGAAGTAGTACCCAGACCTCAAGAGAGATCAGTTGTGGGATCCAGGTGGATCTACAAGATCAAGTATGCTATAGTTGACAACATCGAGAAATGAAAGCTAGGTTTGTGGCTAAGGGGTATGCTCAGAAGGAAGGAATAGATTATATCCCTTGCTGCACAGATGGGATGGGAAATTAACCAGATGGATGTCAAGACGACATTCTTGAATGGTGTGATATAAGAAGAGGCGTATATAGAACAACCGGAGGGCTTTGAGACACATGATCAGAAAACTCATGTGTGCAGATTGAAGAAAGCATTATATGGGCTAAAGCAAGCTCCTAGAGCCTAGTATGGTCGAATCGACAGCTACTTGCAAAAGATGGGATTCGTCAAGAGTGATGCAGATCCCAATCTTTACTATCTAAGAGTAGGGAGTGAGCCTTTGATACTGGTGTTGTATGTGGATGATCTATTCTTGACAGGATCATCAAGGCTCATCACATATTGCAAGAAGAATTTGGCTGAAGAATTTGACATGAAGGATCTAGGACTAATCCACTATTTTCTGGGGTTGGAAGTTTGGCAGCGGAATGGGGAGATCTTCCTTGGTCAGGGAAGATACACTACAGAGATTCTGAAGAGATTTAAGATGGAGGATTGTAGGCCCATGACCACTCCAATGATCACCAACTGGAGGAAAATCAACACATCCGAAGATGATGAGGTTGATCCTATGCTGTACAGGCCCTCATAGGGTCATTGATGTATCTGGTAAATACAAGGCTAGACATCTGTTATGCTGTTAATACCCTTAGTTAGTTCATGGTGGAACCGAAGAGAGCACATTGGGCAACAACCAAGCATGTTCTCAGGTACCTTTGAGGGACAGTCGAGCTTGGATTGAAGTGCACCTGTAGCAATGCTGTCAGGTTGAGTGGTTTCACTGATGTAGATTAGGCTAGAAGTTCAGTTGATCGGAAGAGTATTAGTGGGTACTATTTCAGTCTAGGATCAGGAATGACTTCTTGGTGCAGTAGGAAACAGAAGTCAGTAGCACTGAGTTGAGCAGAAGCAGAGTATATGGCAGCTAGCGCAGCTTCGTGCGGAGCCATATGCCTTAGGAAACTGCCAGTGAATCTACTCAAGGAGAAAATGGAAGCGATCAACATCTTATGTGATAATCAGAGTTGCATAAAGCTCTCTAAGAATCCCATGTTTCATGATAGGTCGAAACATATTGACATCCGGTGTCACTTCATCAGGGACTGCGTACAACGTGGAGCTGTTCAACTACAGTACACTCCAACAGGAGAACAAGTGGCAGACATCCTCACAAAGGCTCTAGGAAAGTCAAAGTTTGTCTACTTCAGAGAGAAGACGGGGATGATGAAGAATCCATTCCAGTAGAAGGAATGGAAGATTCAGTATTCAGAGGGAGCTGTGGTACAGACGTAGCAAGTGATAGTGGTAGTGTCAAAGGCAGTTGTACGGGAGGCAGTAGCGTAGCAGATGGGGGAGCAGAATCCTGAGATCAGCAACGCGGAGGGTGCTTCAGAATCAGAGCGACATGCAGCAGGGCATATTGTTGGAACACCTTCCTCACTAAGAGGGAGTGTTGATTTATGTAGCATCCAGAAGTGTTCCAAGTATGAAACTTTGCAGGGAGGCTTGGACAACAGCATTCCAAAGAATTGAGAAACAGTTTGTGGAAATTCCACATGGTTCATGACTCATTAAAATATTTAATTATTTTAATGAAGACCCCAAGTCTGAACTTAGGGAAATGAAATAATTAAAGGGTATTAATAAGTCAGAGTGTGAATCTTCTAGAAAACATGGATGAAGTCGAGTTTTAATCTTAGCCATTGATTGATCTTTTAATCTGGGTCGTTGGTTCTCCAGCAAGAAGATTATAAAAGAAGGCTTGAGGGTCACTTGGAAAATAAGCCGGGCATACACTCAGTACCCGAAAGAGATCCATTCTGATGTAGAATTCGATTTCAGTGGGAGACTTGCAGGGCGAGTAGTTGTAAAAACCCAAAGGAGGAGGTCAGTGGTGATCGAGATCAGGGTCGGAGGGCAGCAGTGGGTCACTGGAGGCAGCTTAAGGCTGCAGCATAGAGAACCCATGCAGTCTCCATGCACACTCACATAGTCCAGCGCTGGGACTGCGCCGTGAATTACGCAGAGAGACGTAGGGGCATGTAGGGGTTGTTCTGGGTGTCAGAGAATGTTCCGAGTAAGCCGGAAATTCAGTCTGCTGCCGTATATTTTCCCTGTAAAGATATCATTTGCTGAATAATTAATAAAACCCTCATCTGCTGCAGTGATTTTCCCACATTGGGTTTTTCCAGGGACAATTGTCCAAAAATAATTGTGTACATGTGATTGATTCTTGTGCTTATGTTCTCTACTGTTTATTTCTCTACATATATATTTGTGAATGTTGCAGTAGTATTTATTTCGATATTTGCCGGAAGATTTCTGAATAATAACTTATTGAAATAATAAGTAGGAGAAATAAATCTATCACTGCAACTGTTTGTAAATTTTCACACTAATGGAGGTTACTAAATGATCCCATGATTCAAGCAATGAAGACAATATTGTAACTTCTTTATCTTCACCATTGACATCCATGCTATTCAATTGGAAAATAAGAGTATTAAACACATTCAAGTGATCTACAATTTTCGTACCTTCTTTCATTTTCAGCTTGTATAGACACCTCTTCAAGTAGATCTGGTTTATCATGATTTCGTCATACAAATGCCTTCTAAGTTGATCCACAAGCCTGCTACTATTATTTCTTCAATGATGCTAAAGAAGACATCGTCAGCGAGACATAACCGAATTGTACTTAGGGCTCTAGCATCTAGGTCTCCCACTCTTCATCGGTTATTGTTGCAAGTTTGTTCCAGTTGCCTTCCAATGCCTTTTGGAACCCTTGTTGTACTAGTAAATCCCTTATTTTAAGTTTCCACAATTTGAAGTTGTTTTTCCATTAAATTTTTCAACTTGTAATTTAATATTTGTCACCTTCGCCGTTATCCTCAACACAATTAAAAAATACACACACACCCAACTTCACAAACCCTAAATCTGGTTTTGAAATCCTTTTAGAAACTACATTTTTCAAAACCCCAATAAATCTCATTTCAAGCTTGGTTTCTTTATATATATATATTTATCTTTTACAAATGAGGGTTTAACAAATTTCTTTTAACAAACTCCAGGGTTTCAAAAAAGCTTAAGTGTACTCGATTCCATTTTGGCTGTGGTATGTTTCCACTACATAATTCGCCTTTGTTATGCTAATAGGAAAAATATCTCTGCAATGTAGCTTGAAGTTAGCAGCCCACAATCAAATCTCCTCTACGATCTGTGGCTCCCTACTTAGACTCACTCGATGGATTCTACTTGAGTATGTGTTTGACCTAATGGCCCCAGTCGAAGGTTGGATTTTCTGTTCGAGTCTCCACTCGATGTAACTTCCTCCATTGGGTTTGGCTTGGAAACTTGTCACAGGCTCCTCCACATTCGCGACTCCTGGTCCTTCCACCCAACGGCCACTTTCATACATGGGCTGGCCTTCACAACAATGGAAAAACTACTCCTCTGTTGCCACAAATCTTGCTCAGGTTCTCCCTCTGTGTGCTTGAGGACTTGAGGACTTACACACAATTTCTTTGTTACACACATAGTTGAATCTGTGCTTTGTGCAGTTGTGTGCAACCTCCTTCTACATGGCTAGATCTCTTCAAGCTGGCTCTGATACCAATTATTGGTTTTCAAAGTATGTACAAACATTCAAGAAAGAGAAATAATGACTGAAACAAATAATCCACCCAAGATTTTATGTGGTAAAATCCTGACAAATTGTCGAGAAACATCCACAGGCAAGAATTTTATTATCAGGGGAATGTTTTACAATCAGGCTTACTGCCTCTTTAATCTCACGGACTTCATAAATAAAGTAGCCATCGTTAAATTGGTTCAAATCCATAGGGGTAGTGTATGCATGCCTTCATAGACTTTAGCAGTGAAATCCCTGTGTGGAGGTGGGTCCCTTGTCGCACAAATTGTTGACTTTTGTAGCATCCAGAAGTGTTTCAAGTCTCAAACTTTGCAGGGAGGCTTGGACAACAACATTCCAAAGAACCCAAAAACAGTTTGTGGAAATTCCACTTGGTTCAAGACTTATTAAAATAATTAATTATTTTAATGGAGACCCTAAGTCTAAACTTAGGAAAAGGAAATAATTAAAGGGCATTAATAAATTAGAGTGTGAATCTTCTAGAAAACATGGATCAAGTCAAGATTTAGTCTTAGCCATTGATTAATCTTTTAATCTGGGCCGTTGGTTCTCCAACAGGAAGATTATAAAAGAAGGCTTGAGGGTCACTTGGAAGATAAGCCGGGCACACACTCAGTACCCAAAGGAGATCCATTATGATGTAGAATTCGATCTCAGTGGGAGAGTTGCAAGGCGAGAAGTTGCAGAAGCAAGAGGAGGTTAGGGGTGATCGAGATCAAGGTCGGAGAGCAGCAGTGGGTCAATGAAGGTAGCTTGAGGCTACAATGCAGAGACCCCACGCAGTCTCCACGCATATTCACGCAGTCTAGCGCTGGGACTGTGCAGAGAATCACACAGACTAACGCAGGGGCTTGCATGGGTTATTCTAGGTATTAGAAATTTGTCCAAGTAAGCTGCGTATTTAGTGTCAGGTGGTTCAGAATTTATCTACTGAATATTTTCTCTGTAAAGATATCATTTGTTGAAGAATTAATAAAACCCTCATCTATTGCACTGGTTTTCCCACATTGGGTTTTTTCGGGGACAATTGTCCAAAAATAACTGTGTACATGTGATTGATTCTTGTGCTTATGTTCTCTATTTCTTATTTCTCTGCATATATATTTGTGAATGTTGCAGTAGTGTTTATTTTGATATTTGATGGAAGATTTCTGAATAATAACTTATTGAAATAATAAGTAGGAGAAATAAATCTATCACTGCAACTTGTAAATTTTCACATGGTATCAGAGCCGGAGATGAATAACAGAGAGGGGGCATCAATCAGTGAACGAAGATCTACGTAGTTCTCCAGGGAAACAACGCAGAAGGGTTCACGCAGTCCTCCAAGAGGGGGAAGAGGCACAATAGAACAAATGGATCATGATGTATTTGTATTGGCATCCATATTAGAGGAAGATTTTTCTTGTGTATCAAGCACTACGTCCTCAGATGTATGGTATATTGACAGTGGAGCCTCTCCTCACATGACGGGAGTACGGGACTGTTTTTCCGACTACCAAGAAAAGTAGATGAATTTCAAAATAACCATGGGTAATAAAGCAAAGTGCACTCCCATTGGGAAAGGTACAATAGTTTTTCAGACCGAGGCAGGGAACAGAATCCGGGCCACTAATGTACTGCATGTGCCGGGTTTGGGGATGAATCTAGTCTCAGTGTCACAGCTTCAAAACCGAGGATATGGCGTCTACTTTATTGGCAATAGAGTCTACGTCAAGCACCCCAGTTGGAAGAAGAAGGCACAATCGGGGTAAGAAGAAACAATTTGTACAAGCTGCAGCTTGATTCCCCAATGGCACTAGTTGGTAGCGCAGATGAAATGGATCTGAATGAGCTATGGCACAAAAGAATGTGGCATTTGCATCACGGGGCGTTGAGAACTCTCTAGAACACTGTCACAGGTGTTCCAGAGTTGAGCACCAAGCGGGATGATGTCTGCAAGGGATGCGTATTGGGAAATATGCCAAGGCAGCATATCAGAGAAGCAACAATAGGGCCAAGGGGGTGTTGGATCTAATACACTCAAATATCTGCGGGCCGATGTCCATGAGAGCTCTTAGTGGTGTTGAATATTTCGTCACCTTCATTGATGACCATTCCAGGAAAACCTGGATCTACTTCTTGAAGACCAAGGATGAAGTCTTCAGTCAATTTAAAGAGTTCAAAGCTTTGGTGGAAAATTTGACAGGGAAGCGGATCAAGGTATTGCGATCAAATAATGGAGGTGAATACATAGATAAAGAATTCACCGGATTCTGCACAAGGGAAGGCATCAAAAGAGAATGGATAGCTCCATACAATCCGGAACAGAATGGAGTGGCAGAAAGGAAGAACCGGACTATTGTTGAAGCAACCAGAGCTATGTTACATGACCAAGACATGCCCAAATTCCTATGGGTTGAAGCGTGTAATACAATTGTCTACATCCAGAACAGAACTCCTCACACTGCACTGGGAAAGATCACACCAGAAAGTGTCTTCACTGGCAGCAAGCCCGAAGTGAGTCACTTTAGGATCTTCGGCAGTACAGCTTACTGTCATGTACCCAGTGAAAAGAGGAAGAAATTGGAGATGACTGCTGAAAGGGGGTATTTAGTTAGATATAGCGAGAATGCAAAGGCTTATCGCATCTACGTTCCTGAGAGCAGGAAAGTAGTGGTGCGAAGAGATGTGAAATTTATGGAGGATAAAGCCTTCAAAAGATCACGAGAATTGCCTTCTACTACGCAGTCAGAGGAAGAGCCTCTGGTCCAGCCCCAGCAAACAACAACAAAAAATTCAGTTGCCTCTCTAAGGCATAGTGATCCAAAGGATGGGTCTCCTGAGGATTTGCAAGAAGGAGAGCCGGTAAATCCACCCACCACCAGTAGAAGAACGAGCAGGGAACTTTGATAGATTCTGAAGGATGCAGAGGATTTTGTCGGAAATCCCCGGAATGAGAAGAGACAGCGTAAGCAGTCTGATAGATATCAAGCCTTGGTTGCTCAAGTCAGAGAACCCTCCAGTTTCTGGGAAGCTGCTCAGCACTAGGTATGGGTTGATGCAATGGTGGAAGAGTACAGTTCCATCATGAAAAATGATGTCTAGGAAGCAGTACCCAGACCACAGGAGAGACCTGTTGTAGGATCCAGGTGGATCTACAAGATCAAGCATGCTGCAGATGACAACATCAAGAAATTTAAAGCCAGGTTCGTGGCTAAGGGGTATGCTCAGAAGGAAGGAATAAACTATGAAGAAACCTTCGCCTCTGTATCCAGATACACATCTATCAGGTTTGTGATATCCCTTACTGCGCAGGTGGGATGGGAAATTCACTAGATGGATGTCAAGACGACATCCTTGAATGGTGTGATAGAAGAAGAAGTGTATATAGAACAACCAGAGGGCTTTGAGACACATGATCAGAAAACTCATGTGTGAAGATTGAAGAAAGCATTATATGGACTGAAGCAAGCTCCCAGAGTCTGGTATGGTCGGATTGACAGCTATTTGCAGAAGATGGGATTCGTCAAGAGTGATGCAGATCCCAATCTCTACTATCTAAGAGTAGGGAGTGAGCCATTGATACTGGTACTGTATGTGGATGATCTGTTCTTGATAGGAGCATCAAGGCTCATCACAGATTCCAAGGATAATTTAGCTGAAGAGTTTGACATGAAGGATCTGGGACGGATGCACTATTTTCTAGGGTTGGAAGTTTGGCAGCAGAATGGGGAGATCTTCCTTGGTCAAGGAAGATACACTACAGAGATTCTGAAGAGATTTCAGATGGAGGATTGTAGACCCATGACCACTCCAATGATTACCAACTAGAGGAAAATCGACACGTCCGATGATCATGAAGCTGATCCTACGCTGTACAGATAGCTCATAGGGTCATTGATGTATCTGGTAAATACAAGGCCAAACATCTGTTATGCTGTTAATACCCTAAGTAAGTTCATGGTGGACCGTGGAACCAAAGAGGGCACATTGGGCAACAACAAAACATGTTCTTAGGTACCTTCGAGGAACAGTGGAGCAGTGACAATGATGTTAGGTTGAGTGGTTTTACTTATGCAGATTGGGCTGGAAGTTCAGTTGATCAGAAGAGTACCAGTGGGTATTGTTTCAGTCTGGGATCAGGAATGACTTCCTAGTGCAGTAGGAAACAGAAGTCCGTGGTACTAAGTTCAGCAGAGGCAGAGTATATGGCAGCTTGCACAGCTTCATGTGAAGCCATATGGCTTAGGAAACTGTTAGTAAATCTACTCAAGGAGAAAATGGAAGCGGCCAACATTTTATGTGATAATCAGAGTTGTATAAAACTCTCTGAAAATCCTGTGTTTCATGATAGGTCGAAACATATTGACATCCGGTGTCACTTCATCAAGGACTAGGTACAACGTGGAGCTGTTCAGTTGTAGTACACTCCAACAAGAGAACAGGTGGCAAACATCCTCACCAAGGCTCTGGGAAAGACAAAGTTTGTCTACTTTAGAGAGAAGACGGGGATGATGAAGAATCCCTTCCAGTATCAGGAATGGAGGATTCAGTATTTAGAGGGAGCTGTGGTACAGATGCAGTAAGTGACAATGGCAGTGTCAAAGGCAACAGTACAGGGGGTAGCAGCATAGAGGGTGCTTCAGAATCAGAGCAGCATGTAGCAAGCATATTGTTGGAACACTTTCCTTGCTAAGAGGGAGTGTTGATTTTTGTAGCATCCAGAAGTGTTCCAAGTCTCAAACTTTGCAGGGAGGCTTGGACAACAACATTCCAAAGAACCGAGAAACAGTTTGTGGAAATTCCACTCGGTTCAAGACTTATTAAAATAATTAATTATTTTAATGGAGACCCTAAGTCCAGCCTTAGGAAAAGGAAATAATTAAAGGGCATTAATAAGTCAGAGTGTGAATCTTCTAGAAAACATGGATCAAGTCAAGATTTAATCTTAGCCATTGATTAATATTTTAATCTGGGTCACTGGTTCTCCAACATGAAGATTATAAAAGAAGGTTTGACGGTCACTTGAAAGATAAGCCGGGCACACACTCAGTACCCAAAGGAGATCCATTCTGATGTAGAATTCGATCTCAGTCGGAGAGTTGCAGGGCGAGAAGTTGCATAAGCAGGAGGAGGTCAGGGTGATCGAGATTAGGGTCGGAGAGCAACAATGGGTCACTGAAGGTAGCTTGAGGCTACAACGCAGAGACCCCATGCAGTCTCCACGCAGATTCACATAGTGCAGCGCCGGGACTGCGCAGAGAATCACACAGACTAACGCAGGGGCTTGCAGGGGCTATTATGGGTATTAGAACTTTGTCCGAGTAAGCTGGGTATTCAGTCTCAGGTGGTTCATAATTTATCTGCCGAATATTTTCCTTGTAAAGATATCATTGGCTGAAGAATTAATAAAACCCTCATCTGTTGCACCGGTTTTCCCACATTGGGTTTTTCCGGGGACAATTGTCCAAAAATAATTGTGTACATGTGATTGATTCTTGTGCTTATGTTCTCTACTATTTATTTCTCTGCATATATATTTGTGAATGTTGCAGTAGTATTTATTTCGATATTTGCCGGAAGATTTCTGAATAATAACTTATTGAAATAATAAGTAGGAGAAATAAATCTATCACTGCAACTTCTTGTAAATTTTCACACAAACAAGGGGTTTTCATAAACCAATTTGGTGTCTGGATTGGTGTAAATTTATGTAGATGTTCTATGCTTGATGCAACTTTACTTTCACTACAGCAATCACATAAACAATCAAGTAAAATGATGATAGAACATACCAGTAGATCAACAGAAGACAAACCAGAAACAGATAAATGTGTTGGTGCATTACGGCGGTCAACAGGATGCTTCAACTAGCAAAGTCTCCTTGGTCAGCCAGGCCAACATGTGTCACAACAACCCTCAAAACAGCCACACGGTCAACTCAAAGTCAATCCCAGAAAAGTCAACGTTGCCCAGAAAAGTCAACGTAGAACAACAGCAAGTAAAAGTCAATGCAGCTCTGTCATCGGTCAACATTTGACCTCGGTTTTTGTGCCAAAGTGTATGGACTGCATAAATCGAAGTCTATGCCAAAAATTAGCGTCTTTGGACCATGCATTGACCAAAGTCAACGCTGGTCAAACCTGCGCTAAAAGCCTAGATGTAGCAAAAACAATGTTCTTCCTTCTCCCACGTGTGAACCGCAGATTTGCCTCCTTGGAGCTCGAACCAATCAGAAGTGCAGAGAGAAATATGTGTGATGAGGAGATGAGTGAAAAGTCCTCCAACGTTGATTCTATTTATATCAATCACTGAGGGTGTGTGTCCCATTTGCTGGAGGTGTAAAACCTTAAGGCCGACCTGCACATATTTTGAAAGTATTAAAAATAAATTCAAAATAAATGTTCTGCTTATCGGATCAAGTTGATCTTTAGATCAATCTTGCACCTCTCCGAAAGAGGAACCTAATAAAAATATTGGTGTCTTCATCTGAGCATCACAACATGGAGTTTGGACCTAGTTGTCCAATTTTAACACTCCCTCTCAACTAGGGAGAACTCCATCCACCTGTGCAATCAAACATCGTGCGTCATCCCGCCGTAACTTGCTTTGCTAGCCTCTTTATTTCAGAACAGAAGTGGGTCAGTCACAAAGACATCATCCCCCGGCTGACATATTCAGCCCAGAGGTTCGAAACCTCTATCAGACTCACAAAGAGTCTCCAACCAACCCGAAGTTGGTTTGCACGACCAAAAGTTAGTTTGAGGTCAGAAACCTCATATACTTGATCCCAGATCAAGTGGTTGGACCGTGCCATCCTAGATATAGAGTACGGCAATCTCTGATGCGTCCATCAGTCTTTGCTAATAGTCTCTAGCTTTTCCACACCTCATTGGCCAAATGAGAGGTACTTCCCATGAGCCCTGAACTCAATGGGTAGGATGCATACGGGGCACAGATAAATGAGTGGCGAACCAGCTCAACAATCACAAGGGTGGGGCAGAAGCATAATGAGTGCTTATAGCTCTGAGAAGCTATCCCCAAAGCCCCCCAGAGCTCCCAGAGCTCATCGTCCAACAGGACCCACATCATAGGGTCTTTCCACGACACCAAGACTCTCACGGAAGGTTTGGAACTTGACCTTCCCCAGGGGCTTAGTGAGAATATCCGCGACCTGCTCATCAGTTCCTATATGATCGAGCCTTACGGCGCCTCGCTGTACCATATCCCGGATAAAGTGGTACCTGATATCAATATGCTTGGATCGGTCGTGGAACACAGGATTCTCAGTCATACGAATCCCACTTTGGTTATCACAAAGTATCACGGTGGTATCTAGCACATGTCCAAACAGCTCACTAAAGAGCTTTCGCAACCAAACTGCTTCACAACAGGCCATACTTGCTGCAATGTATTCGGCCTCAGCGGTGCTCAAAGCCACCGACTTCTGCTTCTTGCTCATCCATGAGATCGAAGCAGAACCAAGATTGAAGCAGCATCCCGATGTGCTCTTACGATCCACCACACTGCCAGCCCAATCGGCATCAGTATATCCAAGGAGTGTCACGCTCCCGGCAGTGTATCTCAGCCCATGGTTTATCGTGCCCCGAAGGTATCTCAGAAGATTCCTGGCACCAACCCAATGAAAGTGATGAGGCTCAACCATCTGTTGACTCAAAGTGTTCACTGCAAAACATATATCTGGACGGGTGTTCACTAAGAACATCAGGGCCCCTACGAGTTGACGATACTCAGTAGGATTAGACAATACGGGCCCAGCAGCGCTGCCACTCAACTTCTTGAAGTTGAGCTCCATTGGTGTTGACACGGACTTGCAGTCCACCATACCAAATCTTTCCAGAAGCTTCACAATGTATTTTCCTTGAGAAAGGAAAATCTCGCCAAGTCTCTGCCAGACCTCCAGGCCTAGGAAGTAGTGCATCAGTCCTAGGTCCTTCATCTCGAACTCAGCAACGAGCTCCCTCTTGCACTGATGAATGAGAGGGTCAGCACCTGTCAGGAAGAGGTCATCCACATACAGCACCAGAATGAGAGGTTTTCCCTTGACAACCTTGAAGTAAGGGTTCGGATCAGCATTACTTCGAGTGAAGCCCAGCTTCATCAAGTAGCTATCTATCCTCTTGTACCAATATCAGGGTGCTTGTTTCAGCCCATAGAGGGCTTTCTTCAACCTGCAGACATGGGTGTCCCGATCCTGGACTTCCAACCCTAAAGGTTGCTTCACATATATCTCTTCCTTTATCACACCATGCAGAAAAATGCGGTCTTCACATCATCTGATGAAGACTCCATCCTTGCGTAGCAGCAAGGACTATAATAGATCGAATGGTGGTATCTCGAGCCACAGGTGCAAATATGTCATCATAATCTATGCCTTCCTTTTGAGAGAAGCCACGGGCAACGAATCTTGCCTTGAACTTTTCAGCACTTCCATCAGATCCATGCTTGATCTTGTAGAGCCATTTCGAGGTGACAACTGCTTTGTCCTTCGGTCTTGGAACTACATCCCAGACATCATTCTTCATTATGGACTCATACTCTTCGTGCATAGCATCCTTCCAGACTTGATGCTTTACGGCTTCCTCAAAAGATCCAGGCTCGGATTGTATAATAGTACTCATGGCTGCTAGATACCCTTGTTATCTACTCGGCTTCTTGCTTTCACGGAATGTCCCCCTTGGGGCCGTATGTCCCTCAGCATCCTCGAGAGTGTCCCTGAGCCATGATGGTCTCTTTCCTAGTGAAGGAGGTGGATCAATCAGGTCCATCGGTCCTTCAACATCAGACATCGTCTCATCCTTCGGTTGCTCTTGATTTCCAGGCCTTGCTTCATGATCTTCCTCAGATCTCGGAAGATTGACTACTTTCCTCAGGGAAGCATCTTCGTCAAAGGTGACATCATGGCATATCTCCACTTCCCTTTGACTAGGCACATAAACTCTATAGGCCTTCGAAGTTTCATTTTAGCCCACAAACATTCCTTTCTTCCCAGAAGCATTCAGCTTGCTCCTCTTTTCTTTTGGCACATGAAAATAAACAAGACATCCAAAAGCTCTAAAAAGTGAGACGTCAGGTTTCTTACCAGAGAAAACCTCTTCAGGAGTTTTGGAGTCTAGAGCGGAATACAGGCATCGGTTTTGTATGTACACAACAGTGTTTGTAGCTTCTCCCCACAAAAACTTCGGTAGACCTTGGTCACATAGCATGGCACGGGCAACTTCCACAATGGTCCTGTTCTTTTGTTCAGCAACACCATTTTGCTCAGGAGTATAGACAGTTGTGGTCTCCCTCTTGATGCTAGCTTCTCTGCAAAAGTCCTTGAACTCGTTTGTCTCGTATTCAGTGCCATTATCAGTTTTCAAAATCTTGATCTTCTTCCCTGTCATATTTTCCACCAAGGCTTTGAAGGTATGGAACCACATGAAAGCCTCATCCTTCTTCTTTAAGAAGTATATCCAGGCCTTGCGAGAGAAGACATCTATGAACGTCACATAATAAGAACATCCTCCCAAGGATGTCACAGGCAGCATACTAGATAGATCAAAATGGATCAATTGCCAGTCATCAGATGTCTTTGTGACACTTGAGGGGAAAGGTCCCCTTGTATACTTTCCTTTGGCACAACCCTTGCATACACCTTCATGATTATTTGAAAACTCGGGCATCCCTGTCACCACCTTCCTTGCTTCGGGAAGGACCTTGTAGTGAAGGTGTCCAAACCTCTAGTGCCATAGTTTAGTCTGTCGGATAGTATCACATGTCATTGCTCCCAGTGGACTTCCTCCAACCTGGTAGAGTGTATCAACTCTAAACCCAATCTTGATAGCTTCCTTGAAGCTCTTCTTCCACATGCGCACCTTTCCATCAGTGAATGCCACATTGAAACCTTTGTCTTCCATGGTCGATATAGACACAAGGTTCTTCTTCAAATTAGGTACATAGAGTACATCCTGCAAGTGGAGGACTTGACCTTGAGACAAGTGGACGGTCACAGTCCCTGTCCCTTTCAAGAGATATGTGGCATTATCTCCGAGGATAATTTCCAGATTAGATTCCTTCTCAACCATATCAGAGAGTGCTTCCTTGAACCTAGTGATGTGCCTTGAGGCACCACTATCAATCAACCAAACATCCATAGTGTCGGGTGGAGATGCAACAGAGAGGGCAGATACAAGAATGTATTCATTTCTTTTATCAACAACATTTGATTCCTCATACCTGGAGTTTCTTGACCTTTTGAAAGGTTGATCATTTTCGTCGGAGGGAGCCTTCCTCTTTCCCTTCAACCTGTTGTTCCTTTGATTGCCATTCCTCTGGTTGTTGCTGTTGTCATCACCATCGGGAGAATCCTTCTTGAAAGGACATTCTGTAGCATAGTGACCTGGCCTATGACAAGTGAAACACTTGCCTTTCTTTCCTTGGGCCCCTGCTCTTCCTTTGTTCTTTGGACCACCAAAGTTCTTCTTTCTAGGATGAGCAGCATAGGTAGCATTTCCTTCATTTCCCTATTCCTTCATTCTTGTCTCTTCTTGAACGCATCTCGGCAGTACTTCTTCAAAGTCAGATATCACATTATTATTTAGAATGGTAGTGTTGAACACATGCCATTTGGATGGGAGCCCTCCAAGTGCAGTGAGTACCATTTCTCAATCAGCGATTGTCTCCCCAATAGCCAGCGGATTGTTCCTGATCTCGGTCAGCTTCATAAAGTATGATTGAACGGACTCATCCGTGCCTTTATTTAGATTATTCAATTGATTCTTGAAGAATAGTACTTGATTTGCATTGTTGGCCTTGAACATGAGGACCAACTTATTATACATCTCTTTGGATGTGCCTAGCTTAGAGATGTAGGCCATCAGACTCTTATGAATGGATTCCCTGATCATCAGTTTTTCTTTGATCTCCCCCTTCTTGTACTTTGCTTTGGCAGCAGCAGTAGCAGTGGATGGAGGTTCTTGGATTTTACCCTGCACATAGTCCATGACATCTTGGTCTTCCAATTTAAGATCCAATATCATCTTCCAAGCATGGAAGTCATCCTTCCCAGTCAATTTGTCATCCTCCTTGAAGCCACAGTTTGTGGAACCCATTTTCTTCTTCGGTGATTGCTACAAAAAGTGCTTGTCTTCACCTCAGCTCTGATACCATGTAAATTTATGTAGATGTTCTATGCTTGATGCAACTTTACTTTCACAACAGCAATCACATAAAAAATCATGTAAAATGCTGATAGAACATTCCAGTAGGTCAACAGATGACAAACCAGAAACATATAAATGTGTTGGTGCGTTACAGCGGTCAACAGGATGCTTCAACCAGCAAAGTCTCCTTGGTCAGCGAGGCCAACATGTGTCACAACAACCCTCAAAACAGCCACATGGTCAACTCAAAGTCAACCCAAAAAGTCAACGTTGCCCTACAACAAGTAAAAGTCAACGCAACTCGGTCTTCGGTCAACGTTTGACCTCGGTTTTTGTGCCAAAGTTTACAGACTGCATAAATCAAAGTCTATGCCAAAAATCAGCGTCTTTGAACCATGTGTTGACCAAAGTCAACACTGGTCAAACCTGTGGTAAAACCCTAGTTGCAGCGAAAACAGTGTTCGTTCTTCTCCCACGTGTGAACTGCAGATTTGCCTCCTTGGAGCTCGAACCAATCAGAAGTGGAGAGAGAAATATGTGTGATGAGGAGATGAGTGAAAAGTCCTCCAACGTTGACTCTATTTATATCAATCACTGATGTGTGACACATTTGCTGGGGGGGTAAAACCTTAAGGCCGACCTGCACATATTTTGAAAGTATTAAAAATAAATTCAAAATAAATGTTTTGCTCATCGGATCAAGATGATCTTTAGATCAATCTTGCACCTCTCCGAAAGAGGAACTCAATAAAAATATTGGTGTCTTCCTCTGAGCATCACAACATGGAGTTTGGACCTAGTTGTCCAATTTTAACAATTGGCCATGACCTTAATATTAGAGTGTTATTTATTATTATTATAATAGCCATCTTTTGGTTTCACAAACGAACACCAGAACAAAGGGAGTATCCAGAAAAAAATTTACTTGTGTAAATTCGATTGTTACATTTTCTTTTAGTTGTTGTCATTCTCTTAACACATGGAATCCAAACATCTGTTTACATTAGCTTACTACTACACCTTAAGCTTTACGAATGTTACGAGGTAATCAATGGTTTCTTTAACCGACCTTGGAATGAGTTGAATTGAAAAAAGGGAGTTTCCTGCGAAGTGATTATGAGTTATCTCACACCCTCATGAGCAAACCCTGACTGCGTTTCATTTTCCAGTATTTGCAAATCATTCTCTACTCCACCTAGCTAGGCCTTTCTGACTTTAGATCTTACAGACTGAGAACCTTTCTCCTGTTATGAGGGCTGCCTTGACTCGATCATACCTAAATATGATAATGCTGATCTGTTTATTTGAATGTTCGTTTGAAATAGGGTATCAAAAACTGAAAACTGTGAATAGACCTTTTCGAGCAAGCTACTAACAGGAAGCATAAACTGCACATTATTTTTCAATATTTGAGGATAATTGCCAATGTTCCACCAAGTCCCCTGGAGGTGGGAGCGAGGGGGTGAGAGAGCGGCCTATGCAAAAGCTCCCTACCAATTTTCAGGAAACATGGGGGAATGTCTGGTCGTAAAAATTATAAAATATAAAAATATCTGATATATCATTGAAAATTTAATATTTATAATGTAACTGTATTTTTGCAAGGAATGTATATACAGTCATCATACACTTACATCATGAAAGATAAATCATAAATAATGAAATTAAGTTAACTAACACCAAACCTAAAGTCTCATAAACCTAAATTTTTTATTTTTATTTTTTTCATTTAAAAAAAAACCCCTCTATCCATATTTGAGGCTGCTGAATTTCAAAATCTCAAATTCAAAATAGTTTCGACTTTCCTTATGTGGAATTTCTAAACTTGATATACATACGACTAAGTAATGGCCTCTGAAAATGAAGGGCTGGTTTAACAATTTCAGGGCTTCCCTGTGACTGTAGCAAAAACACTTGTCTCTCTGTAGGTTGAAAAGCTAGAACGCTGATGTATAAATAGAAGAAATTTCTTGTTTCTTTGTGTGTGTTTTATATCTGATTCCTGATTTTGTTGGATATTTCAGGGACTTTGGGCAGGAGGTATTTGTGGGCTATTTGCACAAACAATTTTACTGTCTATAATAACGTTTTATACAAATTGGGAAGAGCAGGTAAATTGCTTCAATATCCTTTCACCTCCAAAAACTGAAGAAATATGAACTAAGCACACAACTTATATGATAAATACCTACATAAACCAATGGGATTTAATCTTGTAGCTTGCAGAAACGATTGCAGACGATTAAAAGCAGAAAGTTAAAAATGAATAGAATTTTTTTATATATTTAATAGATCTGCCTATGAGAATGAATGCTTAAGACTCTGTTGTCTTATGACCAGGCAAAAAAGGCAAGAGATAGAGTTTATACATCAGCATTGCCAACTGTTACTGATAATATAATAAAGGTATGTGTCTTTTAGGTAGCAATTTTGAGCATTTCAAAAGCAATCGCTTTCCTAGCTTTCAAGACTAACTAATCGAGTATTATTGAGGCTAAGAATGGGTGCAGTGCACTACCTGGATTAAGAATGGACATATATTCGACTATAAGCAGAAAAGCAACCATTTAAAACAATATGACATACAGAACTGCCCATATAAATCTGAAGGCAGGTTGAATATTACTAGTTGCAACGACATACATCAAATATATTATATTAGCATCCTGGTTTCTTTTCTGTTAAGGCCTTGGAGTTTTCCAATACCAGAATTTCAGGACTGCGGTTTTTTCTTCTTATCAAATTTTCTTTTATCGGTATCTGTAATAGGACAGAGCAGAAACAGTGAAGGCTATATTAAAGAGGACTAATATGAATCTAGTAATGGGTGCATCAAAATATGCAGTTTTTAACATTTCGTGCTGTGACGAATGTGTTCAATTAAAGCAGGATGAGCAATAAAATTTTCGGCCTAGATGGTTGGAGTCAATTTTCAAACTCTCCTGCCATACAAGGTAATCTTTTGCTTCCTTTCACATATGCTAAAATGTGTCTCACCTGCTTCACATCTTTAAGGGGAAAGGCATTTGTGGGTGTTTTATTCAACCAGATATTGCGTGGAAGATTTCCTTGTGACGATTTCTATGAATCCTGCGGAAAAAGAATCATGGTGCATAAATGCAAAATCGATTTGTTGAATGGAGAGTATCGTTGCAGATCGGCACCATTGCAAATGAGGGTAGAAAGTCCTTTTGTGGGTGGATAAGGAGAACTCTTTGACTCTCTTCACAAACTTTCCTATATCTATATACCGTTGTTATTTACAGTCCTTCAAAATAATGCTATGAGATTTTCCGTTTCTTCAAGTGGTTGCTGGAAGTGGTCTTAAACAACTGGAATGACAAGTTTGGGAACGACAAAATTCATATGTAAAAGCTATAATTTCACAAACACAATTACTTGATATAACAGTGCATGGAAAGTAAAATCCTTTTATGACAAAGTTTTGACGGTTCAAATACACAGAGCTCGCATAAAAACTTGAATGCCTCGGAGTTCAAATGAGAAGCATCAATTTAGTCGAGAGAATTCAGAACAATGAAGTTCCCAAAACCACGTTGTGATGCCTTCATCTTGTTTGATGTAACCAAAATCAAACTGCCCAGTGTCAAAAACCATTTCAATATCTAGATGTTTTTGTGCGATTTTTTAGGTGGATTTTTCCGACCTAATTTCTCAAAAAAAAAAACAACAGAAATTCATTGAAAACGAGAATTCATTGAAAAAAAAACAAAATATTAATGGATAACATTGTACCCTAAATACTGCATCAAAAATTAATTTCTTTTTCAACTTTACTTTCTAAAAATAATTTTAAAATTATTACAACTTTTTTAATAATAAAATATTAGAGTTTGTGAAATATGTTTCTAGAGAAATTCTTACCATATATAAAGAAATTACGTTGAGATTAAAAGAATAATGATATACAATTAAGGGATAATGATATACAAGTAAGTTTTTAATTTTAATTTATTAGTCAAAAATTATTTAATTAATATATTTATGTTGAAATTTGTTTTGTTTGGTGTTGTTTAATTTATAAACTAATTTTTTTTATTGTATTTTTCTCATTAATTTTAATCAAAATCTAGTAAAGATTTTTAAAAACTTGAATTTATATTTAATTTATAAAATTCAAGTGTCGCATAATTTTTTAGAATGTTGAATTTATTTATGCATTCATAAATATATATTTTAAATAACAAAAAAATACAATCATGTCTGAAATAGTATTGTCAAATTTTTTAGTGAAAAAGGCTATTTCCTCTATAAGTTAGACTATGCCTTTTTTTATTACTGAAAAAAAGTATTAAATTTTATTTTTTCTTATAAATATTATAAGTATGTTCAAAATTTAATTAAAAGAATATTTTTTCATTGTTAATTATTTAATAAAAAATTATAATTAAATTTATCTAGTTACTTGCATTTTATAAGTGAGTATTTGTAATTATATATACTATTAAAAGATTATTATAAATTTTATTTTTTACTATTTTTTTATTGTCACAATTGTCTTTCTCAAGTGTATCATTGTTGTTCTAAGTATAAACATTTAACTTTTATAGTTAGAATACTTTATTCATTTTGATTCTTTTTCTTCCTACCTATTTCATAAATTTTGATTTTATTTTTAGATAAGTAAGACTACCCATGGATTTTGAATCAGTGATTTTAATATTAAGCATTGCTTTAATGATATATTCAATCATCATTTATTCAAAATTCTATAAATAACTAATTTTAATATTTTATTATAAAATAAATAAATAAATATATTTAAAATAAATAGATAAAAACTAAAATTACCTTTTTTATTAAGAATAAAAAATAAAAATAAAAAATCTAATAAATGATCTAATTAATTAATTTAATTCTTAAAAATAGATTAATAAAAAGTTAGTGTAATTAACCTGAAGTTTAATCTTCATACATTTTTTATACATGTCATTTTAGATAAACAACTAATTTTAATATTCTATTATAATATATATATATAATCTAATTAATTAATTTCTTAAAAATATATTAATAAAAAGTTAGTGTAATTAACCTAATTTTTAATCTTCATACACTTTTTATACACACGTCAATATATCCTACAAAATTTGAACTTTTATTATAAAACAAAGTTGAACTTTTTCAAATTAAACAAAAATTATTAATTTAAAAATTAAAGTTAGTAATTTTATTTATTAATTAATTTATTTTTTCTTTGTCAGTAAAAGCCTATTTTATATTATCATAGTGAAATTTACATCAAATAACAACATTGTTGTGATACATCTAAGCAGCTTGATAGGCAAAAAAGGCTAGAAGTGTTTCAGATGCATGCCCAAGCATATGGTGCCATTGGTTATTATTAGAACAAAACTAACAAAAAACTAATGGATACATAGCTTCATGGAGGTGGATTGAGAGGGCTTGCTGGTGGCCCAACAAAGAAACCGACATGATTGTGCACATGGTAGTCAATATGCTCAACCTGGATCTCTGGTGCTCGGAGGTGATTGTGAGAGCGCCTTAGCTGACAGCGTAGACTCTCCAGAGCATCTACAGTCTTGTTTTGCAGATGTTGAATGACATTGATATAGGCAATGAGTTTGTTACGATCCTCATACATTTGTTCCCTCATGGTGTCCAGATTGAGCTGCATTTGCTGAAGTTGAACTGAGATGTCGTCCAGGGTGGTCGGAGCTTCCACTTGCCCAGGTGACTACGCTGGAGAAACCGCCATGGGAGCCACCGAATGTTGGCTCTCAGTGGATTCTGGGTTCAAGCTTGGGTTCTCGTTCGGCTGTGTGCTTCCATCCCTCAACTAAATCTTCCTTTGCGCGCACGACCTCTATTGCGTGGCATGAGCTTCGCGACCCCGCTCCGGCTTGCCTCCATGTTAAACTCCAATTGCTGACGGGTCGAGTAGCCCATAGTCCAGCACTAGTTTCCCTGAGCCACCACTACTCGTCTAGACACTCGGTCCCAAACCAACACAGGAGATGCCACCAAACTGCTGGCGAATTCCTTGTTGCTCTCGGAGGCGGATATGAACCACCGTCCTCTGAAAGATGAAACCATTAGAAAGCCAGGAGGGCCTTTAAGCCCAAACCAACACTTCATAAAGGTCAGCTCCTCTTCGGAACCCCGTCCTCCACTACAGACCGGAAGGACCACAGAAGCCACGCGCATGAAAACACCTTTCCCACTGGTAAGCCAAACACAATTGTCTTCCCGTCACCCTGCTTCTCCTCCAACACCTCGCTTCCAGGATCCCACATGTATCAGAACCACCATCCTCAGTTCCCCGTCTCTTGCATCTTCCACCACACCTGTTGTCGAAGCTCAAACCAAAGCTTGAGAGCCAACGCCGATGCATAAAGAGAAGCCGCCTCACAAGCATCCACCATCACCCAAACCTTCATACTGCTCGCTTGCTCGCCCAAGCACCTGATAAGTGCACGTCGTCTGTCGTGAGACCTCACATCCCGAGGGCTCAAGCGTGGGAGTTAATGACTCATGATGATGGGTGGCATCAGGCCTATCCGACTCACACTGCCACACTGCCAGCTCTCAAATGTTCATCAAACATAACACCCCCATTGGGAATTTTTTAATTAACCTAAGCAATTTATAAAATACTTCAAAATTAATTTTATTTATTTATAAATTAAATAAATTCTATCAATCAAGAAAATTCATGAACTATGCATTATCATTATGAAATTTTGTACTACGAAGTTAAAAAATACTCCTATTGCTTTGGTAAAATGTGAAGGAAATGGAAGTTACTTGGGTTATGGGCTAGTGGTAACTTCATTAAAATTTACCATGATTATATTAGGTTTTAATCCCAATACAATCAAGTTACCATGATTACATTAGGTTTTAATCCCAATACATTATTTATACATATGAACTTAGGTAAGAATCCATTATACAATATATTTCATAAATTTTAATCTTGTTTAAGTAAAATCTTGGGATTTTTTTTTTTTTAACATTGTATGATTAGGGTATCTCCAAAGTCTACACAAATTATAGCACTGCCATTGGCACTTTGATTAGGACTCGCACTATTGATTTTTGAAGTAAATGGACAAGTCCTGATGTTAGGTAATTGAACTATAATAAGAACCAAGAATGCATCTGAAACACATAATGTGCGAGAGAGGATGTATATGTATGGAGAGAAACCATAGAAACCAAGACATTAAAATAGGCGATCCCACACGAATAATCCGGAAACATGAGATTTATCTAATAGTTTAATTTTTCTTTTATTTTAAACTCTTACATATTCAGTTATGTGTAATAAAGAATGTGCCAAATAATGATATGTATGTGCGGGGGGGAACAATATATGAACATAGCGCAAATATCTAAGCATGTGTTATAGATATATCTACTATTTACTAGTGTGTATAAATAATAAATGGACATATGAGATTTTATTTATTTTATTATGTTAGTCAAATAGATAAATATAAAGAAAGTTAGAAGGAATGTATTAAATTTTTTTATCTACACAAATATTTTCTCCGCATATTTAATGTTAATTCCCGTTATTTTACATGGATATTTCCCCTCATTGTGCGAGAAAATTTATTTTTATTTTTAGGTGCATATTGGTTAAGGGATTTAAGACAAGTATTTTGAAATTACTCCAATATTGGCATATAGCTTTATAATAATAGTTGAATTGATATTTTTTTCTCTAACCAACAAAGTCAACTCTTAAATGAATATTTGTAATAATAAAACTAAATTTGTTTTATCAGTTTTCTACTTTCAAGACCTATAACATAAATCTATGTGTTTATCTAGTTGCATTTCTTTCAATAGTTATCAAAACAATTGTAATGACAAAAGCACAATTAATTTACAATTATTATATTTCAATAATCCTTGAAAAATTCAATATTGACATAAATATAATTGACAAAATTAGTAAACAATATTACATGCAATCATAACAAAGTCTATAATTCAAGAAATTTAGAAAAATTACAATTGATGCTTTAGTACATTCAATGTGATTCCTTCTAAGTAGCCAGTGTAGCAGATAGAAATATACCCACATGGATTCTAAGGAAACTAATCGTCATGATTAGATTGCTTCGAAAACATGTGTTCATATGTACATAAACTAAATAAATAAAAATATGATATTGAGTCCTTTACACATATTTATGTATTTTTTCCAAGAAATCCTAGAGTTGTTGTCACCCAAATTTCTAATTTCTTATCTTTAATGGCTACTAGATTTGAGTATTGAATAAAATACAATGATAATCAATTTCCTCTTTTTGTATTGCATTACAAAGATCTCCAAGCTTCTTCATCATCCTTGTTCACAAAAAGACGATAACTGAGCAGATAAGACAAGAGTATTATAAATTCTCTTTCCATAAAGAGTAAATTTATAAGCTATGGGTTTCTCAAAGATGCCAATTGAAAATTTTTCTTGATTCCTTTTTGTGTAGTAAAATTTGGCCTTTGATATTGTAAAGGTTATGGGTTTACTCAGTGATGTATACTATGCCATGCTACTTTTTGCAACGTTGAAACAAGAATACTTAAGCTTTGTCTTCCATTGCACTTCTGGATTTTGAACAAAGACCCATATTTTTTTGGCATGCATTCCCTCATTCATTATGCCATGGAAAACCTTTAGGGGAGAGCAACCTCTTACAATTTCTTCTTACTATAAACACCATAACAATGTGACAATTATGTAGCACGAACAAATAAGAACCAAGAAACAAGAACAATTAGCAAAATTCAATAGGATTTTGTTTGCATAAGCTCTAAATATATGATAATTTTACCATTATTTTGGTGTGAACACTTACGCTTTCAATAACACTTTTCATTAAATTATGAAAAGATATATGTTAATCATAGAATTAAGCATTAATGAAGTATTTAATATTCGCTAATTTGCGCTACGGGAAGTTGATATGTGTGAAGGGGTAACATATGTGGAGGTGTATAAATGAGAGAAAAAATGTTATCTCGCACATATCCATCTTCCACACATCTTTCCAATATGCTAGAATAGATACTTGATGTGGAACCATGTAGACCTTCTTTATCTGTTTATAACCAATAATACTATTAAGCACTCGAGCGATGTCTTGATTATGCATTGATTCACCAAATCAGCTGATCAAGGTGGATATTGGTGGCCACCCACCTATTCCACTTGAAGCACAATTTACTATGTTTGGCAGTTTTTTGGGTCGTGAAATTCTGGAGCCATTTTGAAGCCCTAAACAATGTTTTTTTGGAAAACAGAAAAACCCATGGCTACAGTAGGGTTTTGTAGTTAAATTTTTTTTTTGCTCAAATATATCTTTCTAACGAGGTATTGTACATGTTAAATGGATAATATTCCAAAGTTATGACCCCGAGAAGTTGATTTACCACCTAACCTTAATGGGGCCCATAAACTTTTGGCACTTCATCTCTTAGGGTTATGTTTTGGGATGTTTAGGGTTTTCCATTGTTTCTCAATAATTAAAAGGCCTTTGAGCCTCATTATAACATAGTTTAAAAGCATGTAGCCTTCACATATCTTCTCAGAGATCAAATACCATCGCCCGAGCTAGTTTATTTCCATTCTACATGTAAACAATTTTCAGTATTTGAAATTAATTAGTTGAAGTTTAGTTTTCATTGTAGCTCTATGTTTATGTTTAAATATGTATTTCATTTTGTTCCTCCATAAATCCATATCAACTGTATCATAGCATTATTCTCTTTCTATGTTTTTAGGTGCATGTCCACAACAAGGTTGGGGTATAAGAAGTTAGGACTTGAAGTGGTTGAAACCTTGCAATACTGACGTTGTCGACCCCAACAACCTCCCATGGTGGAAGAAAAGAAAGATGAGAGAATAGGAGATACTTTCAAAATGTTTCTTGAAGAGGTCCTTGAGAGATAAAGGAACGAGAGGATGGATAAATTTTTCCCAGATCCTTTGGCGGGTATCAGCGGGTGAAGCATATTCATCCAACAAAAACTTAGGAGGCATTGCCCTGTTTAAGGTACACGTTAAATTTGACAGTCCTACATTTTAAGGCCAAATAGATGCAAATGTCGTAGATAAATGGTTAAATCTATTAAAAGGATATTTTTCGGTCCATAATTTTTCCAATAGGGAAAATATTACTTTTTTCACTTCTCAAAGTCACCCCCACGTCATGGACTGGTGGGAAACCTATTGTGAGTGGAGAGATGAGAAGAAACCCTCACTATTTTCAGCCACACCCTCTTGGAATTATTTCTGATACGTTTTCAAGGAGAAATATTACCCTTTCAAGAGCTATGAAGATAAGTACATAGAATGGACCACACTACTACAGGGAAGGGACCAAGACATGTCGTAGTTCACAAATATTTTTCATACCATTCGCACGAAGTTGGGTATCAAGGATTTTGAGTATTGTCTGGTACTCAAGTACCAAGACTATTTTCACAAATACATCCAAGTAGAGTTGGAATTCCTATACATCTCCTCGCGTGGCGAAGCGCACCGATATATTGTCAAGATCGAGTATAAATTTAAATAAAAGAAGTGAGACTTTGGATCTATGAATCCGAAGTAGGCAAAAGGAACCTCCAAACTGTCGAAAAAAGGACAAAGAAAAGGTGGGGTGATCCAAGGTAACCCATCAAAGCCACAAGAAAATAATAGCACCACGAAGATAAGAACGACACAGGAAAATGGTGTGAGTTCCACGAAATCCCCACTCACAACACAAATGAGTGTCGTTCCAAGCAGTCATTGGTTGCCAAGATAAAAGCTTCAATGTTAGATGCCTGTTCCAACTCTGAGTCGAAACCTGACAAGGGGAAGCATGTTATCGATGTAGAGCCTAACACCACTATTTCCATCACCAAATTCCAAAAGATTGAGCTTGAAGATCTTGAGGAGGGCGAGCATATCTTCCACTCATAGATGTGGCTGAAGGTATTTCCACTGCAGTTCATTATCGACAACGAGATCCAAAATAACCTCATCTCAGTTGAGGTCGTGAAGTGGTTGGGCCTATAGAAGACACCACACCTGCAGTCATACACCATCATATGGCTCCACCAAGGGCGAGATATATGCGTCATCCAGCAGTGTCTTCTGTCCTACAACATCAAGCCCTTCACAGATGAGGTACTATGTGATGTTGCTCTCATTGAACGTTGTGATGTATTATTAGGAAAACCACACCCGTGGAAGAATTATGTTGTGTATGATTCCATGCCTCGCATTGTTATTATTAATTTGGGTAGTAAACTATACAGGATATTGTAGGTAGCCCCATCTACCGTTATTTCTTTGATATCTATTGAGTAATGCAATAAGATCATCTCCTAGACTGAGATTTTTTTTTCTTTTAGATTCGCTCTCAAATTAAGTGGAAGATCGTGGCCACATCCATGTCCCCAAGGAAGGGTACCTCTACGCAAAAAAGGCAGGTGGATAAGGTTGTGGAAGAATACAGGGACATCTTATCCTCACCTGTTGTGGGGGCGTGGGGGCGGAAACGTAGTCAATACACTTTGTGAGAGAATCTAAAGGTCTTGGGCTGTTTAACAATAGTTCTAGCCCGAACATTTTCATGTCTGCCTCGAACTCTACAAGTCTCTATCAAATCTATATTAGAAAGTCTTGCCGAACTCTCAGACTACACAATTCTCTCGCACACCGACTCGCGCCGGTAAACAAATTTTTTTTTATTTAGTTTGGAACGGGGACAAGTTCACTAACTACTAAAAGTTCGCCGAACTATGAGTTCGGTTGAACTTATTTAAAATAATGTCAATATTTTCTATAAATAAATCGCCCGCGAGTTTTTATGGTTTACCTGCTTTCATTTTTCACGTGTTGCTACTGCGGCATCGGTTCGCGCTGCCGGCCGCCGATGCCCTGGTGCTGCTGTCGCCGCCCCGCTGCTGCTACCGACGCGTTGTTGCTCCTGCCGTCCGCACGGGTAAGGCTCGAACCATTTATCTCTGTGTTTTTTTGTCCTATTAGCTTCCCAAGTCTTAGATTTGTAGTTTAAATGTGTTGTGATTTTATTGTTTTCAATCATTGTTGCCTGATTAAAAATTTAAAAAAATAATTAGAATTATAGATATTAATTAGTATTGAGATCACAAATTTGGTGGAATTTTTAATGTTGCTAAATTTTTTTTTACAATAAAAATACAAATTCAACAATAAAAAAAGATTGCAATAATGATTAATATATTTTTTTTTCTTAAATAATCTCACTTTTAAACTTCTCCAAACTTTTATTCTCTTGCTTTGAAACTGCATCTCTCTTTATGAAATTACCATTTCCCAAAATCTTGTTGTTACCTCAGAAGCAGTGATATCTCTTGCTTTGCTGCCAATTTTGTTTTTCTCTATGGGCCGCTACAGGACTCCCCATTTCAGTCTGGCCTGGATGGCCTGATGGCCTGCGTCTTCATTTTGGACCATTCTGGTCGATGGTGCACTGGTTAGTATCTTTTGTTTGTCTGTAGTCTTGGGCCTTATGGTAATTCTGATGACTTTTGGATATCTTTTCGACTCTTCGCGGTTTCCTGTAGAGGGATCATGCTTATTCCTCCCCTCTGTCATGGTTTTCCCTATTCTTCTGTGCATAGGGTAGTTTCCATCCAGAGGCCTATGTATTGTATGATGGACTGTTTTACACATTAATATTAAAACAACGCTTTTTTCTTTACTGAAAAAAAGATATCTCTTTCTTTGAAACTGCATCTCCCTTTATGAAATTACCCATTTCCCAAAATCCTGTTGTTACCTCAGAAGCAGTGATAGCTTAGTATGAGAAATGAATTTTCATAGAAGTGATTGAATGATACTGAACCACTTACAACCACTAATTCTCATCATAATTAAATTAAGTGTTGACACCTCAATAATCTCACACAATATTCTAGAAACTCTCATCCTCATAATTAAAATTTTCAACAGATTTTTACACATCATCATCAACCATAACAGATCAAGATGTCTTCCATCCAGTCATCAATAAAAATAACAGAAGATTTGTGTTGTACATTGTATGCCATTCAAATATATTCTCTGGAAAAAAATGGCATCCAAATATGATGTGCTAAAAACAGAAAGTCCATTTATTGACTTTCCAACACCTCATATGGTGCAAATTCTAGTAAATGCTGAGTTTTGGATAGTGTCTTTCTATGGATTTTGAGAATGTTGAAGTGCATTAAAGGATGAAAAGTATATGTTATGCTAAATAAAACAATAACAAACATAATAAAGTAGAAATCTGATGTGTTAATTGGTCTTCAATGTAATGTCCTTTATCTTTCTTAGAGACATCACAATTTTATTATTGAATGTATTGTGTGGGAGGTGCTTGTTCTTCCTTTGAGATTTTTCTTTGGACCTAGAGTTCTTCAATACAATTATTTCCTTTAATGCCTTTAGTATTTTGATTAGGGTTTTCTATTCTTAAGAATTTTTAAGGATGCTCTCCTCCTTTGTTGTTGCTTCTCTTTATTACTGACTAGATGGGTACCTTCGTTAGCGCTCAAATCTAACTTAGGCTGAAATAAGGTAAAACTCAAGGCTACATCAAACCACGCTCATCCTCGTAGCTAGCCCTACGAGGACAGGAGAGGGCTCTCTCCGGGTCTATCTCGGCAAAGGATCTTCAAAGGGGCTGAGATGACTTATAATGAACAATGAATACTGATTTTAGGCTAGTAAAGAGATAGGAAAGTTTGATTTTAATTTTTTGGGTTTTTGTTGGAGAAATGGGAAAAAACAATTTTGGGTCCGGGGATAAGGCCAGATCTTTGCAGAATTCGAGTTGGGGCGAGGTAGGCAATAGTCTTGATGCTTTTGATTGAGTATATGGATGGATCAGAAATACAAGGAGCTGAAAAGGGCAAGGATGAACATGGATCCTTTTCAAACAGGCGAAAACATGTAAAACTAAACGAATTCAAAGGCAGAGCACTGTAAACAATGGATTCAACCTCATCTACTCATTCATTTTAGTTTCAGAAGCATAAGAAGGGATGGCATACATTAAGCATGAAATAACTTACAATAAACTGAGAGAAAACACCATCAAGAACTGAAAGCCACAAGAATCCCAACAGGTGCTGCAAAACCTCTGATCTTTCCTTAGCCAAAATATGAAAACTATGTACAATAGTGTGCCAAAATCTTTCCCAAGAGTCCAACCAGTCTAATGCCTCAAAAATTACATCATATAGACCTCCTAACCCCTTCCCACACCTCTAGGGGTCGAATTCCTCCTTCTAGGAGCAGTTCCAACTAATTCTAAACAAGGAGCTAGAATATAGGCATCTAAACAACTTGCCTCTAAAAGGGAGGAAACTGATTCTTACATCTGATTTTTACTTTTTTAGGAGTGAATCATCTAGAATAGGTAAAAGTGAGTCAAAGTTACATTCCAACCATCAATTTACATCATGATAACTCAAAAATTTCATCCACAAGAAAAACTGGTTCAATTGGCCGAACTTCTGAGCTGGAAGGTGAAAAATTGACCAAAAATCCATATGCGTAGCGCGCCTGAGCCATATGCGTAGCGCGTCTTTCAGCCTGATTTTGGGGCAATTCCTGGCATCCAAATTGAGCTCATGATAGCTTGTTGGAAAGCCCTGGATGTTGGCTATCCAACCCAAGTGGAATTTCCCAATGTGGAGCTCATTTTCCCCTCCAAAACTTCATTCTCCCAGAAGTACTTCCTGCTGGTGCAAAAGGTGGCAGCAAGGTGGTTTTCATGGTGTTTTTGGGCCTTTTGACCATCCAGAACCTGATGAAATGCTTCGGAAATTCTTGAGCATGCATAACTTACCATGACAAACCCAGAAATATAAATTTTTCCTTCAGCAAGTGTCCCAAACAAAAGCGAGCACGTCGACGCGCTACTCGTATAGCTGAAAAATCTGTTTTTGGACCAAAATATTTCAAAATGACAAAAATTTCTCCGAATTTGCTCAAATTCGAAGCGAAGACCCTCCATCATGTATCATGTCCAGCCAACGAAGCCTCGGCCAAAATCCGGAGTGGATCAGGCCTTTTCCGCCGTTTTAGTGCTCTTCTCAACCTCCTCTTCAGAATCTTCATTTTTTCTTTGCAGACATGCATGCGAGCCCAATAATGACCCTTCATGTGACGAAGCATGTCTCTCTCTCTATTGGCCTTTGCCAACAATTTCTCCAGATGAATCTTAACATGCGTGAGGCAAGAATCTCGATCAGTCGGTGTCATATCACCAGGTCTCTTCCGGGCCAATTGTCGATCCTCACGGATTCGTCGTAGCTCATAAAGTGTGTGCTCATCTTCTAGCTGTTTGTTACGCTGCTCGAGGTATTTTATCACCCACTGAGCCCTCTACAATTTCTATTTCAGCATGTCATTCTTGGCCTTTTTCTCCTGGATGATCTCTTTCAGCTTCGAGCTAGGAGAGCTCACATCAACATCAATGATCGTGAAATCCGTGTCCTGGCCTCCTGATGGGCCCTCATCATGCATGGGCCTCTTGCCCCTGTCCTGAATCTATACCTGTGCTGAAGAAGAAGGCGAGACCCCTTCCACATCATGTGGAGATAATACTCACTCTGCTGATGGAGTCAACGAGACCCCTTCCAATTTTCGGTGAGTAGGTACCGTCGTGGTAGCTTTGAAAATAAGGCTCGTGGCTCGCCTGCATAAGCCACATAAATGGGAGCACTGACATGCTCGACCTCGCACGTCCCCGCCGATGTGTAGTTGCCTTCTCACTATAAACCACCCTGGGAGGCGGGCCGTGGCGAAGAGAAGAAGCCGCAGAGATGAAATCCTCCCAAGTAATGCCCCGTCGTGAATCACTGCCATACTCCCCGCTCATAACCGAGTTCATCTCTCGACATGGCTTTGAAAACAAGATGTTCACAATATATATGTTTATAGGTAGTGAAGACAAAAGTTCAAATATATGCTCAAACCCAAATATGTCAACATATGTATGAAAGTACCAGAAAATCGAAGGTGCAATGGCTCGAGATCAGAGGGTGTGCGCGCTCACTCAATGCGTAGCGTGCTGCATGTGCGTAGCGCCCTTGTTATTTTACACAGGCTGGGGAGGCTATATGCGTAGCGCGCTTCTTGTGCGTAGCACGCCTCCTATATGCGTAGCGCGCTACATAGTGCATTTTGCAGGAGGATTTTGGAGGCCTTCCTGATGTCCAAATTGAGCGTGTGATAGCTTGTTGGAAATATCTTGGAGTCTAATTTCCAACCCAAGTGGAATTTTTCAATTTGGACTTCATTTTCCTTGTCAGAAATCAAATCTCCCAAAACTTGTCAAAATGAGCAGAATGAGGCTGCCTCAAGGCAGAGCGCTGTTGCAGTCAACTTTTGAAGGTCTTCCTCAACTCCAAATTGAGCTCATGATAGCTCATTGGAAATATATTTGTGTATAATTATCCTTTGACTCATCAAGCAAGTCATTTAGCCAACCATGCTAGGAGAAATCTTGATTTTCCCAAGGTCACTTCAGAGGTGCATTCAATTCTCCTGAGGCAACGGTATTTTTGACATTGCTCTAAAACCATGATACCTGTGTAAAAAGTGAGGGAGGTTTTTATTCTTTGGCAGTTTTTTGACAAAAACCTCTCTTAGTGTTCCAAAATTCATGTTTTATTGCTCTGAAATAGCATTTGAGTGAAACTTATCCCGATGTGTGGAACAAGGGATTTTGTCGAAATGAAGCGAAACGAAGGGGATAAGGGGCTTATAAATTCTTGGGGAAATTTTGGGAAGTAGGGGGGGATGTTAGGAAGCAGGGGAAAGTGGAATCTCAGAGATTGAGTGAGGGGAAGGGGTCCAAAAGGGAAAAACACAGGCCTAGCCTAGAAAATTGCCAAGTTGTGGCAAGAAACAAGGGTTTGTGGAAAAATGAGGAATTTTGGGGATCTCAGTGATGGGAAGTGTTTAATAAAGTATATTAAGGATAGGGGAAGGTGTGTGAACATCAGGATACAAGTTTTTTCGATGATTTGACCATCCAAGAGAAATTACCTCCAAAACCCTAGGAGAGGGAAATGGACCTTACCTAGGCACAACTGAAGCATGAACAAGGTGTAAAATGACTCAATGGAACTTGACATGATGATGACAACCCTCTGCACTCAGCTGAATGGTGACATGGACCGACATTTGGACAACTTTGAAAAGCGTGAAAACAAACCCTAGACCTAATGCCTAGTGACCAAATTTTTCTTGAAAACTCATTGAAATGACAAAATTTGACCTTGACACCTTAAAATCACTTCTTTGTAAGAGCATACTTCTTGATCATCGGAGGAAGGCCGCAAAGACTCCACACTAACACCTTCGTTTCCTTTAAACTGCCTCCTTTAACTATTATGCTTGACCTTCTGACATTGAAGCCTCATGCTTTTCCTTTCTCTTCCATACTTTAGTTGGTTGTCTTTGGCTGTCTTCATTTCCATTTGGCTCATTGTTTCGTCTGCTTGGGGTTGCTTCCATATTTTGTTTAAATTTATTTAAAGTATATGGCAACTTGCAATAATTGGCTTTGTGGCCAAAGTTATCACATAAATAACACTTTGTATGACCAAGAATTGGCGAAATTGTTTTTTGTATTTTCTTGAGTCATTTTTCCTTTTCTTTACATTCATTTTGCATTCAACAACCTTATGACCAAACGCATTACAAAGATAACATTAACCATAAAATTGATGTGTGTACCTGGTGAATAATTGTCTTTTATGTTTTCTTGCTTGAGGGAGCCTTCTTATTTCCTACATCTTCTGTAGATTATTTTTGAATTGATTTCTGGGCGGAAACGTTTTTATGGTTTATGGTTTAGATGTATTCCCAGCTATTACTTGCATCTATCACAGTATCTATATGTGCATATGTTATTAGAATAAGTACCCAAAAGAGAAATGTTTTTGACAATATTAGAATCTAACTCCACACAACAGATTGCAATGCAGAGGCAATGGCCTAAAAGCTTATTTTATAATGATCAGAACCTTAGAAAGTAATTAATGAATGGCTACAAACTTCTGCAAACAGTAACAACATCTCCATCTCACACTAGCACTGTAAATTTCCTTTTCATAATAACGGGTTTGTGGGTACATTCTGAACCCGAAAATACAGCGAAAAAAAGCTCAGAAGAAAGCCCACTAGAGTTATGGAAACAGATATCCTTTGTCTCATAGCAAACTGTCATAAATAGAGCCTGAAAGGGAGCAAATTAACTGTACTTAAAAGCTTATACCTTTCAATATGCACCCAACAAGTCTGTGCCAACAAATGGTACGTGGCTTCGAAGAATCGGGAGTATCTAAGAAATAGCCTATCTTAATGGTTAAAACGAGCGATTGGATGTGAATCAAAATATTGATATCACAAAGGGGTGAATTACTAGCTGAATGTTGACATGAGCACATGCAATTTTTACTACATATTTCATTCTTATAGATTTGAGGCTTCTACGATGATTATCTTGTGTAAGAAGTTTTACTCGGTTTAATCGCATCCATTTTATGGTATTGAATAGTCCAATGGTTTCCATTCCAATGGGTGGTGTTGATGTTTTACTAAGAGTACAATGGTTACAATCTTTGGGGATGGTAGCTTTTAATTTTCAAGAACTTCTATTGAAATTTTTTTTCGGAAGGAAAGGAAGTTGAATTACAAGGTATCATAGGGAATCTGAGAAAGATAATAAGCTCTAATTTTGTGACAGAGCTTCTGATGAAATAACAACGAGGCATAATTGCACAATTATGCTCACTAGAAGTTCCAACATCAAAATAATCTATTTCTCCATATCTCCAAAAAGTCTTGGACAATCATTCCAATGTTTTTGAAATTCCCAAAGGACTCTCGCCTATTCGTGATCATGATCATGCTATTAAATTGATTCCAGGATTCAAGTGTTCCTCCAAACATCAGGTCTTACAATATTCTTATGTTTAAAAGAGAGAAATCGAGCGTATGATTGCAGAAATGCTAGAGGCTGGTATAATTCAACCTAGTCAAAGTTCTTTCTCTGCTTCAGTATTATTGGTGCACAAGAAGGATGGATCATGGCACATGTGTCTGGATTATAGGGAGCTCAATAAGCTCACTATTAAATATAAATTTTCCATTCATGTGATTGATGAATTATTGGATGAATTACACGGAGCAATTTATTTCACCAAGTTGGATCTCCATTCAAGATATCATATAATTAGAGTGAAGACTGAAGACATTCCAAAAACATCATTTAGAACTCATGAGGGTCATTATGAATTTTTGGTCATGCCTTTTGGCTTTACCAATGCACCTTCTAAATTTGAAGGGTTGATGAATTCCATTTTCAAGCTCTTCATTATAAAATTTGTTAGTTTTTTTTTATGATATACTATCTACAGCAGGTCTTGGAAGGATCATGTTCAACATGTTGATTGGGTGCTCAAACTATCAGAGAAGCAATTATATGAAAAAACCTCCAAATGTTTCTTTGGAGTACAAGAGGTGGAATATCTAGGTCATATTATATCTCAGGAGGGTCTTAAGGTAGACCCTAACAAAATTAAATCCATTAAGGAATGGAAATTCCTCACAACCATAAAGAACTTGTGAGGATTTCTCGGGTTAATAGGGTATTATCGCAAGTTTGTTAAGAATCACGGGAGAATAGCAGAACCTCTAACAACATTGTTGAAGAAAGATGCATTTTCATGGAATCCTGAAGCAACTAAGGCCTTTGAAGACCTTAAAGAGGCAATGTGCCAAGCATCGGTCTTAGCTATGCCAGACTTCACAAAAACCTTTATTGTGGAATGTGATGCGGCCTCAAGAAATGGAATCGATGTTATTTTAATGCAAGAAGGAATACCCATTGCTTTTGAAAGTCATCCAATCAAAGAAAAGTATTTACAAAAAGCTATTTATGAGAAGGAAATGCCGGAAATACTACATGCACTAAATAAATGGCGACCTTACCTAATGGGAAGACACTTCAAGGTAAAAACTGATCATGATAGACTTAAATGATTTTTGGAACAAATACTATCTTCAGAAGAGTAGCAAAAATGTGTCACAAAGATGTTGGGTTATGACTTTGAAATCATCTACAAAAAAGGGAAGCTAAATGTTGTTGCAGATGCACTCTCAAGAAACGATGTGGAAGCATTGCTTTGTTCCATTTCTATTATCCAACCAGATTGGATAATTGAAGCAAGGGAGGAATATAAGAATGACGAAGAAGTGTGGACACTCATTCAAAAATTGCAGCAAGATCCTAGTACATCTGATACATTTAGTTGGAAAAGTTATTCCTTATGGTACAAAGATTGCTTATATCTTTGTAAGAATTCCCAACTAAAACAAAAGATTATTTTGGAATTGCACACCTCTCCCTTAGGAGGACACTTAGGATTTTTAAAAACTTACGAAAGGGTGAAGAAAGATTTTTTTTGGGATGGCCTTAAATCTGATATTCAAAGTTTGTGGTGGAATGTTTGGTTTTCTAGAAAAATAAAGTCGAGACAATTAAGACCTCGGGTCTACTACAACCTTTATCCATTCCAAGTCTACGTTGAGAGGAGGATTCAATTGATTCTATCACAGGTTTACCTAAGTCCGAAGGAAAGAGTGTCATCATGGTGGTAGTTGATAGAATTACCAAGTATGCACACTTTTGTGCATTATCTCATCCTTTTAAAGCGAGTATAGTTTCTACTGAATTTATGGAAACAATTCAAAAGCTACATGGAAACCAAAAAATTATTGTAAGTGACAGAGTTCCCATTTTCATTGGAAATATTTGGATGGAATTATTTTCTTGTTTGGGTACTCAACTAGCTCATAGGTCATCTTATCATCCTCAATCCGATGGGAAAATTGAGATACTGAACAAATGTTTGGAAGGATATATTCATTGCTTTGTATCTGAAAAACAAACACAATGGGTCAAGAGGTTACCTCTGGTTGAATGGTGGTATAACACTTCCTTCCACACTGTAGCAAAAATGACCCCATTTATGGAACTTTATGGATATCATCCACTGTCCATCACATCATCTTTAAGAGAAATTTCTAAGGTTAAAGCAGTGGAAGATCACATTGAGCATCAACAACAAGTTCTGCAACTCTTAAAGGATAACCTAAATTTGGCACATAATCAAATGAAACAACAGGCAGATCAATATCACAGCTAGAGAAGTTTTGATGTAGGCGATTGGGTATTTTTACGGATACAACCATACACCAAAATGTCCCTCAAGCAAGCTAAGAAGGATAATAAATTAATGCCAAAGTACTATGGTCCTTATAAGGTGTTGCAAATGATTGGTACTATGACATAGAAATTAGAGCTTCCTGCATCTTCCCGAGTGCACCCAATTTTCTATGTTTCATGCTTAAAGAAGGTTATAGGTGACAAACTTCCAATTCAAACAATATTTCCAGAACTTGTTGAGGAAGGAAAAATCATATTGGAACCTAAAGCAGTCATGGTAACAAGAACTCGAAAGCTACGGAATCGATCAATTTCAGAGTATCTCATCAAGTGGAAGAACTTCCCACTGAATAATCCACATGGGAGGATGAGAATTTTATACAAAAGCATCCAAAACTACTCAAGCATTGAGGACAACACTTTTTTGAAGGAGAAGGGCATGTTAGGTCCCTATATTACTAGTGTAGTCCCTTATTATTGTTAGTGTAGCCCCCTTATTGTTATTGTTGTACCCCAGTGTATTCCTCATATTGTTCTTATTGTGCCCCATAAAAGACCACTATTGTTATTGTTGTGCCCTTCCATTATTATTGTTAGGTCGGCTAGGATTATAATGTGACCCCATGGACTCCTATATATAGAAAGGGGTTTTTTTCACTTGGATCATCCAATAATTGTTCATTTATGTAATGTAAAGGAGGTTTCCCCCTCGAAGAGGTTGATTTCTAAGGCGTTGATCTATATTTTCTTCTATTTTGTGAGTTGGTTTCATAACAATGTTTTTCATGCATACATGTCAGTTGTACATGTGTTCTTTATGTTGTGGGCTATGTGCTTGTTGTGTATGCATGGTGGTGGTCATTGTTGCCGTTGTGTCACCATGTAGGAGTTGATGATATTTTTGTTGGGATGCGTTAGTCATGAATGCATGCATGTTGTATATGCATTTTTTATGTGTGTCAGCATCTATATGTTTTTATGCATGCACTGTCATGGTTAAGGTTGTTGTCCATGAGGTAATTTTATGCATTTATGTCATTATGATCATATTTGTATGATATGATGTTGATGTGTTGGTTGAGATAGAGCAGGAGATGCAGATTATCAAGTCAAGGTTGCAGCACAGGACTTTGGGGTAAGAGAATATCATCATGCAAGTATTGTATGTTTGGTATGCAGGTATGTTGGTTAATGATTGCTATGATAATTAGGGTTATGTACATTATTTTCATTGTATTGTTGTTGATGTTACATTTATGATAGATTCTAGTTATTCAGTGCATTCATATGCATATGCGCCGGTTAGTCATGCATGGTTGTAGCTTCTTGTTATATGAAATTTGGTCATACACATGACGATTATGTTATATGATTAACTTGTTGTTGATTGCTAATTAACTTTATGATTAGGGTTATTTCATTTAAGATCTTGTTTTTATATGTATTGTGTCAATCTATATTGACCTATGAAAATTATTATGGCTATGATATTCATGTATGAGTTAATATATTGTGATATTATGGTATACTAATCTAGATTGATTGTGCATATGTGATTGTTATGCATGAATGATAATTTTTTATGAGTTTATGTTGTGAACATGTTAGCCAGTTATTTTTATGGATATCATGACCTTAATTATGTTTGGGTTGATATGTTGTGAATTTATATTGTGCTAATCTATATTTATTGTGCAGATAAGGTAGCCTCTCCTGAGATACATTGAGGTATGAGTTTGACTATTTCATCTATTTGGTGTTTTATTATGTCATATATTGGGTATGAGCTTGCGTATTTTGTGTACTTGGTGCTTGAATGTTTGATTATGTCATCTATTTGGTGTTTGAGTGTTTGGTGTCGACTATGTCGTCTATCTGTTGTTTGAATGTTTGACTAGTTGAATGATATGAGTTTGTATCTATAATATTTCACTAGCCTAAATCCATCTTAACTCTGGATCTATCAAGCGCCGAGAGGGATTAAATACATTGAGGTGAAAACCTCTTTTTTGAGTGAAAATTTGAGGAAAGGTTTGCACCTCGAGAGATTTGATCCCTCTCGGCGCTTGATAGATCCAGAGTTAAGATGGTTCTAGGTTGGTTTCAGTCTTGTGCGGCCAAGGAAAATATATCGAAGATATGATAAATTTTATCAATAATATGTAAATATATATAATATTAATATAATAATTTTAAATATGCTAAATATGTCTGAGATTAACTTGGTCATTTTAATTTTAAATTTTCTTAGGTACCTCAGTTTGGTGAGATGATAAATATTGTTGATAACTTTAATGATGAAAAATGATGAAATACAAATTTTGAATGAAAAAGTGACAACAATAGTGTTGAATGATAGAAAATGTGAATAATAAGAATGTATTGAATTACAAATAATATTCATTGTGATCAATATCATACTATTTTCTTCTACTATTCTTATTTTCACCCTTGTCAGTCTTGCCATCTTTTCATATTGATTTTCTTCTACTATTATTATTGTCACCCTTGTTAGTTTTGTCATATTTTCATATTGATTATATGAAAAGGGCAGTTGAAATCGTAAACCATTTAAATCTTTAGCTAGAGGTGTTGTAGTAAACATCATACCTTGTCTCCCTTGCTCTCCAATATTAATAGATTGAATTACTATAACACAAAACTCAATGTACATTGTCAATATTTTTTTTGCCTACGCTGAATTAATGCACACTGTTAATCCAATCACGTTAAAATTAATGTACCATCATACATCCATTTACTTCAAATCAAAAATCACATCTGCACTGAAATCAATGCATCTAATGCAAGCAATAAAATAAGATTAGAAAACAACTTCTACACTAAAATCAATGCATCTAATGCAAGTAATCAAATATGATTAGAAATCAGCATCTACACTCAAATCAATGCATCTAGTTCAAGTAAGAAAATAGGAGTAGAAACCAACATCTACACTGAAACCAATGCATTTAGTGCAAGAAATCAAAAATCACCATCTAAATTGAAATCAATGCATCTAGTGCAAGCAATCAAATAAGATTATCAACCAATTTTTATACTAAAATCAATACATCTAATGCAAGAAATCAAATAGGATTAGAAATCAACATCTACACTCAAATCAATGCATCTAGTGTAAGTAAGAAAATATGATTAGAAACTAACATCTACATTGAAATCAATGAATTTAGTGCAAACAATCAAATAGGATTAGAAATCACCACCTACAATGAAATACATGCATTTAGTGCAAGCAATCAAATATAATTGGAAATCAACATCTACATTGAAATCAATGCATCTAGTGAAAGCAATCAAATAGGATTAGAAATCACCATCTACACTGACATCAACGAATTTAGTGCAAGCAATCAAATAGGATTATAAATCATCTACATTGACATCAATGCATCTAGTTCAAGAAATCAAATATCATGAGAAATCAATATCTACACTAAAATAAATACATCTAGTGCAAGAAATCAAATAGGATTAGAAATCAACATCTACATTGAAATCAATGCAACTAATGCAATAAATATTCTTCCATCTCTCCCCCCCCCCCCCCCAACATATATATATATATATCTCCCTCCATCTCTCCTTCTTTGTCTCTCTATCTCACCCCAAACACATGCTCTCTCACTCCATATCTATCAATATCTTTGTCCATTCCTACCTATCTCCATCTCTCTCTCTTCTTTCCTCTCTTCACCTTCCTTCTATATCTCTTTCTTCCCCTTCTCTCCCTCTCCCCCGCTTCTATATCTCTTTCCTCCTATTATCATCTCTCCCTCTCTCTCCATCTTTCTCTCTATATGTCTTTCATCTTACCTCCCTCTCTCTACCCCTCCAACTCCATCTCTCTTTCTCTCCCTCTCCACTCTCTCACATCCTCTCTCTCCCTCTCTCTCCCTTTTTCTCCCAACTCTCTCTCTCTCTCTCTCGAGTCTCTTCACCCTTCAACTCTGTTACTATATCAAAGCATATAATGCAAAAAATCAAATAGGATTAGAAATCAATATCTACACTCAAATCAATGCATCTAGTGCAAGTAAGCAAATATGATTAGAAACCAACATCTACACTGAAATCAATACATTTAGTGCAAGAAATCAAATAGAATTAGAAATCACCATCTACACTAAACTCAATGCATTTAGTGCAAGCAATCAAATAGGATAAGAAATCACCACCTACAATGAAATCAATGCATTTAGTACTAGTAATCAAATAGGAAGTGCAAGCAATCAAATATAATTAGAAATCAACATCTATATTGAAATCAATGCATCTAGTGCAAGCAATCAAATAGGATTAGAAATCACCATCTACACTAAAATCAATGCATTTAGTGCAAGCAATCAAACATGATTATAAATCATCTACATTGAAATCAATGCATCTAGTGCAAGTAATCAAATATCATTAGAAATCAAAATCTACACTAAAATCAATGCATCTAGTTCAAGAAATCAAATAGGATAAGAAATCACCATCTACACCGAAATCAATGCATATATTGCAATAAATATTCTTCCCTCTCCCCCCTGCATATATATCTATATGTCCCTTCATATCTCCTTCTTTGTCTCTTTATCTCACCCCCACAAACACACACTCTCTCTCACTCCATATTTATCAATCTCTTTGTCCCTCCCTCCCTATCTCCATCTATCTTTTCTTTCTCTTCACCTTCTCTATATCTTTCTATCTTCTGTCAGTAATGGCAGGTACCAATTCAACAAGATAATTGGAACATTAGATTTTCTTTATTTTTAATAAAGTGAATAAAATGGGTGAGGGAGCCCATGTAGCAACCTAATAAACACTCCTAAGGTGAAAAAAGTCACTTAAGTGGCTTAAGTTAGCAGCCCCAAGTGTGAAAAGGGCCAAAATCAAGTGAGCTAGACCATGGTTGACCCAAGTCAACAACGTACCCAAGAGGGGAAGCTTGCACAAGAAGATTGCGTAGTTGGATGGAGGGAAATTTGAAATGAAAGAAAAAGTAATGTGAGTGGGGTCCATGGCAAGGAAGCATGCCTTGCATAAAAGATGAAGGAGAGCCATTATTGGGGTTTCATATTTGGAGAAAGCATTTCGAAGTTGAAGCTCTCTTCAACTGAGATATCTTGTGCTGCTTAGCACAAGATTCATTTCCGGAGCTAGTTTAGTGGAGGAAGAACTCATTATTTCTTAGGAGATCAGCAAAGGAAACACCGGAGCTGATATTTCACATTTTGGCATTGGGCCATATGTTTCTTCTCAAGGCCCAGTCATAGCCTCTCTCACAAATATATCTTCGAGGTGGAATGCACAAAGAGTTCATTTCCTGTGCACTAGAGAGTGAAATATTTAGTAAAGGGATAAACCCTTCACTTTGAGTATTCATTGGAGGAGGTATAATTGTTTATTGTAGCATCTACTTCCTTCTCCTATGTTGTATTATATTTACCTATGTACTGCTACACTGCAACTCCGAATTTTTTTGTTTTATGTATTTTAGCCAATCCCTTGGAGGATTGTTGTAATAATGTTCTCTGGGGTTGAGATCTTGCTCCCCCATCTTTATTTGAGCACATATTGTTATATCATCTCATATATATTAGTTTGTAGTCATATTCTCTCATAGACTGCGCAGTGATAGAGTTGTTGGGTTATGTAGCAGTGTATTTCCCTTGTTTTATGTACATTTTCCCTTGAGGCTGATTTAAGCTCACCTTGAGAGGCATTTTCCTCAAGGAATTTGTATTATATTTGCTGCTACAGATTATGTATCATATTTGCACTCTTCTTACATTACATGAGGCATTATTTCACTGTTGTTACATATTGAAGTTTTAATACTGCTGAAGGTTCTCTCATTAAGCATTATTTCGGTATACTTTTTGGTGGGAGATCTAAATAAACAACTTAGGGTTATTTCTTTGAGCTTATATTATGTAGGGAGTTTGTATCAGATATATTCTAAGGCATCCCATCACTGGATTGCCTTATTTTCACATGGGCTTCCTTATACAATTTCCTCTTGGACACTGTTGCAGAAATTCCTTGAAGGGAAATATTAGCTTTTGACAAGTTCTATTGGCAGAGTCTGCTAGTGGGCCAGGTAGCCTCTGGATCTCTTCCTTCCTTGTGAAGGTGACATATCCAGTAAATGCCCCTCAGTCAATCTCTGAAATAGTTCAGTGTTGATTGTTAATACTCCTGAAGTTGGAATATTGGAATATCTTAAGATATTCCCGATAGAGAAGAAAGTTCCAGATTTGGAACATTACAGTGGTATCAGAGCTTCAAAATTTGATCAGCCTGTGAAGTTCGAATGTCAGAGGAAGAAGAGGTCAAAATGATGCAAAGGATGAGATTGATCTCATCATTTTTTGGGTCCAGCAAGAACCTCTCCAAGGAGGTTGAGGAAGTAGAAGAGGAAGGACCATGCACTTCCTATTCTCACAGAGAAATAGAGCAGAAGCATGGAGAGGCACATACCAGCGCTGTCTTTATCATGAAGGAGCAGCCTTCATCTCCAGCAGTTGAAGCAGCTAGCACATTTTGGGAAGAGACTCTTGCATGCACACAAGACCCTTCCAAACTTTACCAAGGTATGCATGAGTTTTCATTTCTTTTTGGTTCAATACATGCCATGAGTGATTGCATACCATGGCAAGTTGATTGTCTAGAGCAGGAGACTTTCATTGCGCTGTGCCATTTTGAGGAAAGAAACCCTCATCATCCTCATGCACTGTTGATGATCCATGTATCACATGTGAGGGTGGGGTTTAGGAATTTTTTCATTAAGGAGATTGCATTTCAATGTCCCATGAAATGCAAAAGGAGAAATCTGTTTTGGGAAAATGTAGGTAGCTCTTGTGGGAGAGGTACTAAGTGGCAGGATACTTACACCATGGAGCAAAGGAGAGCATGGGTGCATCATGATGGGATCGAATTTCTCTTACCACTCATTATGTTCCCATTTCAGATTGGGTATGGTGGAAGTATGGAGGAGCAACAAATAATTTTGATGCTCAAGTTTTATGTTGTTACAGGAGCAAGAGGAGGCACTAGCATAGTGCAAGGGGATTTCTCTTTGACATTTGATGCCCATGCAGCACCTTCTTCATGGGAGGGGCTCTACATTTGCAGCAACATGATGGGAGGAGTCTTTGGCAAGATTCATGTCAAAGAGGGGAGCTTTGAGATGACAGTGGCCCTACTCTAAAGGCTAGCACTGCTGTCACTTGAAGGCTTGGATTACTTGTTGGAGTGTTCTCAAAGCCACTTCACAAGTGATGTACTTTGGAGGCATGTAGGTGATGAGCATGAAGGAGTAATGGAGGAGAGAACTCCTTACTACATTTTGACTTTCTTGGCTTGGTTTCACAAGCACAAGAAGAGGGATCTACATGCAGTGTTTATGGGTTATTCTTTCATGCAGTTTCATGCATATTCTTCATTGATGGAGGAGTCCACTTGGGAGGGAATATTAATGGTTGCATATCAGCATATGGACAGATGCATAGCCCAAAATATGAAGAGAGGGTTGGCACAACCACTTCCATACTATGTTGTAGTAAGGGAGAACTTCTACTTGAGCTATTTTAGCTCAAAGACCAAAGTACATGAATAGGGAAGTAACCATTTGCTTTATGATTTACACTCTATTACTTTTATGATCAACAAGTTGTATCAAGGAGGGTATTCCTTTCTTGCACATTATGTTTGGTTGTACTTATGGTTCATTGCAGCAAATACAATGGCTATTTCGGCAGTGGGTTGTGGGGGAAAGCCACATGGGTTTTGGTGTGCACCATTGGCACCAAATTTTGTTTTCCTGATCACATATTGCAGGATGCATGTGGAAGAAAATGAGTGGTTGCAAAGACACTTGGTTGCATCATATATTGAGGCAGGCCAATGATGCCCTATGTAAGTTCCATGAGCGGAACAATGATCCACTTTTCGGTTGTCATATGAGAGCTTGCTTCTATTGGTTCATGCTCCCCTGCTTTGCAAATTTTTTTTTGGTACATGGGGAGATTTGTTTGGAAAGTGGGACATGAGTGGAAGATGCCCATTGGGAGTATGATTCTCCCTGTTTTTCATGAGGTATGGTTTAGGAGAAACAATGGGCAGCCCATGATTGCCAAGCTTCATCTCTTTCCTTCATGTGGGAGGAGTTATTTGGAGAGTTCGAAATTTTGGAGGAGGAATTTCATGGTTTGTATGATTGATGGGGTGGATTGGGTCTCTCATGAAGACCATTTTATTTCAGCCATATATCAGCATCAGCCCCATATGTATGATGAGAATATTCCATATGATGATGACTTCCAACTCATCACATATGAGGTGATTTGGGCCAGCTTGATTTGCAGCGTTGGAGGATATATCCTTGAGGATCTAGACTTCATCTTGCCTCTTGAAGGCAACACCATTGTAGCCCAAGTTTAGCTTTCACTCCACATTCATCATAAGTGGAGAAGAGGACAGCGTGGGGTAGGCTATGAAGCTTACCAAGTTCATAAATTCAGCCCACCTATTTCTCATGAGCACAAGGTGGAGGAGTACTTTCAAGAGTTGCATAGTTGGAGGGTGACTCAATTTGCTTGGTTGATTGCTTGGGGGATGGAGGATCTACATTGGGATATTTCAAACTCCATGCCTTGAGTGGACGAATTTTTTTTCCAGTTCATCCTTGATTTTTCTTGAGGACAAGCAAGTTTTGGGAGGGGAGCACTGTAATGTTCTAAAATTTTCAATAAGGTAATTGGAACATTAGATTTGTTTTATTTTTAATAAAGTGAATAAAATGGGTGAGGGAGCCCATGTAAAAACATAATAAACACTCCTAAGGTGCAAAAATTCACTTAAGTGGCTTAAGTTAGTAGCCCCAAGTGTGAAAAGGGCCAAAAGCAAGTGAGCTAGACCATGGTTGACCCAAGTCAACAACGTACCCAAGAGGGGAAGCTTGCACAAGAATATTGCGTAGTTGGATGGAGGGAAATTTGAAATGAGAGAAACCCTAATGTGAGTGGGGTCCATGGAAAGGGAGCATGCCTTGCATAAAAGATGAAGGAGATCCATTGTTGGGGTTTCATCTTTGGAGAAAGAATTTCGAAGTTGAAGCTTTTTGCAGTTGTTCAACTGAGATAGCTTGTGCTGCTTAGCACAAGAGGGATTCCTGTTTAGGAATCCCCTTCTCTTCCATGGGAGGCCATGGAGAGATTGTTATTCATCTTCCTCAAATCTTGGCTTGAGGACAAAGAATTCATTTGTAGCTACTGCATTATTCTTGGAGTAAGAAACGTTGGAGTTGCTGGTGTTGCAGTGAGGGACCTTCATCATTCATTTCCGGAGCTAGTTTAGTGGAGGAAGAACTCATTCTTTCTCTAGGAGAGAAGCAAAGGAAACCTTGAAGCTGATATTTCATATTTTGGCATTGGGCCATATGTTTCTTCTCATGCCTAGCGCAGTCTCCTTCCCTTACAACGTTATCTTCATAGGTGGCATGCACAAAGGGTTCATTTTGTGCACTAGAGAGTGCAATATTCAGTAAGGGGATCAACCCCTTCACTTTGGAGATCATTGGAGGAGTATCATTGTTTTTTGAAACATCTACTTCCTTCTCCTATGTTGTATTATATTTGAGTTGCAACTGCTACACTGCAACTCTGGCATTTTTCTGTTTTATGTATTTTAGCCAATCCCTTGGAGGATTGTTGTAATAATGTTCTCTGGGGTTGAGATCTTGCTCCCCCATATTTATTTGAGCACACATTGTTATATCATCTCATATCTATCAGTTTTCAGTCATCTTCTCTCATAGACCGCGCAATGATAGAGTTGTTGGGTTATGTAGCAGTGTTTTTCCCTTGTTTTATGTACATTTTCCCTTGAGGCTGATTTAAGCTCACCTTGAGAGGCATTTTCCTCAAGGAATTTGTATTATATTTGCTGCTATAGATTATTTATCAGATTTGCACTCTTCTTACATTACATGAGGCATTATTTCATTTTTGTTACATATTGAAGTTTTAATACTGCTGAAGGTTCTCTCATTAAGCATTATTTCAGTATACTTGTTGGTGGGAGATCTAAATAACCCACTTAGGGTTATTTCTTTGAGCTTATATTCTATAGGGAGTTTGTATCAAATATATTCTAATGCATCCCAGCATTGGATTGCCTTATTTTCACATGGGATTCCTTATGCAGCGTCGTCTTGGACACTGTTGTAGAAATTCCTTGAAGTTAAATATTAACTTTTGACAAGTTCTATTGGAAGAGTCTGCTAGTGGGTTAGGTAGCCTCTGGATCTCATCCTTCCTTGTGAAGGTGACATATCCAGTAAATTCCCCTGCAGTCAATCTATGAAATAGTTTAGTGTTGATTGTTAATACTCCTGAAGTTGGAATATTGGAATATCTTAAGATATTCCCGATAGAGCAGAAATTTCCAGATTTGGAACATTACATTCTCTCCCTCTCCATCTCTCTCCATATCTCTCCATATTCCTTATCAATTCCTCTATCTCTCTCCATCTTTCTCTCTCTATGAATTTATTCTTACCTACCTCTCTATACCCATCCAATTCTATCTCTCTTTCCCTCCCTCTCTCCACCCTCTCTTGCCCTCCCCCTCTCCACTCCCTCACATCCTCTCTCTTCATTCTTCTCTCTCCTTTTCTCTCCCTCTCTCTCCCACCTCCTCTCTCTCTCTCTCTCTCTCTCTCTCTCTCTCTCTCTCTCTCGTCTCTTCACCTTCCAAATCTGTTACTATACCCATCCCTATATAATTCTCTCTCCTTCACTCCCCCTTATCTCCATCTCTCCTTCTCTGTCTCTTTATCTCACCCCAAAACATATACACTCTCTCTTGTCACTCCCTTTCTCTCTATCTCTCCTTATTTTTCTCTTTACCTCACCCCTAAACATACACACTCTCTCTCCATCTCTCCCTTGACACTCCCTCTCTCTCTCCACTTCTCACTCTCTATGTCTTTCTTCTTCCCTCCCTCTCCCCCCCTCCAACTCTGTATCTCTATCCATCCCCCTATCATCCTCTCTCTCAATTACTATATCTCGTCCTTCCTGTCTCTCCCTTTCTCTCCTACCTCCCTCTCTCTTCCCCCATCTCTCTCTCTCTCTCTCTGCCCTACAATCCTCTCACATCTCACTCCCTCTCTCCTTCTCTCTCTCCCCCATCCATAATTGTGTCTCCCTCTTCCTATCTTATCCTTCTCTACCTCTCTCACTCCTATCCCTCTCTCTCTCTTCATTCCTCATCTGCCCTCTCCTCTGGTTTATCTCCATTTCTCCCTTGTCACTCTCCATATCTCTCCACCTCTATTACTCTATGTCTTTGTTCTTCCCTCCCATATATATCTAGAGTTAATATATATCATGATATATTAATATATATTATAATATAACAAATTTTATATTGAATTAATCCAAAGTTATTAAATTTAATAATATTAATACTATAATATATTAATATGGATATTTAATTTAATAATAATAATAATAATAATATTTTAATATTAATATTAGGGTTAATAATGTTTTTTTGCAAGGTATTAATAATAATTTGGCCCATAAGATTGACCTAAATAATACCTCTTTTTTTAGTGTTGTTAAATATAAAGCGGATTATAGAGTAAATATGAAAATAGGTTTCATTCATTCACCATAACTCTAGTTTATTTATAGATGTTGGTTTCTAATCCTATTTGATATATTTTTATTTATATACCATACCTCTTTACACCTCTTTATAAATATGGTATTTGGCCCATGGTATTTAGCCCATGGTATTAATAATAATTTGTCCCATGGTTGTCCCATAGGCTTCGCCTAAATAAAACCTTTTTTTTGTGTTTGCCTAAATATAAAGAGGTTTATGGAGTAAATATAAAAACAAGTTTTATTTATTTACCATACCTCTAGTTTATTTATATTTTTATTTATTTACCGTACCTCTGGAGTTAGTATAAGAACATGTTGTAGTTAGTATAAAAAGAGGTTTTATTTATTTACCATACCTCCGGTTTATTTATATTTTTATTTATATACCATACCTCTGATTTATTTATTTATTTTCCGTACATCTTTTTTGAATATGGAGTTAGTATAAAAAGAGGGTTTATTTATTTACCATACCTCTGGTTTATTTATATTTTTATATACCATACATCTTTTTTTAATATGGAGTAATTATAAAAAGAGGTTTTATTTATTTACCATACCTCCGGTTTATTTATATTTTTATTTATTTACCAAACTTATATTCTGAGTGTTCGAATCCCAATTAAGAGGTAAGTATAATTATTACAAATATAGTAATTACTACAAATATATTACTTACATTACATTTCATACATTACATCTACACATGTGCCCTATAATATGACATTTCAAATGTTTACTTACATTACATCTACACATTTACCCTATACTCCGACATTTCAAATGTTTACTTACATTACATTTCTCACGTTACATCTACACATGTGCCCTATACTGGCTATAGAGTGCCTCTCGATGCAATGAAGGAAGGAATGATCTTATTTGAGATGGTTGCACTAACACATCTGTGATGAGAACAAATGATATGTACTTGAGTGTAAGTAGGTTATGATATTATTTGAGATGGTTTCACTTACACATATGTGCTGAGAACAAATGCTATGTACTTGAGTGTAAGTAGGTGATAGTTGTAGCATTATGTATTATGATTGATTTCTTGAAGTCAAAATGGAAATCCGAGAGAACGATCAACTAGCCCCACCTGTCTAGTTTACATAACACTTTTAATTTTTGAAAATGATCCATGGGAAGGCCCACAAAAAATCATTCTCCCAAGGTGTCTTTGGATGCGCAACTGCTGTAAAAAAGAGGGACAAAATGCTGATTTTTTACCCCTTTTTTCCACTTTTCTCAAAATCAACGCCCTTTCTGGAAAATGAGGAAATGGGTTTTGAGAGGAGGGAATAAGTTTTCAAAAAGTGAAAACCACTTGTCATTTGGTGCCCTAAGGAAAAAGCGCAGCGCCAAGGTGCTGCACATCCAACCTTAGTCAATTTTCATGTTTTTCTAAATTTGCACCAAATTTGACCAAAAAACCAAAAATGCTCCAAATCTCCCCAAAATTGGTCCAGAGATGCTGCATGAGATGTAATATGCTACCATGGAGGAATCAACAATAAAATCAAGCTTTCCCTTCTCCTCTTGGCTGATTAGGGTTTGTTTAAGCTTGTCTTAAGTTTGCTTGAGTTTGTCTTGCAATTGTTAGAGTTTGATGTGTGCAATTTGATTCTTGTTTGGTAGCGGGAAACCATGCATTTGTGGATCTTTTTATCACTGTTTTAATTTTCCAAGGGCTTTTCCAAGTGAGCCTTGACCTTCTCAAGCTAAATCTCCTTGTCCTAATTGATCTCTTTGGCAATACTCTCCTCAAAAGTGAGCTCCTCATTTGTAGGGTTTGGCTCTTTCTCTTTCTGCAGTGCCTTATTGAGACCCATGGTTCTTGGCCTCTTCCTCTTCAATTGGTGTTCATGCTCATCATGTTTAGCCACTTTTTTTTCCTTCTCATTGTTGTTTGCCTCAAACAACCTCTTCTCCAAAATCAATTGATTTATCTTCAATTGATTGTTCTCTTGATCAAGAAATGAAATGAAATGCTGAATTGAGCCCTTGCTAAGTTGTCTTGGAGCTCTTTGATATAAGCATCCTTGTCTTTTATTTCCATCCGCAATTTTTCTTGGTCATCATGGTCCTCCAATTCAACTAATTCAAAATCACGTTCCTCCTCATCATGCATGGATGTCTAATGCAATGCTGATGGTGATCCTTGTAGTGAAATATACTTGGCCCCTTCCTCTTTCTGAGGAGAAAACACAAGATTCCTGACTCTCTGATAGGTGAGAGTAACCTCAGGTGTAGGCCTCTTTGAAACCTCAGCATTATTTCTTGATGATCCCACCTCCATAGGTTGTGCTGACATGGCAGGTGATATGTTTTGTTGTTGAATTGGTGTATTGGTTTAGTGCATCTGCATAGGTGACTCAATGAAGGTATCCCATGTCAGGTTCTTCTCTACCAACTGATGGAGAACTATGACTTTCACCAAGCTATCATGAAATAGGCTAGGGTAATTATCTGTGTTCATGACTTGTACCTTTTCTGCCATCTTGCTCACACTCCTATACAATAAATTGCAAAAGTTGAGGGACTTCATTGATGTGAAGTGCATGAGCAATATAATATGATATCGGTACAATCTGGAAAACCTACCCTCACATGTGAATAATTTCATCACAACCTTCATTAATGGTTCATACCTCTCCAACTAGTATCTGAATGGAAGAATGTGGGTATGAGTCTTTTTGTACTGTGATTTGATGAAGAATTTGTATTGCTCAAGGTCAAGGTTCGTGCCCTTGAACCAATATTCCCCATGGTTTGGTATCCCTATGGAAATAGAGATGACATCAACTGAAAATGTAAAATCAATCCCTGCAATAGTTGCTTTTTCTCCCTTCAAGTTGGTGGCAAACAAATCTGTCAGCTCCTCATGGTAACCTACCTCCTCCACCTTTGACAAAACCCTAGGCAGATGACATATTCAAAACCTGTTTTGATGAAGGGTGAGGACATGATTTCGTTACAGTTTTAGGGTTCATACCTCATTATTTCCCCCCCTTTGTATTGTCTTCTCTTGTCTGATGGTGAGGAGTCTCCTTCCATAGTTTAAAACCCCAGATGACGGTGAGGAGAAAAACAAGGAAAAGTGAGTGAAAGGAATGAAATGAGGGAGTTAGGGAAGGGAGATGGTGATAGAAAAAATTAGGTAGAGGGGTAGGTATATTAGGAATTTTTAGGGAGTGAAATGAAGGTAAATGAGTGAGGGGAGTGAGCTAGGAAATTAAAACACAATCCTACCTAGGAAAATGGCCCAATTTGGTAGAATATGGCTAGGGTTTGTAGGGAAATGTTGAAAAAATGATGGGAAATGTTTTGTGAGGTGTGGGAATGGTGTTTAACTAACCAACAGAGGTGTAGGGACAACAATACTAGAGTTTTACAGCATCAATTGATCATTTGATGACCAGAATCATGAAATTTTTATGAAACCCTAGGGAAATAAGCTAGTTATCATTTCTTAGTTTTCCATGGAAGAGAGGGAATGAGGATGAGTGTACTTACTTATTGCAATGCTTTGGAGAGTGAAAAATCTGAAGTGGAGGTTGAAAATTTTAATTTTGATTTTTTTTTAGCAAAATTGGGCAACTCTACCCCGTGCATAGTGCAGTTCACAGATGTGCAGCGCCTCCTCGAGATGCGCAACACAGTTCAGGGATGCACATCACCTTCAATTTTGTGCCTCCTAGAGCTGCAAAAACGCGTTTTTCTCACTAACTTAAGGATGAGAACGATAATAAAGGGAGAGATGAGTACAAATTAAATGTGTTTGTGACTTTTTGGCCCTTTTATAAGCATGGAATAGCTTTTTTTGAGTAATAATGGGCCCCACATGTCTCTTTGGAGGATGACTTACTTTTTTCTTTTTGACTTCATAACCTTTTGTAATCTAAACTTTTTTACTTTTCCTTGGGACATTTAACAACAAATTTCGAACTTTGTAACACTTATGACATACAAAAACATTAAAATTACATTTAAAAATCAAAATTTTTGAAGAAACTTGCATTTATTACCACTCTTCCAATTTGCCAAATTTTATGCATGAAATGGCATTTTCGTGACCTTGAAACCATAATGACCTAATGAATATTCTTAAATGAATGAAATCATGATGGATATGACTGAAATGATGATGAAAATCTATGAATGATGATACACTCAACTTATTTGATGACATGGACCAACAGTTTAATTTTTTTGAAAGAGTGGAAACGGTCCTAGACCTGATGCCCAGTGACCAAATTTTTGCTTGAAGACCTAGTGAAATGAAACAAATTTGACTTTTGGACCCTAAAAAGACATGATAAGAGTACATTTGATCAATGGTGTTAGGATGCAAATACTGACACTAACATAAGGGAAGAGTACAATAACTGGCTGGATTGGTGGGGTCCATTGGGGTAAATGGACGGTGGCAGGACAATCATGAGAAAGGTAATAGGAAAGGAAATGGAAATGGATTTGAGGTGTTAGATGCCTTGGTTAAGTTGGGAACCGTTGTTCTCCATATTGTACATAGATAAAGGGAGTTCTCTCAACCTATACCTTATGATACATGGTAATTATGTTGTGATCATGGTTATGCTGATGTCTATATATGTATACATGTATGTATGTATGTCATTTTTTGAGAGGGTCGCCTGAGATCATGATTGCTTTATGCTAATGATTATATGTATGCATGTATATATATGTATGTATGTCATTGTGTGACAGGGTTATCAAGTATCATTCTTGTGGAGGAATGGTTTCTTATGCAGGTGAATGACATGAATAGATTCCTAGTTCATGAGAAATCAAGTGGGAAGAGTAGTACTGACAAATCTACGAGGTTAGTATCATGTGGTTATGAATTTATATTATGTTATTATAATATTTATATGTTTATGTTATGGACAGGCTATGCTGAGGGATACATCAGTGGAATGAAAGAAGTACGATCCATGATATGCTGGTACAAGCATGGATAAGACACCAGAAGCAAGGTTGCTTGGTAAGGAGAGTGTGGTCTTAGGATGTGTAGTACCGGTGTTTTGTACATGTAGCATATGCAGTATTGTGTACATATGATTTTGTGTGAATGTTGCATATATGATTTTTTTGTTGTGTGCATGATTTCAGATGCGGTATTGGGTATCGATGGTGCTAAGTACATGTCGTATATGTAGTGCTATGTACATGCTGTGAATACGATGTTATGTACATTTGGTGCAATGTAAATGTTTTACATGTGGTGTTGTGTACATATGGTGCAGTGTGCATGATTTTACATGTGGTGTTGCATGAATGTGCTGCTATTTACATGTGGTACATGAGGTGTTGCATGCATGTGGTGTTGTGCAGATGGTGTTGTGTACATGTGGTGTTGTGCACACATTGTGCAGGTGGTGTCGTGTATGTGTGGTGTTGTGTACACATTGTGCAGGTGGCGCTGTGTACAGGTGGTAATGTTTACTTGTTGTACATGCGGTATTATGTACGTGTCATACATGTTGTGTTGTGTTTATTTGGTGTGGTGTTACATGTATTGGGTAGTTGTTGTATCACAACATTTGTATTTGTGGTATTGTACAATGTGTATGTGTATATATATATATTGTGTTGTACATTGGGTGTTGGTGTGTTTGTTGTGTTGTACATCGGGTGTAGGTGTATGTGTGGTGATGTACACCGGGTGTAGGTGTGTATGTTGTGTTGTACACCGGGTGTAGGCATGTATGTTGTGTTGTACACTGGGTGTAGGTGTATGTGTTTCTGTACACTGTGTATGTGTATATGTTGTACATTGTGACGGGACAAGAAGGTATGGGATTGTCTAGGCCCTTGTTTTTCTATTGAGGGTTGAGTTAGTTTAGTCTCCGTGCTCCCTTGTTGCTTAAGGAGAAGGCATTGGGTGCTTTTCGGGTTTGGAAACCAATTCAGTGTGTGTACGGAAAGGATAAATAACAAAGGCAAAATCAAAGAGTCATTGAAGGATAAGTACTAGCATTTTACTTTCAGCTTTTAACTATGCATGTGATCCATGATTTTGGTTTATGATGGTTAAATGTGATTTATGATGGTTTCATTTTGAGCTAACCGGATGTGATATGCTTATAGATGATGATTTGGTCAACGATATAGTTTGAATTCTTGTGATAGGAAGTAAACAGAATTACAAGTGTACCATATTGAGGGGCCATCAATAAGGTATGATTTGAGTTTATTTCAATTTATTTGAATATAATGGAAATTATGTGCTTGGTACAGGAAAGCATGGAAATGCCTAGTTGGATGTTTGAAACTGACTGCAAGGATTAGCATCGGAAAAAATAATTGAAACAGGTAGCAGTATGCTGGTAAAGAATTCAGGAATAGGGACATTATGGGACACTAGTACCCAATAGTCACTCCATTGATTTCCATGAGAACTCTATGACTGGTATGATGGTTTTGAGGTAGGGATATGCCTTTGTTTTGAGGCAAGGATATGCCTTGGTTTTTCGACCTTCCGATGCGAGGAATCCTTTTTAAGGGATGGATCACCCGAGATAAGGGATGCTGGGGAAATTGGAAGGTGAGTGACTACACAGAAGGGGGTGATTGGATTTCCTGAGAGACTACGTAGCAGAGAAGGGAAGTTTGGGGAATGTATTTTTTTTGGTAATTAGCTTTGCTAGATGGAATCACATGCACATTGGGGGTGTGCCTTGGAACAATGAGTCGGTAACTGTTCACTAAGAGGAAAAAAGCGCAATGTTATAACATTGTACATTAGATGCAGGTTTGACTTTGGAAATGGATTTTGGACTTCCAGGGAAGGAGGTGAATCCTGGTATTACTTTGAGGGTGGAGGTGTGAGCCTCTGGACTTCCTTATTACAGATGCAAGCATCGTATCCTTTTATTTCCAGTTGGGAAAATTTCCATATGTATATATGTGTATTTTATTGTAAATATTGTATCGATTGGGATTTATAAAGCTCCATAAAGAGTATGGCTATATGTTGGTTGAATAAAATTTGCATAAGTATATGTGGTTGTTATTGTAAATACCATAATGAGTTGTGTTATAAAGATCCAGTAAATGGTATTATTGTCATGTTTTTAGCAGGTTATTCATTGTAAATACTGCAATGAGTTAAGTTATAAAGATCCATGGGAAGTATGTTTTATTTTCAGCGGTTTTGTCGAGGTATAGGTGTGGTTTAACACCGAGGACGATGTTCCCAAAGGGGGAGGGTTCCGTAATAGAACTAGGTTAAAATTTCATGTAATAATAGTTAATAAATGCAAAAATAAGACCACGGGTAAGGGACACTTATTCCAAGCTAGATGTTGGGAAAGATATCCTAGTGGGAATCACTTGATGTGTTTATGGCTTTGAAAAGAAAAAAATTATTTTGGCACTTTTATTTATGAAGATAAAGGAAATTAGGAGAAAAGGAAGGTGAAAGGTCATAGGTTGTATGTGAGGAGGAAAATGAAGGAAAATAATGGAAAATAAAGAAATTAGAGGCCTCATTGAGAATATTGCTTCAAAGATTAGTTGGCAGGATTTTGTCAGCATTTTGTCAGTTCATTTTTAGAAATACACTCAGAGAGGAGAAGAGCACCAAGAGGAGAAATAGATCAAGCAAGCAAATGAAGGAAAAACAAGCAAAGGAAGAACAAGGAAAGGAAAGGAAATACAATATCAAGCAAGGAACAACAGGATCAAGCAACTTCAACAGGAATAATTTCAGGTAACATATTGCATGTATTATTTCCTAGTTGGTTTTTTCATGCATGGTATGTGCATGTTGGTATTTGGTTCTTTTGTTTTCAGTGGCATGGTTCTGCCAGGTTTTTACAATGTTTTTCATCCTTGCCTTTCATTATTCTGGATAGCCATGGTGTAATGGGATTTTTCTCGGTTTTGAGATTTGGAATTGTTGGATGATTTTGGAATCTGTGGCGAAGGTGGTCTCAGGTTCATTCCCAAAGGTAGAGGAATCCCTTGACCGGTTTTGGCGAGATACACGATAAAGCCTGAGGGTGGTGTCTCAGTAAGGGCCTATTCATTCGGTTTGGATTGCGGTAAGACAAGGAAATAGAAAAATCCTCAAGGACGGTGATCAGATTCAGAGGCATTCCAAGCTTGGTTTGGTTATGTGATCTCAGTACTGGTTCAGGTGAGATGAAGGTATGGTGAGTGTGGAGGTGGTTTAACCTTTGGATTCCCTTGGTTTTTTTTGTATTTTTTTACCCATGATAACCCACATTCATGCTTAGAATATGGCATGGGGGTGACTGGCTGAAAGAAATATTTGGTTCATCCATGTCTATGGTTGGGTGGTACGTGGAAGTCCCAAACTTGGTTGGCTCTTTCCTATGTTTAATGAAAGATAAGTTCTCTTGATTATGTACTTGTAATTATGTGGATTTAACAGTTTTTATCTTATGGTTATATATGTGGTTATATGCTGGTTATAAGCATGGTTATGTGACTGGTTCTAGTCATGGTTTATTTCATGTTTTAATTGTAACTGAAAGAATAATGGATGCAAGACCTAATTAATTTTAAGACATCTAATGGGAGAGGGTGGTGATCCCTCTTGATAAGTTTGATATGAAATTTAATTCCCTTATGTTCAGTATTGTATTCATGACCTGTAGATTGAATCGTTTCCAAGTGTTTGAAAAAATGTCAGTCCCGGTTGGGGATGGTTAGATATAGTCCTGGTGTTAATTTTTATTTTACAATAATTTTCCTTGTGAAATTTATGATTTATGAAAGTTACAGGGATTTCTGGAAAAATTTCTATCCCCAACCCTAGAATCTAGCCTTAAAATACGTAGTCACAAGCACAAAATTGAGCAATTTAGTCGAAAAACACACTGATGTAGGCTTATGCATGCGACTGGGTGGTTTCATTTGCACTGAAGCCTTGGTAAGGGAGAGACTGGGGGTAAAAATGAGAGAAAAATCATGTTAGATCGGGAGATGGACACCTGGAGGGGTTGGGTTACTCCTAGAGGGTCTCATGGCACCTGAGGGAAGAAAATAATGTTTTTTGTTGACTCCATTTCCAAAAGGTTGAATCTAGTCATAATGGCCCCTCATCTCATGTTTACCCTGGTAAGCTGGTGAAAGTGGGTAGATGTGAGGAGAGGTGTATGCTACAACTTTAGTAAGATTTATTTGAAGTCTGGCTATCACTAATTTCCAATAGAGACCATATATGTTTTGAAAATTACATTTAAACCTAAGGAGGGCCTTTTTGAGTGGTTGGTCATGTCTTTTGGGTTGACGAATTCCCCTGCAACTTTCATGAGTGATGGATGACATCTTCTGACCCTTCACCAACTCGTTTATGGTTTTACATCTCAAAAAAATCCCATCTTCTGTAAGAGTTGGGAAGAACAATTGAAACACATTTAATAGGTCCTTCAAACCCCATGTCAACAAAAACTATGTGCAAAATTGGAGAAATGCACTTTTAGCATGAACTAGTTCCAATATCTGGGTTACATCATTTATGAGAAAGGTATGCATGTGGATATTTATAAGATCCAGGTCATCTGGGATTCACCAATGCTAGCCACTCTAACAGAGCTTGACAGTGTTTTGGGCCTTGCCAATTTATATCGAAGGTTCGTGTTGGGATTCTGTCATACCAATTGGCCTTTGAGTCAAATTACTAAGGGTGGAGCAAAAACAATTTTTTTTTTGTCCAAGTCTTAAAAAAATGAATTTGTTGAGTTCAAGAACTGCCTTTTCTCTACACTAGTACTCACATTACCATACCTACAAAAACCATTTGAAATTGAGACACATGCCTCTGATCATGCCAATGGTGCAATTCTCACCCAATAAGGGCATTGAGTGGCCTATCACAGTGAGACACTCTCTGATACAATTCATAAATATCCCACCTATGATAAAGAGATTTATTCCATCATGCAGGATTTCCGATAGTGGAAACATTACATTCTAGGGAAGGAGACAATCATCCACATAGATCACTAGCCTCTTTAGTTTATATAGAAATAAGGGAAGTTGCAAAACGACCGCCATCATAAATGGTCCACAAACTTGCAACAATTTCATTTGAACATTAAGTAAAAGAATGAAAACATTAATAATTTTTTATATTGCCTCATTCATTCACCAATTGTGGCACTGCATTGTACTCGACTCTTGTGGGAATGAGACTTTTGGATGGCCATAGATTTAAAAAATGATCTAGAATTTTCCACCATGTTGTACATATCTACCTCCGCCCTCGTGAATTTTTCCTCACGCTCATATGAATCGCGTGCCATGACCATCTCCGCCGTGGCTTAAAATCCTTTAACCCCGTTTGATATTACTATCTCCGCTCGAAAATCTACTTTGCAATAGTTCAAAACCAAAATTTAAATAATCGGCCGAGCCCCCAAGAGTTTGACTCCCTCCCGTTTCTCAAGCCTATATGACCCGAGTTTGAAAACCATAATTTAAAGCAAGAAGGAGCCTATTGTCTTAACGATCGGCGTACGTCGGCCGCCCGATCTCACCAAACGACTCGCTGTGGGCGACAATCAACTTATAGGGAGGGCCCGCATAATAACGTAATCGGCGGCATTTCATGGCCCACCATTTTATCGTCCCCCGATGAAAGCGCAGCTGCTGATCTTGTTCGAGATTGAACGGTCCTAGGTCAATCGCGGCTCCCGGCCCTCAATCGCAATCGAACTTAAAAAACGGCCACCTCTGCCTCCCGCTTCACTTTCTCCGATTGCATTTTCGATTGGGGTCCCGCCTCCGTGGTCGTGTCATCCCTAATTCGCAAGTGTATGACGTGTCCCTCCTCCACCATTCATATATTTTGGTTACGTGTCATAATGTCCCCGCTTTGTCTCTGTTTCATTCATTGTCGCTCCATTGTATTCTGCCTTGTCACCCTCCATTTCTCCATTATTTTCATGCGTTTCCTGTCACCCTACATCGTCTCAGCATTTCGCCTAGTCCGTATCACCGATTCCATGGCCGCTGTCGCATCCACATCCCCTGTCACCGAGTCAATTTTCTCTAATGTTTTGCGGGTTTTGCAGGTTTTAAAACGACCCAGTTGGCGCTTTAACTTGCCGCCTCCATTGCAAAGATCTGAAGCATACCAAAGGACATATTCTAACTGGCGAAATTGAAGAAAGAAGCCGAGGGTAGGTGGGAGAGGTGACCGCCATTAAAGAAGACATAGATATGAATTCTCAGAACCCTCCAGATAAATTCGCCCCGCATTAAAGATCCGGGATTCAAATCTGAAGCCAGGGGTCGAGAGTACAGTACAGCAATGCAAATTGTTTCAAATCTCTTACGGCAGCAGATTTTCCTCAGCCGCGGGCAGCATATTGTATATATTTTATTATTTCTGTCTTGTATATAAAGAGATTTTTATCTCCCAGCATTTATTTCCATGGACAGATTGTCTAGTACAGTCATTTACAGTTATTCATTCATAAGAGAAGGCGCGAGTGTTTTCCGCCATTTTGGTTCAAACTGAGTCATTAATTGTGCCTCGTCTCCCTCCTCCTCTAGAAGTTTCTGTCTTCTCTATAAATACTCAGAAATAAGATTTTTGAAAGGTTCCGGATTTCAATCAGCAAACTGTGCAGCGAGAAGACTTCTGTATACATTTTGTAATATCTCTGTATGAAGCTTCAGAGCCCGTAGGGTCTCAGTGAGGAGGGGTTATGACTGTATTGAGGATTCTGGTCTTTGGTATCTCACAGTATGTAATTTCTCTTATGTGTTAATACATTATCTCATTTCATGCAATTTATCTTCTTGTATCATGCTCTAGAATGCGAGTGGCTCACTAGTTTGCAGTAAGGATTCATCTTAAGTGGTGCCCTTTCTGGAATTATTCAAGCGCTTTAAATAGGCCTAGTCATGATATACTGTTCCATGTTCACTCTTTCCATATTTTCTGCTATATTAGTTGCTTGAGGAGGGTGCTTTTAAAATGCCATTGTCATATAAGGATTCGTAAATTGGTGCGCCCTTATATGGTTCTGTTGTGTATCTGGGTATCAGTCTCATGCCAGCTAATATCTTCTTATGTTTCCTCACCGCACTCACTTCCTGATATCTGATTTCTGTGATATATTATTTGAATCGGCCCTCTTTACAGTAAGCGGTCTCTTAACTGTCTGATGCTTTCATGCTGAAGTTTTACATCATGTTCCTACATTGTTCTTATCCTTGTGTCAGCTTCTGAGAGAGATTGGTCCCATTCAAAACTAATTTCCTTGTTTAGAACAAGAGATAGTAAGCGAGTTCTTGGACTGACAACCCAAACTAAAAGGGCTCCTTGCTATATTAAGATGTCCTAGGCACTGGTCTATAGCAACTCTAGGCTGTCTCTAGGAGGGTGACAAAATCATCCACAACATCTTTCTGGCGCCGTTGTCGGGGAACGAATTCAAGAATATCTGTTTCCCTGGGTTCGACATCTCATATTCACTCTCTAATCAGGTGAGCACAGAGAGGTGAAGAGTTGCAGATTTCTCACCTTGGCGACTCCACTGGTCTTTATTTGATAAATTTTATCGGAAGTCCTAGCTTCCCGGAAGCCCCATTTGAGATCAGATACCTCACAGCCGAAAACACCCGTGTCTGATCCGGAGAAGATCTTTCATAAAAGAGGTTGGAAAGAGAAGAAGTCAGTTCATTCCGAAAACTCTAAATATTCCGTTGAAGATCATCCGCCCTCTTCTTCTCAAGAGGTTAGAACAGAAAAACTCGAGTTTTACTCAGAGACTCCACGTAGAGGAAATACCTGGATTGAAGGAGAATCTCATCCTGCTTTCGAGGCTGAGGAAATTAAAGAGGTCACAGAAGTAGCTGTTGTTAACCGTGAGTTATTCCCATCTACACCTCAGGCTTCTGTGCAATATATTCCAATTGTTATTCATACTCTGCTTCCTCCTACCCCTCTCCCTACATCTGTATCTCAAATTGTTTTGCAACCCCCGCCTCCCCCAATGGCCAATGTTCCTGCTTTTATGTTAAATAAATATGCTCCTCTGGCCTTGCCCCAAGCGCTAAATGATATGCCACAGGATTACTTGAAGATTTTACCAAGATTCAATGGTGAGAATGAAGTTGACGCTCAGAAGCACCTCGAGACCTTCTGCTCTTTTGCAGAGAACTTAAATGTTGAACATCTGGATGTGGTCCTGAGGTTATTCGTGCAATCCTTGGAAGGTGAAGCCCGAAAGTGGTTCAAGACATTGGCAAACCATTCAATCACCACCTGGGACCAGATGGAGAATGCTTTTCTCAGGAAGTGGGGAGAAAAGAAAGACCAAGGGCAGTGCCTCGTTGAATTCAATACGCTAAAGAAGAAACACAATGAGGGAGTGGCAGAATTTATCAAAAGGTTTAATAAATTATACCTGAACGTTCCTGTCGATATGAAACCTCAACAAGCTGCTGCCAAAGTTGTTTTCATAGCAGCTTTTGATTCTGATTTCGGTTTCTCTCTGCGGGAAAGGATGCCTATCACCCTGGATGATGCTCAGACAGATGCTCTAGAGTTGGAGGCAAATTTTGCTGCCACCGGGAAGTTAAAAGGAAAAATTGAACAGGAAACTAGAAGAAAAGGCAAAGAAGAGGTTTCTACCTCTAATCAAGAAAAGGATTCAGATAAAATGGATGAAATAAGCAAGATGATAAAGAAGATGGTCAAGCTAGAACTGGAAGCTAAAAACGCAGCTCCCAAAAACTATTATAATGCTCCAAACAGAGGATATAATCCTCAGTACAGAAAGCCTCCATTGCAAATATTGCCAAGGGAAGCGAAAGAACAGCAAGATCAGGTGCCTCATCCCTTGTACCTTGAAGGGCCAGCAGATGACCCCACTGGAGATACAGCTTACGGATTAGAGGATTCCAACCTGGCCTTTTCAAATAATGATGATATGGAGTGCCCCCTGCAAGAAGAAGACGAAGAAGCAGAGATTGACCATTACTGCAAGCAATTTGCTGATTTCATGGAAGCACAATTCAACGTCAAATATGATCTCAGATCCTCAAGGAAGAGGACCAGAGCTCAGGAGAAAGAAGAAGAACCACCTCAAAAAGAAGCGTTTGCTCAGAAGGAATCAACAACAAAGAGATGCATAGAAAAAGGTAAGAATCCTCTAAATAACCCCTTGCAGTCTAATGATCAGATCCCCTCTTCTTCTAAAATAGTTGGTCCTCCTAATGCTGAGCCAACGTCAAAAGAAATCAAGTCTTCAGTTGAGAATAAGGAGTCAAAAGAAGTAGTGATAGAGAAGCCCACATCCGTTTTCAATTTGCAAAAAGAACTTGAGAAGATTAAGATTCCTGTCCCTCTGACTGAGTTATTAAAACAACCTGCATATCAGTCTCAAGTTACCTCTTTCATTCTTCCTCCTGAGCTACCAATTGCACCTGATAGTTTAAATCTTCAAGAAGAAAGACCCATGGTAGTCTTTGGCCCACATGTCGAGGAGGTAGACCCTTCTACTCCTCCTTTTTATGTATCCCTAGTCATTCATGACCTGCTGTTACATAACTGCATGTTAGATTCTGGGGCTTCCCATAATCTTATGCCTTTATCTGTCATGGAGCAACTAGGACTGCAAATTACAAGACCATACAAAGATTTATATTCATTTGATTCTAAAAGAGTAAAATGCTTGGGAATGATTAAAGACTTAGTGGTTAATTTGGCTCAAATCCCAGCAAAAAGTGTGGTCATGGACATTGTGGTTGCTGATATCCCAGCTCGCTTTGGCATGCTGCTGTCAAGGTCCTGGGGTACAAAGATTGGGGGGTCAATTAAATTGGATTTAACATATGCTACTGTCCCAGTCTTTGGAGGTCAAGAAAGGAGGTTGTACAGAGAAACTCGATTTGTTAAAATGGTAACCAAGGTTGACTGCTCAGATAATTCCCCAATTTATAACAAAGAGGGAGACTTTTCATGTTTTATGTTAGAAGAAAATCAAAGTTACGCTCATGAGCCCCTTTTTGGTCAAATTCAGGCTGAGCAGCCTAAAGAAGACCAGGAATCAGAAATTTGGACTTTGCATTTTGATGGAGCTAATTCAAGAGAAGGCAATGGAGCTGGGGTCTTGTTGATTTCTCCCACAGGGAAATGGGTGCCACTGTCCTTTAAACTGGAGTATGAGGCTACAAACAATGTAGCTGAATATGAAGCACTATTATTGGGACTCCAGACAGCCAAGAGTATGGGCATCCAGTGTCTAAAAGTGTTTGGAGACTCTGAGCTGGTAGTGAGGCAGATAAAAAATGAATGCCAAACTAAGCATCCACGGCTCAGAGCATATAGAAATGAAGTATGGGACATGATAGAAAATTTCTTCTCAGCATTTAACATACAGTTCATGCCCCGGGAGCAAAACAGAGTAGCAGACTCTCTTGCTGTAGCTGCCAGTACTTTCCGTCCTCCTCAGAATCCGCTTCTAAGATATGAAGTGGAGGTACGGTACAGACCATCCATTCCAGATAATATAAAGCATTGGCAGGTATTCGAAGATGATGAACAAATGAAAAGATTTATGGAGACTGTGGGAGAATTCTCCAATATGGAGATTGATGATAATGAAGAGGAAGAAGTTGAAAATATTGCTGAAAACAAATGGGAAGAAAGAATAGCAGGTAATAAAGTGCTGCAGCTGAAAGGTAATGTGATACCTAGAGGGTTGGTACCTCTAGAAAGGTTATTCAATAAAGATGACGTTCCAATGCAGCCAAACAAAGTAGTAGAAGAAGATCAAGTGGGAGATTTGAATCTGGGTACTCCCACTGACCCCAAAATTGTTAAATTATCCAAAAGAGTCCCAGAGGAATACAAAGAAAAGTATTTGAAGTTATTTCAATCTTACAAAGATGTATTTTCTTGGTCCTATGAGGACCTAAAAACTTTTGATGTAAATATTATACAGCATAAGATTCCACTGAGGGAGGATGCAAAGCCATACAAGCAGAAGCTCAGGCAAATAAATCCTCTGCTACTTCCCTCAATTGAAAAAGAAATTAAAAAATTGTTGAAGGCCAAGATAATTGTACCATTAAGATACTCAGAATGGATAGCGAACCTTGTTCCTGTCCGAAAGAAGAATGGAGAAATAAGGCTGTGTGTAGACTTCAGGAATTTGAACAGAGCATCTCTCAAAGATAACTATCCACTGCCTAAAATGGACCACATCCTGCAGAAAGTAGTGGGAGCATCCAGAATGTCAATGATGGATGGATTTTCAGGCTACAATCAGGTAGCCGTGTTCCCAGAGGACCAGAAGAAAACTGCATTTACTACACCATGGGGAACCTTTATGTATGCGAGGATGCCATTCGGATTGATTAATGCAGGAGCTACTTTTCAGAGGGCAATGGACATAGCCTTTGTCGGAGAACAGGACAAGTTCTTGGTGGTGTATCTTGATGATATCACAGTATTCTCAAAGAATGATGATGAGCATATTGAGCATTTGAGAAGAACTTTTGAGAAATGCAGAAGGTATGGCCTGTCTCTAAACCCTCAAAAGTCTTTGTTTGCATTAGATGAGGGAAAACTCTTAGGGCATATCGTGACTAAAGATGGTGTGAAAATTGATCCTAAGAGAGTTGAAGTGATAAACAGCATCCCTTTGCCAAGAAATAAGAAAGAAGTACAGGTATTTTTAGGCCGAATTAATTTCTTGAGAAGATTTATCCCTAACTATGCAGAGATAGTTAGGCACATAACCAATATGTTGAAAAAGGAAAATGAAGTAAAATGGTCCCAGGAGTCAAGAGATGCATTCGCAAGGATAAAACGGGCATTTGTTGAAGCTCCTGTGCTAGCGGGGCCAGATTACAAAAAGCCATTTATGATTTTCTCATTTGCTTCACCTCATACAATTGCTGGAGTGTTATTGCAGAAAAATGAAGAGGGATATGAACAGCCCATAGCTTTCTTCAGTCAAGTGCTTTATGATGCTGAATTGAAATATAATATACTGGAGAAGCAGGCATATGCCTTGGTAAAGTCCCTTAAAGCTTTCAGAGTTTATGTTTTGCAATCTCACATTACAGCTTATGTCCCTACCGCGGCAGTCAAAGACATTCTGGTTCAAGGAGACAGCGAAGGTAGAAGGGGAAGATGGATTGCAAAAATCCAAGAGTATGATTTGGATATAAGGCCTACTAAGTTGGTGAAAGGACAAGGACTTGCCAAGATGTTATCTGAATCAAATCATCAAGATTTGGGCATTAATCTGTCTGTGATAGCAAATGAAGAATTAGAAAAAGAAGAAGAGCAACATGGACTAGAGATGGCTACTCAAAAGATACATGTGAAATATCTAACTAGTCCTTGGTATAAAGAAATAGTTGAATATCTGTTAACACTTAGCTGTCCTCCAGGATGTGACAAGGTGAAATACAGAGCTGTAAGGATGAAATCTCAGAAATATGCAATTGCCAATGGACAGCTCTATTGGAGAGACCCTCTAGGCATATTACTTTTATGCCTCACAGAAAATGAAGTGCAAAATGTAATGACAGAATTTCATGAGGGAATATGTGGAGTACATTACAGCTGGAGGGCTACAACTCATAAAATCTTGAAGGCTGGTTTTTATTGGCCAAAATTGTATTCAGATACTTTTGCTTGGGTCAGATCGTGTGACAAATGCCAAAGATTTGCAGAAAGGCAGAAATTAGCAGCCTTGCCCTTAATCCCTATTCATGTAAATGAACCATTTCAGAAATGGGGATTGGATTTTATAGGTGAGATACATCCCCCCTCAAGTGGCCAACATAAATGGATATTAACAGCCACAGACTATTTCACGAAATGGGTGGAAGCCATACCTACCAGAAATGCTACAGATGCTGTAATAATGAATTTTATAGAAGATAATATCATATCTAGGTTTGGCTGTCCTGCAAGAATTGTAACTGACAATGCACAGGCTTTCAAGTCTGCCAGGTTCGTAAAATTCTGCCAAAGATATAACATTATCCTGACTCATTCTACAGCATACTATCCACAGGGAAATGGTCTAGCAGAGTCATCCAATAAAACCCTGGTGAGAGCCCTGAAGAAGACAATAGCTGAAAATCAGAAAAACTGGGACTCTCAATTAAAGTTTGCTCTATGGGCAAACAGGATAACCAGCAAAAGAGCAACAGGGAAGTCACCCTATGAGCTGGTATATGGACGGGCTGCAGTGTTTCCTTTGCAATTAGCATTGCCAGTGGCACGTTTCATGCAGGAGAACCAGGAAGAACCAGATGACATGATCCGAAGAATTAATCAGCTGGTAGAATTGGAGGAAACAAGGAACCAGGTAGATCAGAGATTGATAGAATACCAAGAAAAAATGAAGAATGTCTTTGATCAGCACGCAAAGGATAGGGATTTTCAAGTTGGAGACCTGGTTCTTAGATGGGATGTTCGCAGAGCAGAAAAGGGAAAACATGCTAAATTTGATCCATTGTGGTTCGGTCCATTCAAAATAGTGAAGCTGGGAAGAAACAACACCTTTACTTTAGAAAATCTACAGGGCGATTTGTTGGATGCACCCGTGAATGGCCAGTTCCTCAAGCCTTATTTTCAATTCTGACCCGGGCTGGGAATGCCTGATTGTATATACTGTATATAGTTTGTTTTGGCTTTTATTTTATAGAGGAAAAGAATGTTGATAATTATCTGAAGTAAGGAGCGCAGGGGAATTGAAAAATAAGATGAAATATTTAATGGTCTGCGTGTTCTCGACATGCCCAAGGATGAACATGTCGTCCCCAGATGGAGCCGATGTTGTACATATCTACCTCTGCCTATGAATTTTGCTCCGCTGCCTCATTCAAATCCATTCTTAACCTCTGTCGTGGCCTAAAATCTCATGACCCTGCTTGATGTTACTATCTCCGCTCGAAAATCTGCTTTACAATAGTTAAAAACCCAAATCTAAATAATCGGGCCGAGTCCCTAAGAGTTTGACTCTCTCATGCTTTGGTTTCCATATGACCCAAGTCTGAAAACCATAAATCAAAACGAGAAGGGGCCTATTGTTTTAATGATCGGACGCAATACTGGCCGTCCGATCTGGCTCAAATCAACGGCGCGGCAATCAACTTATACAGAGGGCCCGCGCACAACAGACCGGCGGCATTTCATGGCCCACCATTTTATTGTCCCCCGATGCAAGTGCAGCCGTTGATCTTGTGCTGAGATCGAACGGTCCTAGGTCAATCGCAGTCCTGTCCTCAATCGCAATCGGAACTTAAAAAACGTGCCACCCCCGGTCTCCCCACTTCACTTTCCGATTGCGATTTCCGATTGGGGTCCCGCCTCCTGTGGTCGTGTCATCCTAATTCGCAAGTGTATGACGTGTTCCTCCTCCACCATTCATATATTTTGGTTACGTGTCATATTTTGTGAATCTTTGCCCCGTTCGTTCATTATCGCTCCATTGTATTCTGCATTGTCACCCTCTATTTCTCCATTATTTTCATGCGTTTCCTGTCACCCTACATCGTCTCAACATTTCGCCTAGTCCGTATCACCGATTCCATGGCCGCTGTTGTATCCACACTCCCTGTCACCGAGTCAATTTTCTCTAATGTTTTGCGAGTTTTGCAGGTTTTGAAACGACTCAGTGGGCGCTTTAACTTGTCACCAATTAATTTAAAACACACATAATGATCCACTTTTCTCCTTGCGAATCGAAGTCCCTGTATACATGTATCAAATTTTTGATACCACATCCTTGGTGACTATTTTAACCCATATAGATAAATTTTTAACTTGCATACCCATTCTTTCTTACCGTTCACTGCAAAGCCTTCAGGTTGCTTCATCTAGATCTCTTCTTCCATATCCCTGTGAAGAAATTTTTTCTTCACATCCATATGTTCTACCTCAAAATAAAAAACAATGAAAACATACAAAAATAATCTAATAGAAGCTAACTTCGCAATAAGAGAAAAAATATCACCAAAATCAATTCCTGAAACCTGAGAATAAGCTTTTTCTACCAACCAAGCTTTGTATTTCTCCACCTTGCCTTTTGTATTCATCTACTTATTAAACACCCATTTACTACCAATGGGTTTCCTTCCAGTTGGAAAATCCACTAGGTCCCAAGCCTCATTTTTGTCCAAATATTCCATTTCATTAACCATGGTCTATTTGCAGAGTTTTCCACCCTCTGAATCCACTGCCTTCCTAACTTTTCTAGAATCACCATAAGTAATAGATAAAGAAAAATTTAAAAAAAAATCAGATGGATTATACCTCTCCGGCTTCCTTCTCTCTCGAACTAATCTTCTCAAAACTAGATTATGTGGCTTGTGAGTCTTCTTATTCTTGTTCTATTGTAGAGTGTAATTCTTTCGCCTACATTTCAAACTCTATATTTTCAGGTTCCTTTGGTAGGACTTCATGTTTAATAACATCCTTCACCTCTCTAAAAACCACATCTCAATTGTACACAAATTTCTTTGTTTCTAGGTTCCAAATCTTATAGCCTTTTAAACCATCCTTATACGAAATAAAGATGCACCTTTCAGATTTACTATCCAACTTGGTTATTTTCTCCTTTGGAACATGTACATAGGCATTGCAACAAAATACCTTGAGATGTGAAGGAGAGGGTTTCTTACCAGTCCATACCTCATGTGGAATCTTATCCTCCAATGCTGATGAATGTGTTCTATTAAACATGAAACATGAAGTCTCCACTGCCTTTGTCCATAATTCTTGTCATAGCCCGATACCACTGAGCATGCTTCTTGCCTTTTCCATCAACATCTTGTTCATTATTTCTGCAACTCCATTTTGTCGAGGTGTGTATGGATTAGTATTTTTCCATGATATACCACACTTCTTGAACTAACTATTAAAATTCCTTCTTACAAAACTCTCCACTATTATCTATCGTCAACACTAGAGCCTTAAATTATTTAAACCTGTCAAAGACTTCAAATTTCTTCTTGAGGAAATATGTCCATGTATTCCTCGAGAAGTCATCTATAAATGATAAATATTACACATAATTACCTAATGATGGAACTGACATAGGTACAAACACATCACTGTGCACAAGCTCTAATATCCCTTTTACACTCTTAGCACCTGAGGGGAAACTCACCCGATTATGCTTCCCATATACACAATGTTAATAGAAATCAAAATCCAAAGAGAAATTAGACATACCTTATAACATACCATTACCATGCAGTATTCAAATGTCCTTCTCCCCAATATATCCAAGCCTTTGATACCTTAGGTTATACAAAGTTTTCTACAGGAACAATTTGTTCACCAAATACTTAGATTGGTATAAAGTCTCTAACTTGTTCCAAAAAGCCTTCACAATAGCTTCCCCTAATACATTCTACAATACTGAATCTGAGAGACACAATCATATTGTGCTCTTCACCTTCTAATATAAGTTCACCCAGTCTTCTGCCGACATTCATGTTGGTGTCGTACCTATAACTACAACAATCCACTGATCTCGATCCACTAGAAGATCCTCCATATTAGGCTCCCACAACTCAAAAAGATGACCGTTAAATTTATTGACCTCTATCTTTCCACTGTTTGCCATCTTCTTTCACCATAAGAATTGATCCCACAGATCTCCCATTGAACAGGGTCTACCACAAGCTCGAGCAAAACCCCTCAGTAGCAAAGGTGTCCCCTTGAAGCCGAAACTGCTCTGATACCAAATGTATATATATCATGGCGAAAACATAAAAAAAATATACACATATATTTTCCCTTGGATCCAAAAATCAGGATTAGAAAATTTATTTTTCATTATATTCCTTTCAATGTTACAATATATATATATATACACATGTCGAAGAATTCATAAACCTTAATCCATTAACCCTGGATTAGAACATAATCATGGTTCCCTTGACCGGATCTACTAAATAACATGGGAAGAAAACCATCATGCCAAAAACCATGTGCAAACCCCATGTACAAAACCATGGGTAGGTACGCCCACCATCTTTGGGTCTACCCCCCATCATTGGGTCTACCCAAATATTAGTGGGTCCACGCATGGAGCTAATCTTGGAAATAATATAACACATACCCAACAATATCAGAGCCCATCAAAAGCTTAGACCACTCTAATATGGGCCTTATAACATCACCAAGGTTGTGGAAAATAATTCTTTCAAGCTAAACATTCCCCCATTCATTGGCCTGGACCTAGTGTTCAATGTGGACTACCTTCAACCATACTTTCCACCATTGTTGGAAACATCAGACATTGGTGAGCAACTGACACTAACAGAGCTCAACCCAAATTATATTGAATAGACCATGACTAATCATATCATGGATACACAACTTAAGAACACCCACCAATAGAGGATCCAACTATATTGGGTTGGCAAAGCCAACCAACTCCTGCACCAAGGAAAGTGGCTCACCCAGGACCAAGTTCAGACAAAATTTCCCCATATCATGGAGGCACTGAATGCAATGGCGAATTATTGATTCCTAAGGGGGGTGGACCCAAATTTCATGATGGTATTGGTTGCGTGTGGCAAGTTTTTATTGGTGGATTTGTTGGTCAACCATAGGGTGCCATGTGGCCTAGATAGGGGCCACCACGTGGCACCACGAGGGCCACCAAAATATTTGGGTTAAGTCCGAGCAGTAGCAGCTGGGGTCAAATCCGCGACCATTGAACACCAAGCACCAAGGCATCCTGTCACAACATCGCATATGATCCTTAATAGACAATGGGCCTAATTTGGTTTTGTATTAATGTTATTGGTGCATTGGGGGGAGGTGGTCGGGGTCTAGCCCCAGCCCTGGTCACCATGTCGGGGGTGGGAACCATGGGCGGGAGGCTAGCTCCACCCCCCCCACCATCCCCCCATAACCATAACACTTAAACTCAAGTGTGTTGGTCAAATAAATTCACGAAAATTGATAAAATTTCATGAATGGTCTATAGTGTTAAAGAGTTCAAAGTGTTCTGTGCCATGTAATTAAGGTCTTGTCATAGGAAAATTTTCAAAAATTCACATATATCAGGTCAAATAAATCATTTTTTACATTTTTCACCTGTTACCTGAGTCCGCAGCGATTTCTGTGCAAAAAGGTTGTTTTCGCTACAGACTCACCTGAAAATTCCGTAGCGAATCTGCCAACTTTCTAACTAAATTCGTTACGAACTCCTATTTTTCAGCACTAGTTAAGGGATCGATGATTTGTTAGTTTTTGAGTGGCTGGGGTTAAATTGCCATCAAAGGCTTACTTATTATGAATCATTGTTTAGTGTATGTCATGCTTGGTCACCATTACCACCACATCATTCTGTTTTACCCTCACTTTTTCTTTCTTGATTTAGCCTTCATGCATTCGAGCCTAGTCACTTACCTTGTCATCCCTGTGAGTTTTTTTTGCCACCATCTCCCTGTTTTGTTTTCGATCTAGCTGTTGTCATAGGTGATTTCCCAATTCTGTCCAGGTGTCAAAATTCAAACAAGGTAGTGCTGTTTTGGAGGAGATTGATGCACATAAGAAGACTAACAAGGGAGGTTCATTGGTCAGGTATGAACCTATGGACCCCAAAATTTTCATGGAAGATCTCAGTTTTGCTGAGGCTTTCACCAACGCTGGCTGCATGAGATTTCGTCAAAAGTTGCAGCGGTACCATGCTCAAGTCTCCAAAGACTTTGTTGTGAATTTTATTGGCACTGCTTCAAAAGTAGGCATACTGAGTTTTACAGTTTCCCATGAAACTATTGCTCAAGAAACATAGATTCCTAGGTCAGGAGAAGAATGGTTCAAAGCTACCAAGTTTAAACTGCAAAATTGTGATGGGTTTTTGAAGTAAGATCATGTAGGGGTGGACATGACATCTGGTATACCTAGAAGCTGCCTTAAGGAGAAGTATTCAAAGCTATTGCTGGTAATTCAGAAGTACTTTACATGTGAGGGAAGATTCCATGTGATATACCAGTACCATTTCAGACTGTTTCTCCACTTTATAGGTAATCAACTCTTAGACCTTCCATTATTCCTTTTCATAAGCTTAGGTAAGATGTCTGATAAAGTTCAAGCAAGACCCGAGAGTAGTGAGACATCTGTATTCCATCATGGCTTAATTAAGTTGCTGGTTATGGAAGAATTACAAAGGTTGAACAAAGACTGGGCTACATTTTTGTTTCTAAGTGGTTATGATGTGTATGTGATTACTCCAAAGAAAACACCCAATTCCAAGACACGTACTCCAAAAAAGGATGAAGGGCCCATAGTTGAAGCTGAAGTTGAACCTGAAAAATACATGCAACCTGTAACAAAACCTATGGAGATGGAAGTTTAACATTTTTAGGAAATAAAAGTGGCACCTCATCCAACATCCACAAGCAACAAGAAAATTTTTGACACAAGGACTTCTAGGAGGATTACCAGGATTCAAACATAAGGAAAGAGTAAAATTGAAGATATTTTGCAAGCTATTGTTATTGAAGAGACTCCTGTAGTTAAACATATGGAGATAAAGGGAACCAATATAAAGAAGAAAGGCGTTACTGCAAAAATCTTGATTTCTCCAATGAGGACTCTGGTTATGTCTTCAAGCCTAGAAAGCCTTTTACTAGGTCACAACTCTCCAAAAGGAATAAATCTGATAAGAAGCATAAGGAAGAAGAAAAGAAAAAGCAACCCATGGTGGAAGAAATCCTTGAATTATCCCCCACAGAAGCAGAAATCACTAAGGCATAGAAAGGTAAAGAGAAAATGATAGAAAAATATGAAGTGGAAATTCTTAAGGAGCAACTTAAACATGCAAGAAATGAGGTCATAGAGACCAAGCTAGAGCTGGAAGATTTCAAGCAAGAAAGGAAAGAAAGAGCAATATTTAAGAAAGAGGTTAGTAATAAAACCATTTTTTATGACAAGGTGGTTGAAAGGTCCAAAAAAATGTTGAAAAGAACATTACTGTTGCATAAAATGATGAAGCACACCATGAAGAGGAATAGATGGTTGTAGGAAGAGAGGAGAAAGCTTCTAAATCAGGTTAAAGAGATGGAAATTCAAATGGGAATGGTTGAAACTGAGCTAAAGAAGAAAGGTTTAAAAATGATACGGGTAGATGGACCTGCTAAAGGTGAAGTTATTGCTTCTTGAGGAGGGTAAGATGTATTTTGTACCATTTTTTCCTTATCATGCTTCATATCATCATCTCACACAACCATGGACAATTTTTGGGAGGTAGAAGTGAAAAATTTGAAATCTGAAGTTTATCAGTCAAGTTCGTAGCGTACTCCAGGATTAAAGCCGAGTTTTCGCTATGAACTTGCTGAAGATTGATTTTTGCAATAAATTCAAAATTTTGTCATGAAGGGGGGAATTAAAAGTACATATTTAAATGTTTTGACTTGGTGGACACCCTTAGATGAGCAGAGAAGTCAAACAAGTTGCAGAAAAGGTCAAATGAAGAGTGCTACAGACTTTTGCTACAAACTTTCCTAAATTCCTTTGTTTTTGTAGCGAGGAGAAAATTTTTCAAGCATTAAAGGCATTTTTGAAGCACATTAATCATATGGATTGGTTAAAGAGTATCCGTGGAAACTTTGGTTAGTGAGAACGTTCATCATGGGAGGTGATTGGGCTGCCAACTCACCAATTTTTGACACATCATCAACTATGACAACACATCCCCAAAATCTGAGGAGCAGACCCTTGATGTCAGTTTGGCTGTTTTATTGTTTAGTTATGCGCATTTCCACCTCAGGAAAAGTGGTTTTGTTCGATAAGGGTCATCATGAATGGATCATGTAAAAGTTTTTAGTGAAATATATAGTGTTAGAGTCCTAATAGGTTTTGAATTCTTGAAAACAAAAATATGACTAGATTCTGTCCTTTTGATCTGTTTACTGTTTGGATAAGGTGTCTTTGGGAGTATCCAAAGGTCTATCTAGCTAGAAGACTACATGTAAAGATATATAATTTTATAAATAGGAAGATAGTGTTAGTTCCCTATAATACTAGTGTATCCCCTTATTGTTGTTAGTGTAGCCCCCTTATTTTTGTTAGTGTAGCCCCATTATTATTATTGTTGTACCCCTATAACCCCCATATTGTTATTATTGTGCCCTTACATTATTATTTTTAGGTCGGCTAGGATTATATTATGGCCCCATGGACTCCTATATATATAAAGGAGGTGTTGTCATTTTTATCATCCAAGAATTGTTCATTTATAAAATGTAAAGGAGGTTGGCCCCTCAAAGTGGCTTATTTCTAAGGTGTTGATCTCTCTTTTCTTCTATTTTTGGAGATGGTTTCATAACATTTGGTATCAGAGCCTTTGGATTCTAGGGTTTCGCTGCTCCAAACATGTCGTCATGGAATTTTCACTTTAAGTTTTTTCTACGAAGGTTTAGAAGCTGAAATTTTTACAGAGCGAATCTGAAATCCTGAGGAGTGCCATGTAAAAATTCCAGATCTTGGTACGCAATAGTTTTGGAGATATGATCTGTGGAAGTTAGGGTTTTTTCAGGCTCTCTAATTTCACCTAAAAAAAGGTTATCGTGGAATTTGTGCTATAATGTCTTTTCTACGAAGGTTCAGAAGCTGAAATTTTTACAAAGCGAAGATGAAATCCGGAGGAACTTTCTATAAAAATTTCAGATATTGGTTCGCAATATTTTTGGAGATAGGATCTGTGGAAGTTAGGGTTTTTTCAGGCTTCAAAATTTCATCTCAAAGAGGTAACCGTCGGAAAATCGTCATAACTCTCTCTCTGAGCATCAGATTGGAATTATGTAAAAAGTGGCAGCAAATACATAGACTTTAGTTTCCTTTATATCAATTTCAGGTCCAAAGGAGGAAACAGTGACAGGTAACACGTTGTACAAGTTCGCTCTACTGAAGCACTCCATAATTAGGTCATTGTGGGAGATTGGGCATAAATTTTTCTTAAATAATCCAGATCAGGTCAGACTTGTGGCATTCGAAAGAAGATTCAGAGGGCTACTACAAGGTTGAGGCATTCGAAAGAAGATTCATAGGGATATTACAGGGCCGAATTTCAGACATTGAAGATCTGAAATCACAAAGATAATACAGTTTCCATATCGGGCTCCTCAAAAGAAAGAAAAAGGTGTGTATTTTTTTTCGAATTTCTTAAGTCTTGTGTGAAAAATCAGTTTGAGTTGATTCCAAGGGAATATTGTAGAATAGATATCAGTATTGGGTTCTAAAATTCCCCCTAAAAATAATTCCACACCTATTAAGCCCTCAGAAAGCTATACTATGATGCATGAAGTGGAAGAATTGTAGTATGAGATATCGAAATTATGGTACCAAGTGCAAAAAATTTCGATCTTACAAAGATAAATCAAAGATTACATAGAAGGTTTAAAAGCAAAAATGGAGGCTAATTTGGACGGTTTGAAGGATCAAATCAAAGATAATATGGATGATAAAATAGTGGAAGATCACATAGAGCATCAACAACAATTTCTCCAACTCTCAAAGGATAACCTAACTTTGGTGCAGAATCGAATGAAACAACAAGAAGATCAACATTGCAGCGAAAGAAGTTCTGAAGCAATCACAGAAACAAGATCTCGACAACTACCAAATTTATCAATTTCATAGTATCTCAATAAGTGGAAGAACTTACCCATTGAAGATTCCACATGGGAGGATGAGAATTTTATACAAAATCATCCAAAAACAATCAAGCGTTGAGGGCAACACTTGTTTGAAGGAGAGGGGTACGTTAAGTCCCTATAATACTAGTGTATCCCCTTGTTGTTGTTAGTGTAGCCCCCTTATTGTTATTGTTGTACCCTTGTAACCCCCATATTGTTATTATTTTTCCCTTACATTATTATTGTTAGGTCATCTAGGATTATATTGTGGCCCCATGGACTCATATATATAGAAAGGAGGTTTTGTCATTTGTATCATCCAATATTTTTTCATTTATGTAATGTAAAGGAGGTTTCCCCCTCGAAGTGGCTTATTTCTAAGGCATTGATCTCTCTTTTCTTATATTTTTGGAGTTGGTTTCATAACAGATATGAGGATTAGAGAGGGTTGGTTGATGTCATTCTACAAGATATTTTTCTAATAATTTTCAATCAGTAATAGACAGTTGCAGAAAGCTTCTAGCAGACTTGAGATTCATCATGTGTCCTCATATGTGTTTGTATTATCTATTTATTTGATGTTAATTCAATTTTTTGTATGTGTAATCACTTGGAATTCATTTTTAATCATGCTCCAATTTCCTGTATGCATATGGTTTACTGTTCAAGTTGTGTTTTGATGAGAATACACACATGCCTCAGCTTCCATCTTAGATGTTTTTAATGTAATTGAGTTCCCTCTGATTCCATTCCCAAGGGTAGCTATTTATTCACATCCTTCACCTGCATAAAAAGAATTCAAAACACACTGAAAGTTAGCCATCTTGGTTCCAAGCATTTTCTATTGAATATCATACATTTCCTTGAGAGAGCCCTCTGAGGTTGGAAAGGCTAAGTTCCAACTAAAAGTGGTTTGAAACAGTTACTCTGAATTGACTGTTGAAGCAGCCCATCAACTTCAATTTGGTGATAACATTTTGGTGCATCTGTCGAGAGTCTGGAGATACATTTTCCCGAAATTTTGTGCTCAAACAGAAATACTGAACTCTTGAAGGTAGCAGGAGCTCAGAAGCATTCGAAGTTGCATTCCACCTTGGTGACTCCACTGAAATTCATAGCTTAAATGTGGCTTCGAAGAAGATACATACAAGGAGCAATATAGATCCTAACCCACCTAAGATAGTTGATAATCCAGAAAGATATCTCAGAGGTATTGGAAGCTCATTAATTAGGTAATCCATCTCATTCAAGAATTTCATCTTTTCCCTCTAAGACTATTCGAAGTGTTGAAGATAAAAATTTTGATGAAAAGATAGAAGAAGTACTTTTTAGTTATAAATCTGAAAATGAGTTGAATTAAATAATATTAGACTTACAAAGGTTAGGAATTGATACATCATCCCTTGTTTCAAAAGAAGAAAAATAAGACTTTGGAAGACTGTCACATCAAAACTGTCATTGGAAAAAGTGTCTTTTGAAAGGTTGAAAGAATTAGACCCTTTTTATTTCTGGTTAAGGAGAAGGTATGGTGTTACCTTTCCAAAATGGATTTCCTTTGTCTCTAGACTCCAAATATCCATTACACCATCTCCTAGCATTTCATCCTCATTCACTGTTTTTTTCCCAAAGTCATAATTTCATTTCATCCACTGCTTTTTCAAGTAGCACAGTCCCTGTCATTATGGCTGGAGTTCCTCCTCCTGCAGCGCCAGCAAGATATGCTCCCCTTGTCCTACCTGCCATACTTCATGACCTTCCATAGGGGTATTCTACTAGGATTAAAACCTTTGAGACTGAAGAATAAATCACTGCTGAACATCATGTTGATCTGTTTAATGACTTTATTTACCAAGAGGAGGTGGATGATGATGATGTGAAAATGCGGCTATTTTCTCAGAGTCTTATAGGTGAGTTAAGAAAATGGTTTAAAGCTTTGGCCCCAGCTAGTTTACAAAATTGGGATCAATTAGAAGATATTTTTTTGACAAAGTGGGGGAATAAGGTGAACCCTATTCAAGCCTTAACTGAGTATACAGTTTGAAAAAATCTACAGATGAATCTATCCAAGATTTCTCTAAAATATTTAATAAGGTTTACAATTCCATACATGCTCGTATTAAACCTCCTCCAAGAGCTTCTCAATTACACTATGCTGAAGCTTTTGACTATGATTTTTCCATTTTGTTAAGATAAAGAGAGTTTTCTTCCTTAGCTGATATGCATAATGATGTTGTTAAGGTTGAGGTAAATATGGAAACAGCCAAGAGGTCTAATATGGGAAAAAATAAATTAAAGGAAGAAGAGAGACCTTCCTCATCTTCAGATGTGAAGTTTGATACCATGATGAAGACCATGGAGAGGCTTATGGGTAGGCTTGCTCTTGGTGCTAATACTTTACCTGTTGCAAAACAAGACAGATTAGAAACCCTCACTTTAGGATACCTCAAAATCAACAAAGACCAAGGGACATTAGAAATCAACATGATCAATAAGTTAGACCTCCTTTTCAAAAAAATATACTAGATGAAGAAGAGACACAACCTGAATTTCAAGAAGACATTATTCACTATTTAGATGAATATATGTCAAGGATGTTTCTAACCAAATAAGAACATGATGAGTCTAGTCATGACTTATGAGAATATAAAAACAATCTGATTATTTAAAGGGCTATCAACATGCTATATTTGAGATGCAAAAACAATACAAATCGAGGAATAGAAATGTTCCAATTACAACCAATAAAGCTTAGCCAAAGAAATATGCTCCTAAGCTAGCTGAACAAAATAAAGACACACCACCTCATGGTAAAGAGATTGAAAAAAAACCATCTGCTTTCAATATTGAAATGAGATTTCCAAAATAAAAATTGCAGTCTCCTTTGGGGAAATCATTAAGGTCACTGAGTATAGAAGAAAAATTTTCAACATTCTTAACACTCAGCCCGAACCTTCGTACATTCTAAATCTGCAAGAAGACCATCCTACCATTTTTCTAGGACCAAGGGTAGAATATGAACATAATGAAGAGGTTCCTCCTTTCTATGTAAGTTTGAACATCCATGACATGACCTTGCATAACACCATGTTAGATTCAGGAGCCTCCCACAATTTGATGCCTAAGGTGATCATGGACAAAATGGGTTTAGACATTACTAGACCTTATAAATATTTGTTTTCCTTTGACTCCAAGAGATTTCAGTGCATTGGTTTCATTAAAGATGTGTTTTTTTTCCTTACTCAAGTACCTGCTAAGACAATGTTAATGGATATAGTTGTAGCTGATATTCCTCCAAAATTTGGAATGCTTTTATCTAGATCTTGGGCTGCCAAAATTAAAGGAACTATGTAGATAAATATGACTTATGCCACCATTCTAGTCTTTGGTGAGTAGAGGAGTTTTTATAGAGAGAGAAGGATGGATTATATGGTGAGTAGAAAGGATAAACCACAAAATTTTCCTATTGATGCAGTAGAGACTGAATTGGGATCTTCCATTTTTGTTCAATGAGGTCACTGATGAGGCAGAAAATCAGCAAATTAAAAAAAATCAGAAAGTTATGAAGGAAAATGAAGAAGGATGATGGCATTTTCACTTTGATGTCGCTGCTGGAAGAGGAGGATTTGGTGCAGACACATGGATTACTAGCCCTGGTGATGAGAATAATTTTTTCTCTTACAAATTAAACTCTGATTGTACAAACAAAATGGCTGAGTATGAGGCTCTATTTTTGGGTCTAGAAGCTTTGAAAGTGTTAGGAACCAATAAATTATTAATTTGTGGTGATTTTGAATTAGTGATAAAGAATGTATAAGGGTATTATCAAACTAAGGATGTCAGAATGAGAGCTTATAGAAATCTAATCCTTGGTTTGCTTGAAAATTTCAAAGAACATACTTTCACCATTAAAGCTAGAAATCAGAATTCTATAGCTGATTATTTAGCTGTTTTAGCTAGCTTGTTTTCCATTCCTCCTCATTCCACCAAGAGTTATGAATTTTAGGTTAGGCATAGACAACCTATCCCTGACAATATTATTAATTGGAAAATTTTTAATAGTGATCAAAAACTTAAAAATTTCCTTGAGCTGAAAGAGGAATTTGAAAACATTCAAGTGGATCAACAAAACATGTTTGCTGAAACTAAAGCTAATCCAGAGGTCCTTCAACTGAAGAATAATTGTATTCCAAAAGGTTTGATACCCCTTGATAATTTCTTTAATTTTAATGATGTTTTTAAGTTCCCAAAGATGAAAGATGACGATGAAGAGATGGAAAGTTGCAACCTTGGCACTGCAAAAATTCCCAAAATGATCAAGTTATCAAAATTTATTTCTCCAGAGGTGAGACAAAGGTATGTGTATATGATGAAAAGGTATATTGAATTTTTTTCATGGAGTTATGCAAACTTGAAGAGATATGATCCCAACATTATTTAACATACCATCCCGATCAAAGAGAATGAAAAACCTTGAAAATGAAAATTAAGAAGAATCAATCCTTTGCTCATGCCCCTGATTGAAAAGGAGATTAAGAAGTTTTTTGATGCAAAAATCATTGCCCCTTTAAGGTTTTTTCAGTGTCCTGTTACTTTGGTACATGTGAGAAAGAAGAATGGCGATATTAGGATATGCATTGATTTCAGAAATTTAAATAAGGCATCTCTTAAAGAAAACTATCCTATTCTTAAGATGGATCAAATTCTGAAAAACATTGTTGGATCTCAGAAAATGTCTATGCTTGATGGTTTCTAAGGTTATAATCAGATATAAGTGCATCCACATGACCAAGAGAAAACTGCCTTCACCACGCCATGGGGGACATTTATGTATGCCAAAATGCCTTTTGGTCTCATGAATGCAGGGGCGACTTTCCAAAGGGCGTTGGAAATTGCATTTTCTGAAGAGAAGGATAGATCAGTGGTGTTTTACTTGGATGACATCACTGTGTTTTCAAAGAAGGAGGAAGAACACTTTAAGCACTTGGAGAAAATTTTGTAGAAATGCAAAAAATTTGGTATCTCTCTCAATCCTACTAAAAGTGTCTTTGCTTTGACTACTAGGAAGTTTTTAGGACACATTATATCAAAGGAAGGAATAAATATTGATCCAATTAGGGTCATTTCCATACATAAAATAGACTTGCCAAGAAACTGAAAATAAATTTAATCTTTTCTCGATAAGGTCAATTTTGTTAGGAGATTCATTCCTAATTTTGCTGTGATTGTCAAACATAATACTAATATGATTAGGAAAGAGTCTAATGTTAAATGGATATCAGAATCAAAAAAATCTTTTGAAGACATAAAGAAGGCCCTCACCCAAGCCCCAGTGCTCATAAGTCCTGATTTTTCAAATGATTTTTTGGTTTTTACTTTCACCTCTGAACATACAATTGCTGGAGTATTATTGTAGAAAAGGTAGCAAGGCAGTGAGCATCATATTTATTTTTTCAATAGAACACTTGCAAACTGTGAATTGAAGTATATTATCATGGCGACCATGCATATTCTTTAGTAAAGGCGCTTAAAGATTTCAAAATTTATATTCTGCATTTTCATATTATAACATTTGTGCCTAATACTATGGTGACAGACTTACTGACCCAAGCTGATCCTGATGGAAAAAAAGGTAAGTGGATTGCCACTTTGTTAGAATATGATATAGAGATCAAGCCTACCAAGTTGGTAAAGGGTCAAGGGCTGGAAAAAATGATGGCACAATCAAATTTTGAGTGCCTAGACATGGATTTCATTGCAGAACTTTTAGAAATGATTGAAGAAGAGGAATTAGTTCCTCTTGAAGAAAAATTAGTTATGTCTGGGTGGTACATGGATGAAATTTTCGTCTTGCAACATCATAGAGATCCTCCTTAGTTAACCAAGTCCATATCCAGGTTTGTAAAGTTGAATTCTTTAAGGTACTACATTTTGAACAAGAATTTATATTGGAGGGATATCGTCAGGATTATTTTAAATTGCTTGTTGAAAGAGGAGGCTGAAAATATTATTGATGAATTTCATAAAGGATACTGTGGAGGACACCATTATTGGAATGCCACAACAAATAAGATACCCAGAGCATGATATTATTGGCCATCTATGTTCAAGGACATCTATAAAAAGATTGATGCCTATCACGAATGCCAAATTTTGGATGGGAAAAAGAAGTTGATACCTCTACCCCTAAAACCAATATATGTTGAAGCTCCTTTCCAACAATGGGGATTAGATTTCATTGGTGAAATACACCTTGCATCCTTAGGAAAATATCGCTGGATTTTAACAACCACCGATTACTTCACCAAGTGGATTGAATCAGTCCCTACAAGGCGAGCTACATATTTGGTCATCATCCAATTTCCGGAGAACAATATTTTGTCAAGATTTGGTTATCCCATGAAGATTATTACTGATAATTCTCAAGCTTTAAAATCTAAAAGATTGATTATTTTTTGTCATCAATATCATATCACTCTTGGTAATTCCACAACATATTACCCTCAAGGTAATGGCTTAGCTGAATCATAAAATAAAATCATAGTCAGGATCATCAAGAAAGTTTTTCAAGAGAATAAAAGATCATGGCATTTCAAGTTAAAGTTTTCTTTGTGGGTTGATTGAATTTGCACTAAGAGAACTATAGGTACATCTCCTTATGAGCTAGTATATGGAGCTGAAGCAGTTTTCCCAACTTCTCTTGGAGTTACAGTAATGACGTTTCTACAAGGGCTTGAAGAAGAACCTAATGCCATCCAAAGGAGGATAAACTGGCTCATTTATCTACAGGGAAAAAGAGAGGAAGTGTACAATAATCATCAACAATCACTTTAAATTTAAGAAGACCTTTGACAGGAAGATAAAAGAGGAAAATTTCAAGATTCAAGATGTGGTTTTGAAATGAGAATCCAGGATTGAAGAAAAAGGGAAGCATGGAAAGTTTGAGAACATTTGGAAGGGGCCTTTTGTGATAGATTCATATCATGGGAACATCACATTTTTACTCCAATAAATGGATGGACATTTGTGTGGATGAGGACCTGTCAATGGTAGGTTTCTAAAGCACTACTCTTCCTAATTTTTCTTCCTGAAACACATTTCATTGCATATATTTCATTCACTGTTATGGTGTTTTCAAATAAAAGTGAATTTATCATCAATCTTGAGCCCGATGAGAAGGCCATAAGAGCTTGTGAAAGATTTCATCAAAATTTCAGTTTTTCCAAGAAAGGCACTGGAGCTGCAGGTTCTTTAATGCACCTCAGGGGTGCATCATCCCCAGTGGAGCCATTTTGATCATCAATAACAAATATGTTGGTCAAGCATGTCATTTTGAGTTAGGTCAAGTGTGCTGGTCAAATAAATTCATGAAAATTGATAAAATTTCATGAATTGTCTATAGTTTTAAAGAGTCCAAAGTGTTTTGTGTCATGTAATTAAGGTCTTGTCATAGGAAAAATTTCAAAAATTCACATACATCAGGTCAAATAAATCATTTACGACATTTTTCACCTTTTACCTGAGTCTGCAATGATTTCTATGCAAAATAGGTTGTTTTCGCTACGGACTCACCTGACAATTCCGTAGCGAATATGCTAACTTTCTAACAGAATTTGCTACGAACTCCTGTTTTCTGCACCGGTTAAGGGATCAATGAGTTGTTAGTTTTTGAGTGGCTAGGGGTGAAATTTACATCTCATGATTACTTATTATGAATCATTGTTTAGTGTATGTCACGCTTGGTCATGATTACCACCATATCATTCTGTTTTACCCTCACTTTTTCTTTCTTGATTTAACCTTCATGCATTCGATCCTAGTCACATACCTTGTCATCCCTGTGAGCCAATTTTTCCACCATCTCCCTGTTTTGTTTTCGATCTAGTTTTTTTCATAGGTGATTTCTCAATTCTTTCCATAAGCAACTTGTTGTCAAAGGTCATCTTTTGTAGGTATCAAAATTCAAACAAGGAAGCGTTGTTTTGGAGGATATGGTCGCACATAAGAATAAAAAAATGGAGGTTCAGTGGTTAGGTATGAACCTATGGACCTCAAATTGGTCATGGAAGATCCCAGGCTTTTAGAGGCTTTCACCAATGCTGGATGCATGAGATTCTATCAAAAGTTGTAGGGGTACCATGCTCATATCTCCAAAGACTTTGCTGCGAATTTTGTTAGCACTGCTTCAAAAGTAGACATGCTGAGTTTTCCAGTTTCCCCTTAAAATATTGCTCAAAAAACAAAGATTCCTATGTCAAGAGAAGAATGGTTCAAAGCTACCAAGTTTAAACTAGAAAATTCTGATGAGTTTTTGAAGAAAGAGCATGTAGGGGTGGACATGACATCTGGTATACCTAGAATTTGCCTTAAGGAAAAGTATTCAAAACTATTAATACTAATTCATAAGTATTTTACATGTGAGGGAAGATTCCACATGATATACGAGTACCATTTCAAATTTTTTCTCCACTTTGCAGGTAAACAACTCTTAGACCTCCCATTCTTCCTTTTCAGAAGCTTAGGTAAGATGTCTGATAAAGTTCAAGCAAGAACTGAGAGTAGTGAGACATATGTATTCCATCATGGCTTAATTAAGTTGTTGGTTATGGAGGAATTGAAAAGGTTGAACAAAGACCCGGATACATTTTTGTTTCTAAGTGGTTATGATGTGGATGTGATTACTCCAAATAAAACACCCAAGTCCAAGAAAAGTACTCCCAAAAATGATAAAGGGCCCATAGTTGAAGTTGAAGTTGAACCTGAAAAAGACATGCAGCCTGTAACAGAACCTATGGAGATGGAAGTTGAACATTTGTAGGAAAAAACATTTCCACCTTAGCCAAAATCCACAAGCAGCAAGAAAAAATTTGACACAAGGACTTCTAGGAGGATTACCAGGAGTCAGACAAAAGGAAAGGGTAAACTTGAAGATATTTTGTAAGCTATTGATATTGAAGAGACTCATGTAGTTAAACCCGTGGAGATAAAGGGAACCAAGATGAAGAAGAAAGGCCTTATTGCAAAAAATCTTGATTTCTCCAGTGAGGACTTTGGTTATGTCTTCAAGCCTACAAAGCCTTTTACTAGGTCACAACTCTCCAAGGGGACAAATATGATAAGAATCACAAGGAAGTAGAAAAGAAAAAGCAACCCATGGTGGAAGAAATCATTGAATTATCCCCCACAGAAGCAGAAATCACTAAGGCATAGAAAGGTAAACAAAAAATGATAGAAAAATATGAAGTGGTCATTCTTAAGGAGCAACTTAAAGAGGCAAGAAATGAGGTCACAGAGACCAAACTGGAGCAAGAATATTTCAAGCAAGAAAGGAAAGAATCGTCATATTTTAAGAAAGAGGTCAGTAAGAAAATCAATTTTTATGATTGATATGATTATGAATGTTAGTTTTGTTGTGCTAATTTCATTTTCAAATTTAAAATTTATTTATTTATCTTATGCTTGATGTACATATGTTTCTTGGTTGCTTATGTGTGTTAAACAGGTAATTTAACTAATTTTTTATGAGTGAATTCAAGAGCGTAAAGTATGAATTTAAAATGATGAACAACAAAAACATAAAGAACAACAAACCATCAAAATTGATCCATCAACATAAAGTTTTGATGGAGTTCACCCCTCCTGGGCTACATCTCCTTGGTCTAGCTTCCATGGCTTGGGCCTCTATATTAACTCAATAGTACAAAATTTTTTGTTTTAATGCATCAAGTTCTCCTGAAACAAAATCCAATGAGTTCAAAATGTTGAAATCTATAAAAAATGACTATTCATTCACTCAATTTAGCCTTCAACTGATCTAGGCATGGCCTTCCTTCTTGGTGGACATGGGCTTCAAAATGATTCAAAGTGAAAAAAACACATGTAGAATTATTCATCTACCTCTGAAACCTATTTCAATGTGTTTAGAGCATGTCAATCTGCTAGGAATGACTCTTCCTGAGCCAAAATTGGTCTAATTGCTCAAGATATGGCCTATTCAAATTTTCCTTAGATTCCTCCTCCAAATATGGAGAAGACTCCAAATGGCTCTGCCAAACTGGCAGGTCCGCAGATAATGGTGGCGCCTCCTAAAAATCCACCAACTAAACAATGAGTTTAATTAATACTAAACCTGGATTAAAGGCGAATTAAATGCGCACTAAGTGCGTTTAGTTTGGGCGCTTGGTTAAGGTTATGTGGTAAAGTCATATGGGGAGGAGGATTGGCCCCCTCCCTTCTGCCATTGAAGTCCGCAATGCAAGTCAAATACAATTTCGTTGGCCATCATTTACAAACCGTGCCCTCTGGTATAGCGATAAGACTTGGTATTAGGAGGGGAGGTCATGGGTTTGACCCATCCTCTACCCATCCTATATGTTTTGGCATGCGCAATTACCTTTGGCCCTTGTATTGTAATTTGCAACGAATTTAAAATATGCGCCATATTAAACATTAATCAGACTTCAGAGTATGTATAATATTCGCTTCAAATATATATTTAATCAACCTTTTAATGAATTTCCAAATTTCAATTAATTGAAACCTCGGACTTTGGCTTAAGTAATATGTAGATCGGACTATAGTTCCAATGTTTAAATGAAATACGCCACCGTATAACCATAACTCGAAATATGCAATGCTCCACCAATGTTTGAATTGATATATTCAGACCTTGGTAATATGCAGAATTTATACCACCATATCATATGAAATTCGAACTAGACCTTGGATAGGGGGTCCACTAGGTTGGGACACGTGGTGGTCCCTAGTTGCACTGTCCTCCCACATAAAGAAATTGAATTCAAGCTTAGGAGAGAAATCCTAAAAAAATTCACCTTGAAACCAAACTGGTGAATCCTATGGTGACACTTTTCACACAGCCACTAGGAAAAAACTAAAGAATATTCCCTGCATGCTGACTGGGCTGCCATGTCATCAACCTGTCATTGTTTTGCAATTTTTTTTTTAATTTTCTTATTCTGAAAGGTGGTCAAGAGGCTATAACCTCTTCATCCGAAGTCGGTTTTCAACTAAACAAGTTGCGTTGGATTCCATGAGACGATCCGGTCACTGTCATTTAGTTTCCAATCAATTCTGAGCACTTTCATTTTTTAGCAAATACTGAGCCTCTGATCATTCCTCCCCACTAGAAGCCTTTTTGACCCAAAAATATCTCTGATTAAAAATCATGTGGATGAGGATACTCTTCCCTCACCCTTCTAGTATTTATCCACTGAAATTTTCCCAATTTCATCATTTGGAGCTTTTCACAAAAAGTTAAATTTTTCCTCAATTCTTGCAACCTTCTCTTGCTATCATTGACACTGTCATGTTGCAATTTTTTTGAATTTGCAGAGCAGCAAGCTATTCTTGAAGAAATGATCTTGTTCCTACCTTGGTCATTAATCAAAGGAAACTTGAAAACTGTCTCACCTTGCACACTGTCACCATGGCGATTCTTAGTTGATCTCACTTTGTACTTGCATCGTCTCTAGACCAAGTATCTTCACCATTTCCATGTACCTTTTGGAAACCAAAAGCAAGAATTTGTGGAACCCATGCCTTCTTTTCCAAGTTTCTTTGTCGCTTTCTCTTTGACCTTTGCACTTTCTTTCACTGACCTCTTGTTTCCAACACTGCTCAACACTAATGTTCACTGCTGCAAATTTTTTACATATTATTCACCTTCTTTCAAAGGCAACCTGTTAGAATCCAAAAAAATCTCATTACAAGCATAAGCATCTTTTTGAAAATTTTGATTCAAAACATCTCTTTGTTTGATCATCAACAATGTCAAATTCTGACTTGCATTCACTATCCTCTTCATTTCTCCTGCATGTATAAGAGACAAACCTATCTTCTTCTTATGCGCTCTAACTATGTACTCAATACCATCTTTAAAAAAGTGATACTTATTCTCATGGTGATGAAATAATGATTTCGTATCATACAGATAAGGACTTCCAAATACAATACATGATATCTCAAGTGGCACTACATCAAGTTCAACTTCATCAAGAAATCTTGAATTGATGGTGAATCTTAGTATGAAATTCCTTGTAACCTGCAGGTTTGCATTCTTTCATATCCAACACAAAGGATATGGTCTTGGATTTATAATAGTTTCAAGGCCTAGCTGCTTAACCAAGTCTTCAAAAATCAAGTTAGCTTGTGACCCACTATCAAAAAGTGTATCAATATTGGTATGTTTAGAGACAACTCTAATATGGAAAAGTTCTATTCTTGTATCTTCATCATGAGTAACATTTGAAAAATTTTAAGTACTAGTGCTTGCAATATGTTTACCTTTCAAACCCATGGCTGTAATATTTATCTCATCTCCCGAATCTGACCCTAAGTCATGTCCAACTATAGGTACATTTTTTACCTTTTATTTGGCTTTAAAGTTATTTGGTTTCAACTCTGAATGAAGTTTCCAACAGTGGTCTTCACCATGGCCAGTCTTTGAACAATTTTTACATGTGAGATTTTCTTTCTCTCTTTTTATTTCTTTTTCCTCTTCCCTAAAAATTTCCCTTTCCTTTATCCTCACTTTCACTTTTATCATCTATGTTTTGTTTCCCTCTTGCTTTTAAGTGTGTGGCTTGAAGACAAACTTCACCTATGTTTGTGGGATTAAACATGAGAATGGTGTGCCTAAGGTAACTGTGCAAGCCCCCAACATACTACACCAAATTTTATTGAGAATATAAATTAATACCAAAAATTAGAGTTCTTCTCCTAAACTCACGAGTATAATCTTGCACACTTTTCCCTTTCAACTGTCTAAAATTTTTCCAATACATAATTTCATGTTGCATGTAAGCTAAGGGATAGAATTTCCTTTTAATGGCAGCAATAAAACTTGACCAAGACATAGAGATATTACTGTATTTTTTATCTCTCTTGAGTCCTTACTTCCCACCATATAAGTGCAGAACCATCCATCCTCAAAGAAGCTAATTGAATCTTTATGTCATCTTCATCAAGGTTTTCGATCCTACAGTCCACCTCCAATTGACGTATCCAATTGTCCAATATTTTTGCATTTACCTTGTGATTATACATTGGAAGCTCAAATTTGACATCAAGTTTGAGTAAGGGTGTCTTTCCTTTTGTGGCTTTTCAGTGAGTATGAGTAGTTTTTGTGGTGGAAGTGGAGATGATGAGGATGATGAAGATGGTGGAGATGGGGGTGGCTTTCCTCCACTACCCTTTGAGCTCTTCTCTTCATCCTTCTTATCATCTGAAGTTCCTTATCCATGTGGAGGCTTAGAACCTTCTCTTGCCATCCCAACAGTAAATGCATCAAACATAATTTTAACCATCCTATTTATGTCATTGAAGTCTCTCTTGAAATCATCCTCTTCTGAATGACCTTGAGTCTATCCAACACTTGACATAATGGCTATGGATTCAAGCTCAGCTTCTGATGCTTGTATCTCTTCAATCAAATCAACTTCTTGTACAACTTGTACCTCCTCAATCTCAACTTCTTGAGACAAAACTTGAGGTGCTTCAAGTGCAGCTATGAGTGAAAATTTGGGCAAATATGGTGCTATTGTATCTCTCCTTCTTCTGGTCCTAATCTCAAGACTTGCAACCAACAATTTCCCTTCACCTCTCTGTAACTTTAACCTTGTCAGCATTTAGAAAATTATATATTACAAAGAAATGAACACATAAAATATGCGGAAAACACAATCACACAAAACACATAAAACCAGAGAGACACAAATATACGGGGTTCACCCAGTTTGGGCTATGTCCACCCCGAACAGCCAGTCCTTCATTTCTATTATCCAAAAAATGAAGAGACACAACCTACAACAGATCTATTGTAATATCCTTTATTCTCTCTCATAGTCTCCCTATCTATTTCTCACTCTGAGAATGCTCATACATTACACAGCCACAATACAAAATGAGGGGTTACCTTCTAGGGAAAAATACCCTAAACTAAACATAACTTCTACCGTCAGATCATCCGCCTAATGAACGGCCCAGATTAACTAGAAATTACTATACTTTTACAAGGCAATTTTACATCTGTTTTTAGCTTCGGGGGCACTGCCCCCAAAACCCCACTGGGGGACCGCTGGCCCCTGGACCCCCCAGTCGGGGGGTCAGCCCCCCCGGATCCTGTGGGGGGAACAAGTCCCCCCCCCGCAACCCCCTGCAGCAAGAGTGTACAGTTTTCCTGGGATATACATCCGGCTAAAACAAGGATCTTTGAATCAGGATGAAAATCAAGTTCCACACCCAACAATCTCCCACTTGGAGACTGATTGTAGCAACTCCACCGCTGCTTCATTTGCTGGACAATGACTCCTCTTTGGACCTGGCTGTTTCTCATCTTTATCATCATCCTTGAAGACCAATTGAAACTGAGCATATTCTCAGTTTCTCCCTGGTTACAAATTTTGTTAGCATATCTGCAGGATTCTGGCTAGTGTGTATCTTTTCCAGCTTCAACTGTCCATCTTCCAATACTGACCGTATGAAATGGTACCTGATATGTATGTGTTTAGTCCTGAAATGAAATGTTGAGTTATTTGCAAGATGAATGGCACTTTGGCTAGCACTATATAACGTGCCCATATCATGATTCTTACCCAATTCATCCATAAACCTTTGTAACCAAATCATTTCTTTACTAGCCTCTGTAGCAGCAACATACTCTGCTTCTATTGTTGAAAGTGCAACAACACTTTGGATTATGAAACCCAACTAATAGATATTCCACCTACAGTAAATACATATCCTGTAGTGCTCCTCCTATTATCTCTGTAACCTACTATATCTGCATCAACATATCTCTGTAGAGAAATGTTTGAACCACCAAAGCATAATGCTTGATTTGTGGTACCTCTCAAATATTTTAGAATCTATTTCACTTACATCCAATGTTATTTTCCTAGATTGTTCATGTACTTGCTTACAACTTCCACTGCATGTGCAATATCAGGCCTTGTGCAGACCGTTGTATACATTAAGCTTCCAACTGCTGATGCATATGGAACTTCAGACATATAGTCCATTTCTTCTTGGTTCTTGGGGAACATCTCCTTACTAAGTTTGAAATGGCTAGAAAAAGGTGCACTAACTGGTTTTGCATTTTTCATATTAAATCTTTTCAACACCTTTTGTATGTACTCATTATGAGACAGTGTTAATTTGCGATTTTTCCTGTCTCTAGTTATTCTCACACCAAGGATTTGTTTTGCAGCTCCCAAATCCTTCATTGCAAATGAATTTTCCAATTTTCTTTTGAGCACATTTATTTCTTGCATGTTAGACCCTGCAACAAGCATGTCATCTACATACAATAAAAGTATAATATAGCTGCCATCATTTTTCTTTTTTCAGATAAACACAATGATCAGAGTGATATCTAGTATAACCTTGTTCAGACATAAACCTGTCAAATTTTAGATACCACTGGCTTGGAGCTTTTTTAAGCCATATAAGCTCTTCTTTAACCTACACACTAAATTTTCTTTCCCTTTGGCCTCATATCCTTCTGGTTGCTCCATATAGATCTCTTCCTCCAAATCTCCATGGAGAAATGTTGTCTTTACATCTAGTTGTTCAAGATGTAAATCTTCCACTTCTACAAGACTTAAAATAGTTCTAATTGAAGTCATATTAACAACAGGAGAAAATATTTCATCAAAAAAAATACCTTTATTTTGTGCAAACCCCTTCACCACAAGTCTAGCTTTGTACCTCTGTTTTCCTCCATATTCTTCCTTCAGCCTGTAAACCCATTTATTTTGCAATGTAGTTTTACCTGCAGGAAACCTGACTAAGTCCCAATTCTGGTTATGCATTAAGGAGTCCATCTCTTCTTCCATGGCTAGCTCCCACTTCTTCCTGCTTTCAACCTGCATTGCTTCTTCATAACATTTAGGTTCACCAGAATCAGTCAACAATAAATAATATAATGAAGGAGAGTATCGTTCAGGGGGTCTACTTATCCTGGTAGATCTTCTGACACCACTTTCAGGTGTTTGAGGTGCCTGTTGCTGTTGTGGTGGTTGCTATTGTTGTGGCTGTTGATTATTATTATTTTCAGACACCTTTACTTTTTCTTTGATCTCATCAATAACTTTGTATTCTTTATTTTCCTTTGCCTGTTTATTTTCCTACAACTGATTCTTATACAATACCTTTTCATTGAATATTACATCTCTGCTCCTAATGATTTTGTGATTTTCATAATCATATAAGTGATAACCAAAATCATTAACACCATATCCAATAAAGGTACATTTCTTTGATTTTTCCTCGAGCTTTGTTCTATTGTCTTTATTAATATGGACAAAGACCTCATAGCCAAAAGGCTTTAAAAAAGAGTAATTTACCTTTTTACCTGTCCATACTTCCTCTGGAATACCACCATCCAAGGAACTTGAAGGCCCTCTATTTATTAGATAAACAGTAGTATCTGCAACATCTACCCAAAATTGTAAAGGCAATCCTACATGAAATCTCATGCACCTTGCACGCTCGATGATTGTTCTGTTCATCCTTTCTAACACACCATTTTCTTGTGTTATTCTTGGAACTGTCTTCTCACTACGAATTCCATGCTATGAAAAATACCTATCAAACTCTTTGCTACAATATTCACCTCCATTTTCTGATCTGAGACACTTCAACTTCTTTCCTATCTCAATCTCAACCAAAGCTTTCCATTTCTTGAAAGTATCAAATACATCAGATTTATTCTGAATAAAATAAATCCAAGTCTTTCTAGTTGCATCATCAATAAAAGTAACATAATAACAAGAGCCACCGAGAGATGATACCTGAGCCGATCCCCATACATCTGTATGCACAAGCTCTAATTTTTTGCTTTTCTTTTCTTTCCCAACTTTGAGAAATATGACTCTCTTATGTTTTCCATAAATGCAATTCTCACAGAAATCCAAATCAATATTCTTCAAACTCGGCAACAAATTCCTTGAGTGAAGAATCTTCACCCCCTTCTCACTCATGTGTCTAAGCCTATGATGCCATAATGCTACATCTGCTCCTTTGGAAGTTAAATCATTAACAAAGTTAGAAATACCATTGCATAAATAAAATGTACCAACCTTTTCACCTTTTTCTATTACCAGGGCTCCTTTGGTGACCTTCCAAGTTTTATCTGTGAAAGTTGTCACACAACCTTCACTACCTAACTGCCCTGTTGAAATCAGATTTTTCTTCAGATCTGGAACATGCCTTACCTCCTTTAATAGCCATTGGTTTCCATTCTTCTATTTTACAAGAACCTTACCCATTCCAACAATTTTACAGGGTTTATCATCACCCAAACGAACTTGTGTCCAAAATCTCCTTGAACATAGTCATGAAAATATTTCTTATCAGGTGTGGCATGGAATGAGGCCCCTGAATCTACAACCCAAGAATCAATAACATTTTCAAAAGAAAGAATCAAAGCGTATTGTAACACATCACTTGTCACATTTGCTTCATGATTGTTTTCTTGTTATGCGTCTTCTTCTTTTCCCTTCCGAGATCTATGGTATTTCTTCAGGCGTCCTTTTTTTGCACATTTCAAACACACTATCCCCGATCTAGACTTGGATCCGCCTTTCCTTGATTTACTATGATATCTCGAGTTCTTTCCTCTTTCCATTTTTCTTCTCCTAGACTCTGCACTCAAAGAATTACCCGATGTCTCATGGAAGCTTTTTCATTGCATTTCCTCGCTAAGGATAGCACCGACAACATCATCAAACTTTGAAGTAATAGATCCATAGACAGAGTTACTAATGGCCATAACTAAACCATTCCATCTTTCTGGAAATGAGCACAGAAATAAAAGAGCCCTAACTTCATCATAAAATTTTACCCCTATAGAACTTAACTGACTGGAAATTGTATTAAAATCATTTAAATGGTCTGCAACAGATCCACCTTTCGACATCTTCATAAGAAATACCTTGTTTGAGGCTGAGGGTTTTTCATATAATTTTGCCAATGCCTTAATCAAACCCTCTATTGTTGTTTCCTTCGAAATATTGAAGGCTACCAATGCCGCGAGGCACAGCCGTACTATTCCGAGTGCCTTTCTATCGAGAATCTCCCATTCTGTGTCTGTCATAGCCGTCGGCTTCTTTGTTTTTCCGCTCAATGGTAGGTACATATCTTTCTGATACAGATAATATTCCATATGCATCTTCCACAGCGGGAAGTTTTGGCCGTTAAATTTCTCAACCTTAAATTTACCATCTTCCGCCATTGCTCCCACTTGAACCAGGAACTCTTCTTTCCTGAGAGTTTATTAGCCAAATAGACCTTTGGCTCTGATACCCATTGTTAGAAAATTATATATTACAGAGCAATGAAACACATAAAATATGCGAAAAACAATCAAACAAAACACACAAAATCAGAGAGACACAGATATACATGGTTCACCCAGTTTGGGCTACGTCCACCCCGAACAACCAGTCCTTCCTTTCTATGATCTAGCAAAATGAAGAGAAACAACCTACAACAGATCCATTGTAATATCCTCTGTTCTCTCTCACAGTCTCCCTATATGTTTCTGGCTCTGAGAATACTCATACATTACACAGCCACAATACAATACCCTCATACAATTGAGGGGTTGCCTTCTAGGGAAAAAAACCCTAAACCAAACATAACTTCTACCGTCAGATCATCCACCTAATGAACAACCCATATTGACTAGAAATTACTATACTTTTACAAGGAAATTTTACATTTGTTTTTAGCTTTGGGGGCGTTGCCCCCGAAACCCCCGCAGGGGGGAAAAGTCCCCCGCACCCCACACTGGAAAGGTGTAAAGTTTTCCTGGGGTATACATCTAGCTAAAACAAGGATCTCTAAATCGGGGTGAAAATCAGGCTCCACACACAACATTTGCAACCATTAAACTTGCACACAACTCAAGCAACTATCAAGTAAATAAACTTTCCTTTCAACCAAGATATGATACCAACTTGATATGATTATGAATGTTATTTTTTCTATGCTAAATTCATTTTCAGATTTAAAATTTATTTAATGATCTTATGCTTGGTATACATATGTTTCCTTGTTTCTTATGTGTGTCAAACAGGTAATTTAACTGAGTTTTTATGAGTGAATTCAAGAGCATAAAGTATGAATTTAAAATTCTAAATTGAAGTTACATAAAGAAAAACAAACCATCACAATTGAACCATCAACACAGAGCTTTGATGAAGGAGTTCACCCCTCCCAGGCTACATCTCCTTGGTCCAGCTTCCATGGCTTGGGCCTCTGTATTAGAAAAATAGTGAAAAAATTGATGTTTACATGCATAAAATTCTCCTAAAACATACTCCAATGAGTTCATAATGTCAAAATATATCAGAAATGAATATTCATTCACTCAATTTGGCCTTTAGCTGATCTAGGCATAGCCTTCCTTCCTGGTGGCTCTGGGCTCCAAAATTATTCAAAGTGACAAAAACACCTATATAATTTCTCCTCTGCCTCTGAAACCTGTTCCGATGTGTTCATCGTATTCCAATCTGCTAGGAATGACTCTTCCTGAGCCAAAATTGGTCGAAAATTTCTCAAGATACGACCTATTCAATTTTTCCCTAAATTCCTCCTCCAAATCTGGAGAAGACTCTAGATAGCTCCGCCAAACTGGCAGGTCTCTCGAAAATGGTGGCACCTCCTAAAACTATGCCAACTTAACAATGAGTTTAATTAATACTAATACTAGATTAAATTCATATTAAATGCGCACTAAGTGTGTTTAGTTTGGGCGCTTGGTTAAGGTTATGTGGTAAAGTCATATGGGGAGGAGGGTTGGCCCCCTCACTTCCGCCATCAAAGTCAGCAATGAAAGTCAAATATAATTTCGTTGGCCATCATTTACAAACCATGCCCACTGGTATAGCGGTAAGAATTGGTATTAGGAGGGGGAGGTCATGGGTTTGACCTATCCTCCGCCCATCCTATATGTTTTGGCATGCGCAATTACCTTTGGCCCTTGTATTTTAATTTGCAAAATATTTAAAATACGCACCATATTAAACATTAATCAAACTTTAGAGTATGTATAATATGCATTCCAAATATATATTTAATCAACCTTTGCGGACTTTGCCAAATTTCAATTAATTGAAACCTTAGAGTTTGGCTTAAGTAATATGTGGATCAGACTATAGTTCCAATGTTTAAATGAAATACACCACTGTATAACCATAACTCGGAATATGAAATGCTCCACCAATGTTTGAACTGATATATTCAAACCTTGATAATATGTAGAATTTATACCACCATATCATATGAAATTCGAACCAGGCCTTGGAGAGGGGGTCCACTAGGGGGGACACGTGGTGGTCCCTCGTTGGGTTGTCCTCCCACATAAAAAAAATTGAATTCAACCTTAGGAGAGAAATCCTAAAAAACTTTCACCTTCAAACCAAATTGGAGAATCCTATGGTGACACTTTTCACAGTGCCACTGGGAAAAAACTGAGGAATATTCCCTGCATTCTGACTAGGCTACCATGTCATCAACCTGTCACTGTTCTACAATTTTTTTTTAAATTTGCTTGTTCTGAACTGCGGTGAGCAGGCTATAACTTATTCATCCGAAGTCGGTTTTTGACGAAACAAGTTGCGTTGGATCCCTAGCAATGGGTGGGTTGCTGTCGTTCAATTTCCAATCAATTCTGAGAACTTTCATTTTTGAGCTAAATACTCTGCCTCTGATCAATGATGAGGTGGATGAAAGGTCCAAGAAAATGTTGAAAAGAAAATTACCTTTACATAAAATGATGAAGCACACCATGAGGAGGAAGAGATGGTTGTAGATAGAGAGGAGAAAGCTTCTAAATCAGGTTAAAGAGATGGAAATTCAAATGGGAATGGTTCGAACTAAGCTAAAAAAGAATGGTTTAAAAACGATACTGGTAGATGAACCTACTGAAGGTGAAGCTGCTGCTTCTTGAGGAGGGTAAGATGTATTTTGTACCATTTTTTTCTTATCATGATTCATATCACCGTCTCACACAACCATGGACAATTTTTGGGAGGTAGAAGTGAAAATTTTGAAATCAATAGTTTATCAGGCAAGTTCGTAGTGTACTCCAGGCTTAAAGTCGAGTTTTCACTACGAACTTTTTGAAGATTACTTGTTGCAATAAATTCCAAATTTTGTCATAAAGAGGAAAAATAAAAGTATTTATTTAAGTTTTTTGACTTGGTGGACACCATCATATGAGCAGAGAAGTCAAACAAGTTACAAAAAAGGTCAAATTAAGAGTGTTACAGACTTTCGCTACGAACTTTCCTAAAGTCCTCCGTTTTTGCAGCGAGGGAGAATTTCAAAGTTTTTCAAGCATTAAAGGAATTTTTGAAGCACATTAATCATCTGGATTGGTTAAAGAGTACCAGTGGAAACTTTGGTTAGTGATAACATTCATCATGGGAGGTGATTGGGCTACCAGCTCATCAATTTTAGACACATCATCAACTATGACATCACATCCCCAAAATCTGAGGAGCAGACCCTTGATGTCAGTTTGGTTGTTTTATTGTTTAGTTATGGGAATTTCCACCTCAGGGAAATTGGTTTTGTTCAATACGTGTCATCATGAATGGATCATGTAAAATATGTTAGTGAAATAAATAGTGTTAGAGTCCTAGTAGGTTTTGAACTCTTGAAAACATAAATATCACTATATTCCCTCCTTGTAATTTTTTTCCTGTTTGGATAAGGTGTCTTTGGGAGTATTCTAAGGTATAGCCAACTAGCATACTACATGTAAAGATATATAATTTTATAAATAGGAAGATAGGAGGATTAGAGAGGGTTGATTTATGTCATGCTACAAGCTACTTTTGTAATATTTTTCAGTCAACAATAGACAGTTGTAGAAATCTTCTATCAGACCTGAGATTCATCATGTGTTCTCATATGTGTTTGTATTATCTATCTATTTGATTTTTATTCAAATTTATTTATGTTTAATCACTTGGAATTCATGTTTAATCATGCTGCAATTTCCTATATGCATATGGTTTACTGCTAAAGTTGTGTTTTGATGAGAATACACACATGCCTCAAATTCCATGTTAGAAGTTTTTCATGTAATTGAGTTCCCTCTGAATCCATGCCCAATGGTAGCTATTTATTCACATCCTTCACCTGCATAAAAAAAATTCAAAACACACTTAGAGTTAGCAATCTTTGTTCCAAGCATTGTCTATTGAATATCATGCATTTCCTTAAGAGATCCCTCTCAGGTTGGAAAGGCTAAGTTCCAACTACAATTTGGTTTGAAAAAGTTACTCTGAATTGACTGTTGAAGCAACCCATCAGCTTCAATTTGGCGATAACAACGTGAAAGAGATGGTGAAGGTCCTCTATGAAGAGAGGAACACAAGCAGGGTGAAAGCTCCAGACCTCCAAGAGGAGAGGGTTCTCAAGGAGGAGGAGGTAATGTAAATGGTGATAAGTCACCATAGACTCCACCATCATCCTCACCACCATCTTCACCTTCATATTCATCCTCTTCCACTACTAAAACCATTACTCATACTCATCAACCTTCCTCAAAAGGAATTGGTAAACAACCCTTGTTAAAACTTGATATTAAATTTGAGCTGCCTATGTATAATGGTGAAGTGAATGCAGAAAATCTTGAAAACTGGGTTTTTCAGTGGCAGGTCTATTGTAAAATTCAAAACCTTCAAGAAGATGATACAAAGATTCAAATAACTTCCTTGAGACTGGAGGGTGCAACGTTAGTATGGTGGGAATCTAAGATAATATGAGATAAAGAAACGTCGTAAGATCTTACTCTCTTGGTATAATTTCATTGCTGCAATTAAAAGACAAATTTTCCCTCTAGCATATATGAAAAAATCCATCATGAATTGGCATAACTTCAGAAAACTTAAGGTCAAAGTGTGCAAGATTACACCGAAGAATTTAGAAAAAAATATGTTATGTTAGGTATTGATTTGCATTCACTAGACACATTGCTGAAGTATATAGGGGGTTTACATAGCTACCTAAGGCATACTATCCTTATGTTCAATTCCACTAGTCTAGATGAGGTTTGTGTGCAAGCCACCCACCTTGAGGCAAGAGGGAAAAATATTCTAGGAGAGGGTAAAAATAAGCCATTTAAGGGTGGAGAGAAAGGAAATGGTTTCAAAGGAAAAGAAAAGAAAAACGCACTTGTTAAAAAGGAAGGAGATAAAATTACATGCAAACATTTTTCCAAATAGGGTCATGATGAAGACCACAGTTGGAAGCTTCATCCAGAGATGAGGCCCAAGAAATTCAACAACAAGGGAAAACAAGAAACAACTGCAACCACTCAACATGATTTGGGATCCGACTCGGGCGATGAAACTAAAATTACAACCATGTATATGAAGGGAAAATAATCCATTGCTAGCACTAGTTCATCAAATTGTTACACTAGTACTCCAAATGTAGAAACAAGGATTAAATTATTTCATGTGAGGGTTATTTCAAAAAATATAAAAATGGACACAATATTTGATGGTGGGTCTCAAGAAAATTTGATATCTGAAGACTTAGTCAAGAAACTTAATCTTGAAACCATACCTCATCCCAAGCCATATCCATTTGGTTGGATATGCAAGGACACCAATTTAAAGGTTACAATAAAGTGTATTTTCCGGTTTTTAATCACTGCAAACTTCATTGACGAAGTGGAATTAGATGTTGTACCACTTGAAATTTCAGGGATTGTTTTGGGAATTCCTTGCCTCTATGACAGAAAGGAAATATATATCACCATGAAAACAAGTACCACTTATTCAAATATGGTGTGGAGTACATAATGAGATCCCATTGCAAGAAACTAAATCTATCATTAGTTAATGCAGGACAAATTAAAAGGCTAGTCAATTCAAGCAAACATTTAGTGCTTCTTATGATAAAACCTAATTTTGCTGATGATTATGAAGCGTTTGATGGTTGTAATATAAGTTTAAATTATGATTTGGTTGATGTAATTACCATGATGATAAGGTGTTTCAGCATGTGAAGGGATTGCCTCTCAAGAAGAATGGAATCCCACATGAAAAACCTTTGTAGCAAGAATGTTCTCTTTGTGACATTGGCATGCATGGGATGTCAAAAATGAAAAGTGAAGAAATACCAAAGCAAAGCCAAACGTTGTTGAAAAATGGAATCAATCGACCATCTCTTCTGCCATGGAGTGCACCTATAATTTTGGTGCCCACAAAGAATGGAAAGCATTTTATTGTGAGGGACAAAAAGAGTGGCTTTCATCAAAGAAGAGTTGTTGAAGGGGGTATGTGGAAGACAACATTTAACATCAAACAAGGTTTCTTTGAATGGAGTATTATGTTTTATGGTATTTTCCACACTCCTACTACTTTTATGCATATGAAGAATGATGAATTGAATCCATTTATAGATTAGATAGTCCACTTGTATGACATTGTCATTTGGAGAAAATTTCATTATGAACATGTCATGTATAAGAGAAAAATACTTGATGTCATAATGCATGAACATTTGTTTTTGAAGATGTCAAAGTATGAGTTGGGTAAAACATCTTTGATGTACTTGGGATATAATGTTGTAGGAGGTAAGTTGAAGGTAAACCTGTCCAAGTTTGACACTATTGTGGATTGGTCAACTCTCAAGATGGTCATCTTGATAAGAGGTTTTTTGTGAGCAACCCAATGTTGGAGGAATTTTTTTGTTAATATTTCTTCTATTGTAGCTCCTTGGCATGCATTGACATGTGTGCAAAAGGTCTTCCAGTGGGGAGGCAAAAAAAAAGAGGCATGTGATGCTTCGAAGCAAAAGATAGTTTTAGATCTTTTATTTGCTCTTTTAAACTTGAAAAGTTAATTTGAATTCTAGGTTGATGCAAGTGACTTTTCCATTTGATTTCATTCAGAAAATTTCAATGATGATTAATTTGCAGCAATTAAGAAACTTTCATTTGATGGGTTTTCGTCAACAATTCTACTTGGTCAAAAGGTATAAGAGAGGTATAAGTGACAAGTTTGTTGATATGCCTTCTAGACCTGTTATTTGTGTAACTATTGTACGCAAGCATCATTTCGTTTTACATGAAAGTTATGTTGAACAATATGCATACTTTCAACAAGTACATTCAAGCTTGAGTCAAGTAAACCAAGTAGTGGAATTTTTTTACCATTTGCATCATAATTTGTTGTGCCATCTTGGTAAGAAGGATGTTTCTTTTTATGGTGACATGGAAAAACCATAAAAGTTCATTGAACGACTCCAAATGGTACAAAAAACAATGAAAGATCATCTTGAAAGAGATAAGGCAAGTATAAAGTAAGCCACGGAAAACATCGTGTAGATCACAAGTTCCAATTTGGTGATGAAGTTTGGATTCATATTAGCAAAGAGAGGCTTCAAGGGGAAGGTAAAAAACTGAAACCAATCCGTTATGGTCCTTTCAGAATTTTGGAAAGTATTGGTGAAGATGCCTTCAAGTTAGATTTGCCTTCAAACATGAAAATTTACGCTATTGTTAATGTTGAGAACTTGATATTGTATGAGCCTCCTTTGATTGAAGATCAAGGAGAATAGGTTCAGATTCCTTCTATTGAAGAATTTTCTGCTGAATACCTTGATGAGCTTCAACAAGACACCATTCTTGATAGAAGAACAATGACATAAAAAAGAGGGAGAGTAGACTACCTTCGTGTGGGGCTCAAAGGAAAAAATCCTTCTAAGACCAAATGGATCGATATTGGAAAGGTGAGGTAGTTGTACCCTCATCTGCTAAACAACTGAAAGTGATATTTTGGGGTCCAAAATATTCTAGTGGGGAGGATTGATTAGGTGCTCAAAATTATTCTCAAAAATCAAAGTTGTCGGATCGGTGTGGAACTTAAATGTCAGCGTATATTTTGTCGTTTGAATCTGGCGCAACTTGTTTCACAGAAAACCGACACCATATGCTCCCTGAAACACATTTTGTCCACTTTGTCAAAAATGAAAATTAAAAAAAAAAATGTAGGACATCCCAGTCAACAGTTCGTACAACTGATTGTGCATGCCTACGTGGCAGGGTGACTGTACAAGTTTGACTTGGTTAATGGTATCAATGGGCGAATGGTTTGGTGCCAAGTGTCACAATGGTATTGATTGTGTGTGGAAAGTTTTTATTGGTGGATTTGGTGGCCAACCATAGGCTGCCACATGACCCAGCAAGGGGCCACCACATGGCAGCCTTAGGGCCACCAAAATAGTTGGGTCAAGTCCGAGCAGCAGCAGTGTGGTTGAACCTGTGACCACTGAGCACCAGGCACCAAGGCATACCATCACACCATCACACCATCACATATGATCCTTAATAGACTATGGGCACAGTTTGGTTTTGTGTTAATGTTTTTGGCGCATTGGGGGGAGGGGGTTAGGGTCTAGCCCTAGCCCTAATCACCACGTCGAGGGCAGGGAACATGGGTAGGAGGCTAGCCCTGTGGCCACCCCATAACCATAACACTTAAACTAACTGACGTAAATGAGTAATGTGACCGGGGAAGTGGAAGACCATGATTGTCCAAACCGCTGGAGCTAGAATAACCAGCACTAACCACCAATGGATCTGCCACATCTGTCCACTATGAAGTTAATGCCGATGGTTAGTCCTAACTGCGTGGTATTTTATATATATATATATATATATATATATATATATATATATATATATATATATATATATATGGATTATGTTTTTAAATCTGATTTTCAGGTGTTAGAGGGAAAATTAATGCCCCAACAACTTTTCCCTATTTTTGGCAAAATTGGTTCTCTGATAGCCTTTTATGGGGCGAAATTGTGGGTTCAGTGTCGGAATTTGGGGGAAATGTGGAACAAATATTGGAGAAACTAGGGGAAGTCATAACTTGATGAGTTTTTGGCCAAATTTGATGTAGAAAGAGGCTACACAGGAATTTTTGGGCATTCTGGAGTTGATGGAACAAGTTTAAGAGTTGTTTGAGCATTGTAAACACATGTAATCACATTTTGAGCATAATAGAAGGGGGCCAAGCCATTGAAATATGGATAAAGGAGACGTAGCCTAGACGGGGTGAAATCCTTCATCATGTGTTGTTGTGTGATTGTTGATGGTGATGTTCATGTCTCTTAGATGATGTTGTTTAGTGTTTTGTTTATGTTAATTTTCTCATGAAATTCACATAAAAACACATAAAAACTCATTTTAAACTTGCAATTGACATCTCAATCCTCAAGCACTTTGTTTATATTCTAAATTGGATCTTATCATAGAAAAAATAATATTCCCATTAAGATCACCTAATGCTAGGAAGCTAGGAAGTTTTGGGAGTAGGTTAGTTGGGTTGAGTCTTGGAACTCCCCAGCATCCTTAAAGGATTTGACAACTCATCATTATATATACAGTAATATACAACTTGAGTTAGGGAAAACATTTTATCTTTCTCAGTTAGGATTGGAATTAGAAGCTATAGATTAGAAGTTGTAATTAGATACATTTTCTGTTGACGAATAGAATTTCCATTTCCTAAGTTCAATTAAAAGATTGCTATAAGGGTTCATTAGTCCTCTTCAAGTTAGCATCCACTTGAAGAGGATTTGCTTGTGAATACGCCTTTTTGTATATAGTTTGTATTTGCATTTCTACTCTATATAAATGTGTTTTATAGGTCATTATTTCAACATTTCATGTTCCATATATGGTTGAGGAATTGTGGTATGTTAATTTTTAATAGTTAATATTGTTCATTTTGTTATAATATATATTATTTAACTAGCATACCATGACCATATAGTGGGTGGAAAGAGTGTTATGATGTTTAGAGTTCTATAGAAGTTAACTTTATTTTTAGTAGTATTATGTAGAAATTAGGCTGTCAGTTTGAAATTTCTCATGAAGTTTTAATCAAAATCACAAGACACAAACCTACTCTACTGCTATATGGAAGTTAATTCAAAATTTAGAACAAATATATAAGACATGCAAGAATAAATAACACACATGCAACAAGTATTTTTATTTGGTGAAAGAAATTTTCTAAAAACCCCAATAACCACTTGAATTAATCAACTGAGTATAGATATATTATAATTTCTTTGCTCAACTGAGCACACCCTGCAAGTGCATAACCTATCTCTCTAGTCACTGAAGGCATCTAACCCAAACTTAGTCAATTTCTACCTCTGCTTGAGCCCTTATTTTCTTGCGTGATTCCTAAGTAAATAAGCCCCTATTAATCATGAATTTCCTCCAAAATGATTTCCCAATTCCTCAAGGTTGATCCCCTGACCTCATGCAATGACTGTGCACTCAACTAGTTTACAACTGCTAGTTACCTACCTTGGAAACTCCCCCACAATTAGGAAAATCCTATTCTTTGCATGCATGAGATAATTATTAGCTTATTGATCAATTAACTATGATCTCTAATTTAGACTGATGTCCCACTACCTAACTGACCACCAACTAGTTCTATTAATACTTAAAAATATTTTAACTGATTACAACTGAAATTAACTCAACCTAGGATCCTAAAATTTAGGAATCAATACAGACAACTGAGCTTCATTCCCTTAAATTCAATTAAATGAGCTAGAATCCTATTTTTTCGGAATCAAAACAAGAAAACTGAAATTCAACTCATTAAATCAAATTGTGTGTTCTTAACTGAGTGACAAGAGCCATGTCACCTTAGTTAACTCCTCCAAGTTGTCTGTTGATGTGGAATTTCAAATTTCCTCAATTTGATTAAGTCAAAACCAAAATTGAGACTTTCTTGCTTCATTTTCAACACCCCCTCTTAGTAAGAAAGGATTATCAACCATCCCTATCTTGCACCTGTGAAATGTACTGTGTGCAACACCTCTCACTATTGTTGTTGCTACTACAACATCTGCAACTAAGAAGCATCCAAAAAATGAATCAATTGTGTTTGCAATTGTCTACTGGGAAAATTGTTTTGTTTTTTACTCTGCTACTGAGCCTCCTGCTCTGGTTTCAACACTCCTTAGTATCTGACTGACACTGATCCTCTTGCTACTGAATATTGTGGACCCATGTATTAAGGTAATCATCCATGAGGATAATTCCTCAATGGACCCTGCCAAATTTCTGAAAATCTTGGATTAAGGATCTACATTACTCCACCTCACTCCTAGAGCTATAGTTGCATGTTCTCCCTCTTCCAAATTGGCTTGAACTATCCCTTTACTGGAGGTATTTTCTTTGATAGACGTCTCCACACTTCCTCCTCTTTGCCTCTCCATTTGTGGTTGCTCCACAACTTCCTGAGGCTCCTTCTAAGGCTGCATGTTGAGAGGTATAAAAAGCTCCCTCTCAACCACCATATCTCTAGTCTTTGCCTTTCTCCTCAAGGTTGTGCATGCATATTATACCTCAAGTGCATATAGTTTCTTGGCTCGAACCCCGATATGATTCACCTGTCCCGTGGCTATGAATCTCAGGAATTCCTTTCCTTTGCTGAAGGTCACATCATAACCATGGTCTTCCAAAACGGCCACAAAGAACATATTTTTATTTAGGCCTGTAATTAACATGGCATACTTGAGACTAAGGGGGGAGTCTGACTCCCTCTAAAAGGTGAATGTACTAATCTTGATCGTGCTATACCTTCCATCGTCCCCCGTCTCGATGTGCATCTGCAAATATTTTTCTTCCAATTCATTAAAAAAGTATCTATTCCCTGTCATGTGGAATGATGCACCTGAGTCCAAGTACTACACACTCCCCATCACTGTGTTGGATATGCATGTACTGAGGGTAATTCCAAGCTCAAACTGTGATGCCAAAGCTTCACCTAAGGTCTTCCTTCTTGTCTTCTTGTATGGACACTTTGTGGAATAGTGCCTGAATGCATGACAATGGAAGAATTTAATTTTTGAAAAATCTTTCTTCTTGCCCCCTTGACCAGATTATGGTTTGGATTGGGATTTCTTCCCTTTCCCTTGTTTACCTTTCCATCCAATGAAAATTTTTCTTCATCCTCACCCTTGGGTGAACTCCCATCTTTGGTATTCCACCTTATTCCTCTTGTACCAAATCAGACCATAAGTGCTCCCAATTTGGTAGTTTCTCCCTCCCATTCACCGAATATTGATAACTATTCCAACTCTTGGCCCATATGGGCTAGGATTAAAAAGTATTCTTCAGGTACATTAACACTAACCCCACCAAGTTCATCACAACACTGTGTAAACTTGCTCAGATACTGCGGAATTGTGACATTCTTCTGCATCTTGATACTTCAAATTTTATTCTTGAGTGCTAAATTCTTGTGGTCACTACTATTCTCAAACAATTATGTCAGTTTTTTTCCACCTCACGAACAAAGTTTCTTTTTCGTGGAGATTCACAAAAATATGATCTCGTACTCCCTCCAAGATTATTCTCCTCACCTCAGCTACATATTTCTTCCACTTAGCAAGTTTATGGGCATTAGATGCTTGAGTTTTTTCAACATCTGACTTAATATATTCTATAAATCCATTGTCATCTAATATTTCCTCAATGTGGTCCTTCCATGCAACAAATTTTTAGGTGCCTTTTAAGGCATACTCTAGACTTAGTCCACTGAAGGCCATCTTCTCAGCTTTGAAGAAATCCTGATACATTGATCTTAAAAGTTGAACTCTACGAAAAAACTTTGAACTTTTTTCTCTAATGTGAATCCTTATCTAATACGATATAGAAATTAGGTTGTATATTTGCAACTACTCATGAATTTTTAATCAAATTCACAAGACAAAAACTACTCTACTGCTCTGCGGAATTTAATTCACAATTTAGAAAAAAAGTCTCAAACATGAAAGAATAAATAACACAAATGCAAAAAGTATTTTTATCTGGGGAAAGAAACATGTTAAAAACCCCAATGCCTGCTTGCATTAATCAAATGAATAGATATGTATTACAATTACTTTTCTCAACTAAGCACACCCTGCAAGTGCACAACCTATCTCTCTGCTCACTAAAGGCCTCTGACCCAGACTTAGTCAATTTTTGCCTCTGCTTGATCCCTTATTTTATTGCGCAATTCCCGAGGAAATATACCCCTATTAATTAGGAATTTCCTCAAAAATTCTTGCATAATTCCTTAGGGTTGATCAATTGACCTCATGCAACACTTGTACACTCAACTAGTTTACAACTACTAGTTAAATTCCTTGTAAAATCCACCACAATTGGAAAAATCACATTATTTGCATGCATTAGCTAAATATTAGTTAATTAGATTATCTCCAATTTATATTATTTTACCACTACTTAAATTACCACCAACTAGTTCTATTAACAATTAGAACTAGTTTAACTTATTACAACTGAAATTAACTCAACCTAGGCTCCTAAAATTTACGAATCACTACATACAACTAAGCCCTTAAATTGAATTAACATAGCTAGAGTCCTATTTTATAGCAATCAACACAAGCAAACTGAAATTCAACTCATTAACTCAAATTGAGTGTTCTTAACTAAGTGACAAGAGCCATGCCACCTCAGTTAACACCTCCAAGTTGTCTTCTGATGTGGAATTTCAAATTTCCTGAATTTGATTAAGGAAAAATCAAAGTTGAGTGTTCCTTTCTGAATTTTCAACATATTAAATTCATTTTCGTTAGAAATTAGTTTCCTTTCATGTAATATTTAGTTACTATTTTAGTATTTCAATACTTTCAATCACTATGGTTAATTTCTAACACATGGAGAATTATGTAGTTTTGAGCCTAAAGACGCAAAAGATATTATATGCCTTGGATGACGTGTTAAAAATCCATTGAACCCTTGCTAAAATAATCTATTTATAATAGTTTCATTTTGAATATACTTATATTATTGAACACAAAATGAATTCAACATGACTAGGAACCTTGTGGTTGCAAAAATAGTATTCAATACTTCACAAGTTTATGTTCCCTGGTTAATGATTTCAATATAAAGTAGGGAGTTTAGTGGGTCATAAATTGTTGTAATTATTAATCTCGCCACTCTTTAGTGTCATTGTTGGGGAAGTGCTAAAATATCTAAGGAAGAAAACATTATTGAATTGAGATTCTACTATAAAGGAAAAAAGGAACTTGAGTTCGTTAGTGTTCCTTTATAGTGTTTTTCTTTTTTGCATTCAGTGGTTTGTTTTGAGAATAATGCATGCATCATTTTAGATATAAGTTTGAGTGATTTTTACAAGACCTAATAACCATAATTGAGATAAGTTGTGAATAGGATAGAAAACAAGGGATTTCATGAGTTATTTTACAAAAACTAAGAAGTGAAGAATGAATAATTTCTTAAAGGATTCTTTAGGAAAACTATTGCGGAAATTTCGAGTAAGGCATTCAAAAGATTATAAGTGCTAAGGAATCAAAAGGCTTTGAGTCTTTTTCATTCTTATCTATGGGTATTATTTCTTTTTTAGAAGGTATAAGGGGAACCAATGGTGTTTGAGTTTCCCATTCTGTAAATAAAGGAAATTTGAAGATAAAAAAATTAATCCAACAATCCTTCCTTATTTCCATGGGATGAGTACAAATGATCTTGATACTTTCCTCTTTGAATTTTAGGTCCTTTGTAGAACCTATGACTACAAGAATGATGCTTTGAATCCTAGAATATTTCGTTCTCCTCATTCCTTGATGGAATAATTTCAAAATATAGAAATAGATGAAGAAAATTTTCACAAGTATCTAGAATATTACAATGCAAAAGAAACTAGAGATGAAATTTTTTGGGTGACTTAGGGACAACATGATTCCTTGGAAGAGTACGTTGAGAGGTTTCACTAAAATAATTAGGTTGGAGATTAGTATTTTATTTGAGGATACAAAGGCAATTTTTTCTTTCATTATTAATGAAATTTAATAATATTTAAACCAAGTCCCAAGGGGCAACTCAATTGGTGATTGAATTTGTAGAAATTATATAACTTATGTGTTATATGTCCAAGATTTTCCTGATCTCACACAATTTTAAATTCATGCAAAATAGTGTGAGATCAGGAGAATCTTGGACATATAACACATAAGTTATATAATTTCTACATGGTATCAAAGGAGTTGATCATTGGAGCAGATTGCAATTATTGAAGCGGTTGAGTTTTGTGCTGGTGGAATTCGAATTTGCTGCAGTGTTTTCTTGGTGTCGAATTTGAGAATTCATTGAAATGTCTTTTAACGGATTGTGATTGGAGTATGCCCTTGATGGGAGCTCGAACTACATAGCATGGAAAGACAGGATGGAGGCAGTGCTGGATGATAATGGGTTGAAGGAGTTCATAGATGCTGATATTTCGAAGCCTACTTCTAGCGATGCAGCCTCACTTGACGCATGGAAAAAGAAGGTAGCAAAGTGTTGAAGGATTCTATTGGAAGGTGTGAATGACCACATTGTGTCTAGCCTTCACGGTAAAGCCACTCCATTCTTACTGTGGAAGGCTTTGACAAACTTGTTCCAAAGCATAAATGACCAGAGGAAGTTGGCACTTAAAGACAAGCTCAGAAAAATAAAAATGGCGAAAGGCGACAGTATACCAAAATACCTCACGAAGTTTGTCCACTAAAAGGATGAGCTGGGAAGTGTGGGGGTTACTGTTGATGAAGAATAATTGGTGAGCTTGGCTCTCCTTGGCCTTCCGAAGAGTTGGCATAGCTACGAGGACTCTGTCAATGGACGGGAGAAACTGCCAGGATGGGAGCGACTTTGGTCAGATCTTGTGCAGGAGGAGATAAGGCAGGGTACCAGGGATGGATCTTCATCGAAGAATGAAGATGAAGAAAATTGTGCTTTGGCTGCCAAAGCTCGGAAAGGAAAAGGGAATAAATCTTCCAAATCCGAAGCTAAAGGCAAGAAGCAGGATTTGTCCAAGGTGAAGTGTTTTCACTGTCACCAGCATGGACATTTCGCCACTAATTTCCCACAAAAGAAGAAGAATAAGTAGGCCGTTGGATCTGCAGCTGGAGAGGCCTTAGCCTCTCAGTTTGAGCTGGATTTTTCTTTGATCGCATGCTTGGTTTAAGTGTGATGGGATCAGTGTGGTTTCTTGACAGTGGTGCGTCCTTCCATATGACCGGAGACAAAGATTTGTTTAGTGATCTAGAGGAAAAGGATCTTGGAGTGCAGATCGAGATGGGCGATGATGGTAGATACAGTGCGAATGGTATCGGGACCATTTCCTTTAAGAGGGAGTCTGGTAAACCTTTAATCTTGAAGGATGTCATGCATGTTACAGGATTGAAGAAGAATCTGATCTTCGTGGCGATGTTTTAAGACAAGGGTTATGATGTTGTTTTCAGTGAGGGAAAAGCCTTCCTTCGACATAAAACAACTGGTCAAACTAGGAGGATAGGGATTCGAGTTAAGAATATTTATCAATTGCAGGTAGATGGCTGTGCAGCAATGGCAGGCAAAGCAGAAGGAGTTGTGAGCTGGGATGAGGGTGAATTATGGCATAGGAGATTGGGCCATCTTCACCATGGCACTTTGAAAATTTTGCAGCAGATTTCTATCGGGCTTCCTATAGGTACACTTGCGCAGTCAGATAAGTGCAAGGGATGTACATTGGGAAAATTTGTGAAGACCACTTTTCATGAGAAGGATAGTCGTGCCTCGACGATCCTTGAGAGAATTCACACAGACGTGTGTGGACCTTTCTCAGTTGCTTCAATAGAAAAGCACAGGTATTATGTAATATTTGTTGATGACTTTTCTCGTAAGTGTTGGATCTTCTTCATGCAGAAGAAGAGTGAGACATACTCAAAGTTCTGTGAGTTCAAGGTACTGGTTAAGAAAGAGTCGAGGAAGCAGGTGACGGCTCTAAGGAGTGACAATGGTGGTGAATACATCTTTGGAAAATTCAAAGACTTCTGTAGCAAAGAAGGAATTCGAAACGAACTCATAGCGACTCATAACCCACAGCAGAATGGGGTCGCGGAGAGGAAGAACAGAACGATCATGGGTGCTGCACGGGCGATGTTGCATGATTAGGGCCTTCCCATAAACATGTGGGTTGAAGCATGAAAACCTGCGGTTTATGTGCAAAACCTTTGTCCTCATAGAGTACTTGGCATGAGTACACCCGAAAAGGCATTTTTTGGTAAGAAGCCTGATATTTCTCATTTGAAGATTTTTGGATCACCTGTTCACATTCATGTGATGAAGGATGCTAGGAAGAAGCTGGAGCCGACCGCAGAGGTTGGGATATTTGTGGGGTACACAGAAACACCCCACAATTATCGTGTGTATTTTCCAGACAGTCGGATGACTGTCGTACGACGGGATATCAAATTTCATGAGGAGAAAGCCATAAAGTTGTCGCTTGAGAGGGAGCTACACTTGCATGTAGAGGAGGAGATACTTGTTCCTAAAGATGAGCCTCAGGATGTGGATTAGCCACAAGAGGAGTTTCATGGAGTGGAAGAAACCACTCATGCAGCGCCAAACATCAGAGGGCGGAAGCGCACTACAGAAGATAAGCAACTGAATCTTGATGCAGTGTAGAATGTAGGAGTTCCTACATCACAACGCAGACAGAGACAGTCACCTGACCGATTTACTGGATACATGGCTCTGATGAGCAAGTGCATCGTGACGGAGCCATCCTCTTTCGAGGAAGTTGTGGAGGATCCCGCATGGGTAGATGCCATGGTGGAAGAGTATGATTTGATTGTCAGAAACAGTGCATGGGAGATTGTCCCAAGGCTGGAAGGGAAATCAGTGGTAGGTTCGAGATGGATCTACAAAGTGAAGCAAGATGCTGACGGGAGCGTCGAGAAGTATAAGGCAAGATTTTTTTCCTGGGGCTTCTCATAGATTGAGGGGATTGACTATGAAGAAAACTTTGCACCTGTCTCAAGGTATTCTTCCATATGGACCATCCTTGCTCTCTCAGCGCAGATGGGTTGGCACATTCATCAGATGGATGTGAATACTGCGTTCCTCAATGGAGTCATTGAGGAGGAGGTGTACATTGAGCAGCCTGAAGGATTCGAAATCTACAGCAGTGAGTCACATGTGTGCTGGCTCAAAAGAGCGTTATATGGGCTGAAACAAGCACGTTGTGATTGGTACACATGGATAGTCAGTTATTTCACTGGACTTGGTTTAGCCAAGAGTGAGGCGGATCCTAACCTATACCAGATTGTGGTGGAGGGTAAGCTTTTGATCATTTTGCTTTATGTAGATGATTTAATACTAACGGGTGATGAACTGTTGATACACTCATGCAAGGCAGATCTTGCAAAGGAGTTCGAGATGAAGGACTTGGGCCTCCTTCATTATTTCCTGGGATTGGAAATTTGGCAGCGGAAAGGTGAACTGTTTGTGTCTCAAGGCAAGTATGCCCGGGAGATACTGGAGAAGTTTCTCATGCAAGGTTGCAAGCCTATTGACACTCCTCTTCCTGGTGGTTGGAGGAAAGAGGATGCTACATCAGCAGAGGTAGTGGATGCCACTGTTTATCGACAGTTGGTTGTTTCGCTCATGTATTTAGTCAATACACGACTGGACATATGCTATGCTATGAACCAGCTTTCACAAGTGATGGTGAAGCCTACCAAGCTCTTTTGGAAGGCAGGAAAGCATGTCCTGAGATATCTCAAGGGAAAATTTGGGTATGGATTGTGGTACAGACAGTCAGATGAGTTGAAGTTGCATGGCTTCACGGATGCAGATTGGGCAGGAAGCCCAACGGACAGAAAGAGCACATATGGAGGTATTTTCAGTATCGGATCTACAGCAGTTTCTTGGTACAGCAGGAAACAAAGATCCGTGGCACTCAGTTCAGTGGAGGTCGAGTACATGGTAGCAAGTTTGGATGCATGCGAGGCTATATGGATGAAGAAGATCCTGGTCGGGTTGTTCGGTTCTCACTTAGATCCTACTGCGATATATTGTGATAATTAGAGTTGCATTAAACTCTCGGTTAATCCAGTATTTCATGATAGATCTAAACATATTGACATCCGGTACCATCATATCAGAGATTGTGTGCAGCGGAAGATCATGTTGCTTTCTTACATTCCTACAGAGGATCAGGATGCAGATATTCTGACGAAGGTGCTCACTAGGAGAAAATTCGAATACCATAGAGATAGGATTGGGGTGGCAGATTATCCCTATCTTGTTGAGAGGGAGTTTTGAGATTCAAAAATATGATGAGCTTAGTGAAAAGAGTCACCTTCTAAGTGGGCCCGCAGGCTATTTTTGGCACAAAGTCTATTTTTAGACTATGTCTATTTTTAGACATGTTGGTCATATTCTATGAGTTACAGGATGCTATTTGTGGATGGTTGGTCAAGTTGGAAAAATAGATGGACTTATATTTTTAAACATATTGGGCAGAATCTATTTTTAGACTGCCAGTCTAAAAATAGATATGTCGAATATTATTAGCTCTTAATAATATTTGGACTCTAAACATTATCTTATTCTCTTGGAGCACTTCAGTTAAGTGCACAGATGTGTTACAACAGCTGTTGTGGAGGTAAATCCCCTTTGCGGACAGAGGTGATCCCTACTAGCCCAGATCAGGTCTAGCAACAATCGTATCACGCTAAGGCGCAAGTTCCTAATTGCAATAGACCAAATTGCGAAGAAGGCCTACCTTACGTCCAATGTTTTTGTTCGTAGAGAAGATAGAGCTCTCGTTTCCTTGCTCCGGCAGATCACCATTCTCCCACTTGTCACGATCAAACACCTGCACACACGAGAAACACAACGAACACACAAGCGTAAACCCAATATATGCAATTATGTATCATTCAGAGAAGATACAACTCATATTCACAATGAAAAATACGAGTGGAACCATAACCAAAGTTTCTTATCATTAATTAATACAAAGAAAGATACAGCCTGGCTCTGACGTTGAATCCTCCTTCGGCGGGTCGACAGCGGAGTACGTCTCGGTAAAGCTCGTCAGGAATGGGACAAGCCTCTCTCTTCGGTTGTCTTGACAATAATCTCCTTGCTACTGATTTGGCTCTATGAGGACTATCAAGGCTCTTGCAGCATTCTTTAGGCTATGAAGGCTCTTGGAGACTAGCTTGCAAAGGAAAATGGCAAGCTTATATAGATGGTGGAAGGGGAGTTGGGATCCCTACAATCATGGGATTGGCCCTATCCTCAAGGAAGCTTCCATGAGAGGTGGAAAACTACTTCCTCTACATGGAGATCCAGAGCCAAACCTCCCAACTCAATTTAGAGACTAGTTTAGGAATTGGTTGGAGTAAATCTTCTGCCATTTATTTTTAAAAAACACTCCTTAATAAGCCTGGCATGGGTACAACACTGAGACAGTGTGCCAGCTGGCGCGCCCTCTTTGGAGGATTTCCCCCATTGGCGCGACGGCTGAACTGACTAGTCACGCCAATGCAAAAAGGGCTATTTTTAGGGCTTTTCACAAGGAATTGTCTTCAGGGGAATGAATGTCCTTGTCTAGGGGAATGCCCTGAAAGTGGTTTCAGGTCATGTCACTGCTCACAGGTCACGGAATAATCCCTCCAATGTGTGGGATGAGGGATTGCAGGGACGATGACAAATTGCTGTGTAACAGATGCCCCATAAAGCATGAGGCCCGAGAGAGAGAGAGGGGTGAAATGCTTTACGAGAACGTGTCCAACTGAAAACACTGCTGTCGGAAAACCTACGTAGAGAAATACAACTGATATCTCAAATACATGATATATGTGGTATGGGCGCAGCCATCCATAATAGAGTATACAATAATCCAGATCCAAGGCATGGATGCAGCCATCTAATGAGGATCGATAAATAAACTCATGCATGGTCGCAGCCATCCAATGAATGAGTCATGTAACCAATCATAATAATCCACATAATCGTAGCCTAGATTCTAACAGACAAAATCCAGGGTCTTGCGCTCCATCTCGACCCAAACAAAGTACAAGTTCAAGCATGTGAATAAGTGAGCTGAAGTCGAACATGCAAGAACATCGTTTGATTACCAGCCAATGATGAAAGTTGTTAACAGACACGAGAGGAACCACCAATAATGACAATGGCCCTCAAGGTACTATAGGTACAATCTACGGTATGTGAATTAGTGAGCTGACATAGAACACCCACAAAATCATTCAATCAAAGGTCAATAATGAAAACCTTGCATCGAATGTGAAGAACCTTCCATTGAGGCATGCAGGCTCCAAGGTACCGGAAGGGAGTCTCTAGATCAGCTTCCCGGATAATAATCTGAAGTCGACAGGAAGTGACCTTGATCGAAGGTAAGCCATAGTATTTCCCACATGATCGATGCGAGATAGAGGAAAATAATGTGTTGTGAATCAGGATCAGATGAGAATCAGAAGAAGGTTGAAACTTTGCATAGGTCAACTTCTCTTGAACATATCGGCGGCACGACAGTGGATTTGGCAGTATTTGACATCAAAATATCAGGGGTCATGATGACGAGGCAAAAGAGAATATGAGAGGCCAAAAGGGATTACCCAAACCCATGGAGGCAAACGGATAATGAGGTGAGATGTCCCTAAACCGAGACGAATACAGACAAGTGCCATGTTCAAGAGCGACATACTACCGACACGACGATGAATGATACTGGTTCCATTTTTCTCCACCATTTCTGGCGAGTACCTCTTTATTTTTATACCATCTTGAAGAGGATAGCATATGCTTGTAATATAAATCCATCCTTCGGACGAATCCATCCTAGTACATTTAACGAGCCCTAGGAAGGAGAAACTCGAATATCGTCATTACGATTGAATCCGATGTCATCAGGGTTTAGCGAGTCTGAAAAAGGAAGAAATCAACGTCTTTTCATGTTTAGAGATTTTGAAAAGACAACAGAAAAGTAAACTCCAACAGTCCCTTTTCGTAAATAGTTCCTCATATCCGAAAAGGTAGAAAACTATGTGTGAGAAAACCTCCTAGTCGTGATAGGCTAGGGTATTCCTTTTTCGTAAATAATCTATCCCAGCCCGAAAAAGGGGTAAACGTATACTGGGTAGATGTCGTTTCGTAGCCACTTTAACGAGATCAAAACGACAAGCGACTCGGCAATATTTTCATTTTTAGAGAGTCAGAAAAGAGCTGAAAGGTGACTCCTCCTGGAGGAACGAGTGGTATAAAGGGTAGCAACTGGTTCCGGTGATGGTGGAACTGCTCTGAAAAAATAAAGGTTAAGAGGCTGGCTAACACGACCACTCATCGCAGCGGTTCCTCAGGAATGGGTAAAACAACCAAGTGAAGGCATATGATCAGCCAAGAAGATAGTGACGATGGAGTGAGAAAACCAAGGCTCATCTGGCAAGACAGGCTGATAAAATGGCAATCACAAGAGGTAAAATGGGAAAGGTTTCATTTTTACACAAGCTTGAAATCAAGAAACCTTGCTTGAAGTTGGTTTCATTTTTACACAAGCTTGAAACAAAGATAAACTTTGCTTGAAACCGGTTTCATTTTTACACAAGCTTGAAATGGAAACAAACTATGCTTGGAAAAGTAAGCATGCCCCTAGCATGGTGACTCAATTCGAGGTACATGCCCCCCAAGCTTCAATCCATATGAAAGGCAGATGGAGTGAAGGTTCAAATTACAAGATCAAGAGAAATACTCGACTGGGATTTTACGAGATCGTATCAAAGACTCGAATTGAACAGGATGGAAATTGTTTCATTATTTCATGAGTTGACACATTAAAAGAACTATCCTCGGGACACCTTGGTTCATAAATGAAGGAGAAATCAACTCGCGGATGAGCGATCCCCACCTACTAGCCCAGATTGGGTCTAGCAACAATCGTATCACGCTAAGGCGCAAGTTCCTAATTGCAATAGACCAAATTGCGAAGAAGGCCTACCTTAAGTCCAATGTTGTTGTTCGTAGAGAAGATAGCGCTCTCGTTTCCTTGCTCCGGCAGATCAAAATTCTCCCACTTGTCGCGATCGAACACCTGCACACACAAGAAACACAACGAGCACACAAGCGTAAACCCAATATATGCAATTATGTATCAGTCAGAGAAGATACAACTCATAATCACAATGAACAATACGAGTGGAACCATAACCAAAGTCGCTTATCATTAATTAATACAAAGAAAGATACAACCTAGCTCTGACGCTGAATCCTCCTTCGGCGGGTCGACAGCGGAATACGTCTTGGTAAAGCTCGTCGGGAATGGGACAAGCCTCTCTCTTCGGTTGTCTTGAAAATAATATCCTTGCTATTGATTTGGCTCTATGAGGACTATCAAGGCTCTTGCAACATTATTTAGGCTATGAAGGCTCTTGGAGACTAGCTTGCAAAGGAAAATGGCAAGCTTATATAGATGGTGGAAGGGGAGTTGGGATCCCTACAATCATGGGATTGGCCCTATCCTCAAGGAAGCTTCCATGAGAGGTGGAAAACTACTTCCTCTACATGGGGATCCGGAGCCAAACCTCCCAAATAAATTTAGAGACAAGTTTAGGAATTGGTTGGAGTCAATCTTCCGCCATTTTTTTTTTTTAAACACTCCTTAATAAGCCTAGCGTGGGTACAACACTGAGACAGTGCGCCAGCTGACGCGCCCTCTTTGGAGGATTTCCCCCATTGGCGCGAGGGCTGAATTGACTAGTCGCGCCAAAGAAAAAAGGATATTTTTAGGTTTTTTCACAAGGAATTGTCTTCAGGGGAATGAATGTCCTTGTTTAGGGGGATGCCATTAAAGTGGTTTCAGGTCATGTCACTGCTCACAGGTCATGGAATAAGCCCTCCAATGTGCGGGACGAGGGATTGAAGGGTCGGTGACAAATTGCTGTGTAACAGATGCCCCCTAAAGCATGAGGCTCGAGAGAGAGAGAGAGGGGTGAAATGCTTTACGAGAACGTGTCCAACTGAAAACACTGCCGTCGGAAAACCTACGTAGAGAAATACAATTGATATCTCAAATACATGATATATGTGGTATGGGCGCAGCCATCCATAACAGAGTATACAATAATCCAGATCCAAGGCATGGACGCAGCCATCCAATGAGGATCGATAAATAGACTCAGGCATGGTCATTGCCATCCAATGAATGAGTCATGTAACCAATCAGAATAATCCACATAATCGCAGCTTGGATTCTAACAAACAAAATCCAGGGTCTTGCGCTCCATCTCGACCCGAACAAAGTACAAGTTCAAGCATGTGAATAAGTGAGCTGAAGTCGAACATGCAAGAACATCGTCTAATTACCAGCTAATGATGAAATTTGTTAACAGACACGAGAGATACCACCAATAGTGACAATGGTCCTCAAGGTACTTATAGGTACAATCTACGGCATGTGAATCAATGAGCTGGCGTCGAACAAGTGTGACTATCAGTTGTGACTATAGTGATGCATTGATTGCATCCAACACTCAGTGGAGATGCCAATGAGGATTTTGTGAGCAAGGCTGGAGTAATTCGAGTTCATTGAGAGCCATTCTTCAGCAGGGATTGCGCAGTAGAGGCAAGCTAGCAGGTGGCAAAGATCGGTGTATGGATTTGCAAGATCGGGCCTAATTAGTGTGTAGAGATTGTATGGTACTGAGAGCTTGATATGATCAGCTTTGTATGAGGATTCTTACATGATCTCTATGACATATATTATATACAGATAGTTGGGGTTTTCAGATTCAGGCTTTCCCGTTAAACAACTGTGTTAATGTGTGTGAATTTTTATTGTTTCATGTGTGCATTGCAATCTTGATTTAATTTCCGCAAATGATCAATGGTGGAATAGATTATGTATTTTGCATGAAGTTAAAATAGTGTGATATCAGGAGAATCTTGGACATATAACACATAAGTTATATAATTTCTACATTAATGTCAAAGCTATGAAAACTGAGAGATCCAAGGTTCAATTCCCTCGATTTTGACCTGATTTACAGAGAGGAGGACATTTTGTAGACCCCCAAATGTTTACTAGTAGTTATGTGTCAAGCGGGTTGTTGGGTTCCTTCGGGATACAAAAAAAAAAAAAAAAAAACTCTTTAAATAAATAAATAAATAAAAGTCAAGAAGAAGTACAAAAGTATCTAGCAATTTTATGTCCAAACTATACAAAAAAATAATGCTCACCATGAATTCCCATTGAATAGTATGGTAAGTTGTGGTGTCTGTAAACAAAATCACAACATAATTTAGTTCCTCCAATTCCTAGTTTGCATACTTTATATGAGGGAATTGAGGAAAATTTAGAGTGATTTTGCTTTATAAACCAACAAAGGCAATGACTTCCTCAACGTATATTCAAGGCATGCATTATAAACAACCTTAGTTTTTTAATCCTTCTTGGTGTAATCAAATGAAAATTTCTACAAACTATTGTCATCCCACTCCTCATCATTGGCTAAATCAAATCCCATCTACACAGTCATGGTAATATAAAACCCCTAAAAGATAAAAATCAATGTTCTTTCCATACCTGCAATGTCAAAAAACCTATTGGGTTTTCATTAATAACCATGGAGACCTAAATAAGGCTAGATACAACAAGAACACTAATCACTCATGCCACTTTGTCAACATATAATAGTTCCCAACCTTAAACAAAAACACTATTACCTACCCGAACTCCACCAAATCCAAACAATGATTAATTATTTTAGTGAATATGTAGTAGTGAGATGATTATCCATCCTACCTACTCCATAGAACTTGTTCTCGATAATGAACTTCATCTTCTTTTTAAGGAATATGGTGGCAATTCCTTTACCACTCATCATCACTAAGAAAATAGAATAAGAGAATATACTCACATATAATCCTTCAAGATAAACCAAAACAAATTTTTCCTCAATCAAAACAAGAAAAACCAAAAGAAAATCCACCTTTTATATAAAGCTTACAATAGAATAAGATAAATCCTCAACTGTATTTTGACTTCTTAGGGACACTGTGAAATATGTGTGTCATAATTCCTCTAATCAAGAGATCAAGGATGTTCCTACATACATGAAGTATATTAAAGAACTATTACTATATAAACTAGGGATGAAAAAGAAATATCCACATACCATCCATGTCATAGGTCATCTAGCTGATCTTATGATATGGAAGGTCATTAATCCTAAATATTTCAATATAGGTAGCCTTGGGGTAAGAATGCACACAACTAATTGGTTGATACAAAACACTTTTCTATACTCAGAAGCGTCCATGAATTTCATGACTAAATATGCCATAGAAATTTTAAGCTTCAAGAGTTACCAAGACAAATCCCTACTATTCTCTAGATTCCTAATATCCTAGTATTAGTAAAATCTTGCGAATACCTTGTACACTTCATGATTCCATAGATAAAATTTAAAGTAGGTGGATACCATTTGATCCTTAATATGCCTTGGTTTGGAAACAACATCGATCCTTACATTCAATGCAAATTCAGTGGACATGGCTAACACTCATGGATGAAATATTAAAAATCTCACTTTATACCCTCCAAATAAACCTTTTCTAGAAGTTGAGGAGCCACTTCGGGTTGATCTATAGGAACAGATATACCCTATGGAGCTAATGCTGATTCCACCCTCACAATTGGTAATATTCAGCGTTTAAAAATCTAGATGAGGATACCGTGGTTTCCATTTTCGTGTGAATATCAATCCTATAGAAATCCAAATTGGGGAATATATTAAATAATTTATTGATAATGAACTTACCAGTGCGCTAAAAGATGAATCTACAAGAGAAAATGGTTTGTATATCACTATATACGCATAATATGATTTACAATTGAATTATCCAAAAAAATAATTAATACAATGGAGATTATTTTAAATAAAACATTTAACATCAACAACCAATTAAGTTCCCTTAAATAGAAAGAACTAGTTAATTTAAAACATACAAATTATTTTGATTGCGAATACCAATATATGAAGGGAGTTTATCCTAGTATTTGTAAACATCATATCCATATTAGTGAAAACATACACCGCATTTGACAACTTCAACGTCAAATGAATCCTACTCTTAAATATTGTGAAACAAAGCTATACAAATTGCTATATATCGGCTCCATTTATCCAATCTTCGACATCAATGGATTTCCCAGCTAGTCATTGAAAATGGTGAGTTTCAATGGACTAATGAGATTTCAACAAGGCTACTTGAAAAGGATTTCTTTCCCTTTCCTTTTATTGGACAAGTACTAGATGCCTTATTTGGAAAAAATAATTTTCCTTGCTTAATGATTTTAGTTGCTACGACTAGATCCAAATTGTTATGGAGGAATAGGATATGGTAATATTTACTTTCCCATGAGATACGTTTTCTTATATAGTCTTTAATTTTGCCTTATATAATTCCCCTACCACATTCCAAATAGCTATGCTCAACATATTTTCAAATCTAGTCAATGATTGTGTTGAAGTCTATGTGGATGATTTCACAATATATGGTAATTCTTATGAAGAATCATTGGTTAATATGAAAAATGTGTTGCAATATTGATATGATATGAGCATATCCCTCAACAATGATAAATGTTTTATACTAATGAAGGAGGGAATAGTATTAGGACACTGAATCTTAGCTTCATGAATTGAATTTGACCTTACCACATTTTTTGTTATCTAAGAATTACCTATAGAGTAGAAGAAACATGATGTTTGTAGATTTCTTGGACATGTTGGTTACTACCAAAGGTTCATATATTATTTTATAAAAATAGCAACATCTCTCTTGGTCCTTCTTACTCTGGATGTCAACTTTTGATGGATTGAAAAAGGCTAAAAATATTGAAAGAAAAACATATTTTATCCCACCCACACACACACACACACACACACACACACACACACATATATATATATATAAGGAACGATTATGAATTTTATTAGAAAAAAAATTTGGGATCTATCCCAAAATCGATACAATTCTTCAAGATTACCATTGATCCATGCTGGATTGAGCATATAGGCTCAATCTTGTCTTTCAAATTGTTACCCCAAAAAACAAAGATTTCATTCCCATTCAAACTTAAAAGTTTCTAGAATACCCCCAAAATCAAAATACATTTACATTCTATTTTAATATTTACCAAAGGGGTTTAGAATATTGTGGCCAAACTAATTCATCTTCTTTTTTGGACCCATTTTTTGGGGGGCTTGTTCCTTCTATTCCTACAAATCCTTTCTCTTTTTGAATTCAAGATCTCGTTGATAATTGGTTGATTACCCAACTTCTTATTTTGTTCTACTTCTCGTTCTCGAACTATTTTTTTGGACGACGCCTTTCTTCCTATGGATTTTTGTTTCCTAACTACTGCCTTCATCCACTCAATTTATGGTTTGAAACCTTTTCGAGTGACAAATCCTACGATGGTTGTGCCTCCTTCAGATTTTTCGACTTCATGGAATTTGGGTTGAATATTAGATATCGTATGCTCATGTTCCTTTTCCTTCAGTGGCTCGATTTCATTGAATTTCCCATATTCTTGATTTTATTATTCATTTATTTCAACTAGGATCTCTTGATTCAAGCCAAGGATTACTCTCCCCTGTTATTCTTCTTCATTGATTTTCAACACTTCAAATGGATTGAAAATGTTGGGGCATCATTTTTGTTTTATTTTTTCTGGGTTTTCGTTGCAACATTTTCCCCACAATTTCTTCCTTCCTTTGATTTTTCCACTGCTCTCCTGATTGTTCAATTGACTCCTAGCCCTTGATACCTGCAACCTTGGGGAGTTCTCTAATGAAGTGATCATATTCATGATAATGGCTATATTTGAAGGGTATTTTCTCATAATCTAGGGTTTGACAATTAACCTAGTCTCCTAAGGTTTATTTCATAAGGCGAATCCTTTTCCAGAACTACCTCTACATAGATATATTCACAGGACCCTTTCTGATTTTCCTTCTCCAAGTATTTTCCAACTTGGTTTCCAATTTCCTTAAGGAAAATATCACTCCAACAAGATAAGGGGAGTCACGAAATATTCACCCATACAAGAATTACAGTGGTAATATCCTCATAGGGGTTGAGATATAAATGCCACTTATTCAAATACATGACTTCCTCATAGGGGTTGAAATATAAATGCCACTTATTCAAATACATGACTCTAGATCCAAAGAAGTACATCCCATTTCTAAATATGATCACAACTCTATCTTTCTTCAATTCAAACAAAAAGGAGAAATATCCATTCTCGCAAGTGAACAATGCATTATCTCTTTTCATCATTCGTCGCCATGTATTATCTATCCAGCCTTCCACCGATCGAGGGGATGCCACATCTCAGAGAATTTCACAATGAGTTCCCTCTATAAGTACACGAACGAGGTATTTTAGGTACTGAAGGGAAGGGCCACTGACAGAATATGTTCCACTCGCTTGACGAATTTGGATTTTGGTTCTTTGTTCATGCATTCTTCATCAAAGCTTCAACCAGGGGCTTGAATGTAATCTACTCAACATTCTACACAAAAGCATGTGGGAGAGGGGGAGGCACCCCCTACAGGGTCTCCAACAGGACGTCACAACTAGGGTTTCTTTTCCGGCCACGAAGTCATTCCTCTATGAAATTATATTTTAAAGTTATTTGCAAAATACCAAATCTTATCCCCTATAATAAGATGTCTTGATTGTAATATTTATTTTCACATCCACACTAACACTTCAGAAAAATCCTAAGGTGTTGTTTTATAATAGAAAGAGGTTGGTGAGAAGCATGTCATTTATTACATAAGTGAAGATTATTTCTAGAGCTGGGCTAAACTATGTTGTTATTCAGAAGGAATTTCTTGTAGCAGTATATGGCACCAACAAAATTAAACACTCTGAATATCCATTTTTTGTTTACACATACTATTCTACTATTAGATATTTTATGAATAAACCTTTCGTTAGTGGTATGTTGTTAGGTGTTTTCTTTTGTTACAAGAACTTTATCTAACTATGATTGAAAATATTGGTTGAGAAAATGTGGTTATAGATTTCTTTCCTTTGTTAGAAAACAACATACAAGATGTCATTGAGAATGTAATTTTTCTCAAAGAGAATTTATTTGTTGTTTCCTTGCAAAAATTGACAATGAAAACCATCTTTTTATTGGAAGGTTTCACCAACACTTTTCTCATAAAGAATGTTGCAAAATCTCCAGAAAAAGTGTTCCATACAATTAGATTTAGGGATATTTATTTAATATGGGACCTGAACATGTGCTTTGTTGTTGCCTATTGTTGAAATTGGAAACAAGAAGAGGCTTTTAATTTAATTTTACCTTAATTAAATTAGAAGTAAATTGTAATTCCACATCACATGACAACTTGTACGAATTAAATGAGTTGGGAAGACTTAGTTAGCTCAGTTAATTCGAGTTGGGAGTCAAACTGGAGGCATGTACAATTCTATCTAATTTTTATCGGGTCTAGTTACAGTTTACTTTGAGTTGTAAATGTTTAACTTAATTATTTGAGTTAAAACTAGTTTAATTAGTTCTAACTGATGGAGGAGCTAGTGCGAGGTCTAGTGAATTAAATATGATTTAATTCACACGCAATTATCAATTGGATAACTAAATATTCTCTATAAATATTTGTTGCATGTCAGTTATGAGGAAGACCTAGTCGAGATTGGAGTTAAAGGGAAGTATACTATTAGTTGTATAATTATAAAATTGTACAAGTCATGCATGTGTTCAACAGGATGCCTTGAATTTATTTCACAATAAATTATTGGTAATATTCTAATTAATAGGGGATCAATTTCCCTATGGATTTCACAAGTAAGGCTGAGCATCCAGAGGAAAGAAATTGGTTAATTATTGGACAAAACTTGCTTGGATCAGAGTGAGACAGTTAGAGATAATGTAGAGAGATCTCAAGCCTGAGAGAAGCATTGTATTATTTCATATTATTGACTTAATGAAATATACACATAATGGGTTTTTTAGCTCAGGATTTCCCCAGATAAATATTTGTGTTTGGCGATTGAAATTATCTCTTTCTTTTTCATGTGATTATGTGATCTTAATTGGTTTCTGCAATTTGTAGAATAGATTCAAGTATTTTGTTTTAACATATTACAAGATCAGTTGAATCTATGTGGATTTTCTACATGGTATCAGAGTAGGAATCACTATAGAAGAGAAGAATACGAGTTTGTTTTGAACAGGTGAATCGAATTTGCAGATTTATTCTTCAAAACCAACAACAAATCATGATGTGTTTTTGTGCATTGTTACTCAAGTATTCCCTTAACGACAGTTCGAATTACATAGCTTGGAAGGACATGATTGAGGCAGTGTTGGAGGAAAACGGGTAGAATGAATTCATAAACAGTGATATTCCCAGGCCCACAGAAATAGATGCTCAAAATATTGATGCATGGAAGAAGAATGTAGCAAAGGCAAGAAGGAATATATTAGAAGGATTTTGAGATCATATTGTCTCGAACCTCCATGGAAAGGAAATTCCATATGCTATTTGGAATTCCTTAACAATTTTTTTTGAAAACAACAACAACCACAGGAAGCTAGCGCTGAAGTAAAAGCTCAGAAAAAATCAAGATGGAGACGGGCGACATGATACCAAATTACTTGACAAAGTTCAGTAAATGTCGAGATGAGCTTGGAAGTGTTGGTGTGATAGTTTCCGAGGATGATCTAGTGATCCTAACACTTCTAGGCCTTCCCAAGAGCTGGCATAGCTACCAAGATTCAGTTAATGGGAGGGAGAAGCTACCAGATTAGGAGTGATTGTGCAGGTACGACTTGGTATAAGAAGAGATTCAACATAATACTAGAGATGGATCCTCATCAAAGACTGATGATGAGGAGAATTGTTCCTTGGCTAGAAAGGCGAAGAAAGGGAAAGGTAAGGCATCCCATTCCAAATTAGATTCTGGTCTACATGGAAAGAAGAATGACTTGTCGACCATAATTTTTTTTAATTATCATGAGCTTAGACACTATGCTACAAAGTGTTCGCTCAAGAACGCCGAAAATAAGCCCTCGGGAGGAGAGGCAGGTGAAGAAATTTCTTCACAATTCCAGTTTGATTTCACTCTCATCGCATGCATGGTGTCATCAATGATGTGTTATGTGTGGTATTTGGATAATGGAGCTTAATTCCATATGACTGGCAACAAATAATTATTCAATAACTTGGAGGAGATAGATCTCCACATGCACATCAAGAAGGGAGATGACGAGAGCTATATCGTGAATTACATAGGTACAATTACCTTTCAGAAGGAGTCTACTACTCCTCTCATAATAAAATATGTCATGTATTTTATTAGTTTAAAGAATAATTTAGTTTCAGTTGTTATGTTGGAAGACCGTGGCTATGATGTGATATTTAGCAAAGGAAAGGTGCTCCTTCGTCACAAATCCATGGGACGGGTAAAGAATATTGGGGTTCCAATAAAGAACCTCTACAAATTGGATGTAGAAGACTATGCTGCCTTGAGCATGAAAGCAAAGAAGGTGTAGAGCCGAGACATCAGTGAGTTATGGCATAGAATATTGGGCCATCTACACCATGACGCTTTTAATATCATGTAGCATATTTCTATAAGACTTCCGAAGGGTGCACTTGAGCAACAAGATACATGCAAAGGTTGTACATTGGGGAAGTACACCAAATCTACCTTTCATGATAAGGAAAACCTAGCAAAGGCGATCCTTGAAATATTTCACTCAGATGTGTGTGGAATGATCTCAATAACCTCCATAGAAAAACGCATGTGTTATTTGATTTTTGTAGAAGAATTTTCACGCGAGTGTTGGTTATTCTTCATGCAGAAGAAATATCGGATGTTCTCAAAGTTTTGTGAGTTCAAAGCACTTGTCACGAAAGATACAGGGAAGAAGGTGAAGGCTCTCAAGAGCAACAACGGTGGAGAATATTTCTCTAACGAATTCAATAAATTATGTGCTTAAGAAGGAATTCGATGAGAATTGATAACACCTCATAACCCACATCAGAATGGGGTTGCATAAAGGAAGAAAAAAACTATTATGAGAGAAACATGAGCGATGTTGCATGATCAGGGCCTATCGTTGCACTTGTGGGCTGAAGCATGCAACAAAACAATATTTGTGCAGAACAGAAGTCCTCATCGGATTTTTGGGATGAGTACACCATAGGAGGCTTTTTCATGTAAGAAACGTGGCACATTTTAAAATTTGTGTTTCATCAATTTATTTCCATGTGACCAAATATGCCAAGAAGAAGCTAGAGTCAACATTAACTGAATTGGGAATATTTGTGGGGTACACCTATATACCTCACAACTATCGGGTGCACTTGCTAGCACATAGGATGATAATGGTCAGAAGAGATGTGAAATTCAATGAAGAGAAGGTCATATGAATTTCCCTTGAGAGGGAGCCTCAGTTGCATGCAGTTGAGGAGCTCTTAACTCCAAAAGAAGAACCTCAAGATATGGAGCAGCCATAAGTAGAGGAACAAAGAGTGGAAACACCCACTCTTGGAGAGACATCATGAGACGGAAGGAAGCACACCAAAGATGTTGATAGGTTGGTGCTTGATGCTAGAGAGAATGTGGGAGCACCCACATCACAACGCAGGAAGAGAAGGTCCCAGAGCGGTACACTGGCTACATGGATCTTTTGAGCTAGAGTGTATAGATAGAGCCCTCTTCTTTCGAGGAAGAAATGCAACAACTAGTTTGGTTTGATGCCATGGTTGAGGAGTATGACTCCTTTGGTTTTAAACTCATGTGGTGATCATTTTTTAGCAATGTGGATAATCCAGAAAGTTTTTTAAAAAAAGAGTATGACTCCATTATCAAAAACAATGCATGGGAATTTGTACCAAGACCATAGGGGAAGTCAGTTGTAGGATCCAGGTGGATCTACAAGGTGAAGCAGGAAACATATGGGGGTGTGGAGAAACAGAAGGCCAAATTTGTGGCCAGAGGGTTCTCTCAGGTGGAGGGGATTGATTATGAGGAGACCTTTGCACCAGTCACAAGGTACTCTTCAATCAGATCCATCCTTTCACTTTCAACATATATGGGATGTCAGATATATCATATGGATATAAATACAACCTTCCTCGACAGAGTGATTCAGGAAGAGGTGTACATTGAGCAGCCAGAATATTTTGAGACCTTTGACAAAGAGTCGTGTGTCTGCAGACTCAAGAGAGCAATGTATGGACTGAAGCAAGCACCTCATGCTTGGTACACCAAGATTGAAAGCTAATTCACTGGGTTGGGATTCACCAAGAGTGAAGAATATGTGAATATTTACCATATTGTGGTAGAAGGTAAAATTTTGATCATTGTAATTTATGTTGATGATTTGATACTGACAAGTGATGAGCTTCTCATCAAGTCTTGCAAATAGGATCTTGCAAGAGAATTTGAGATGAAGCATATTGGGCTCTTGAATTATTTCATAGGATTTGAAATTTGGAAAAGAGATGGGGATCTATTTGTATATCAGGGTAATTATGCCAATGATATTTTGAAGAAGTTCCACATGGAGGGCAACAAACCCATGGAGACTCCTCTAGTAGGAAATTGGAGGAAGGAAAATGCTAATTTAGGTGAAGTAGTAGATGATACCATCTATAGGTAGCTTGTGGATTCACTCATGTATTTGGTGAACACACGACCAAATTTATGATATGCATTTAACTAGATTAGTCAAGCTTTGGTTAATCCTACCAAGCTCTTTTGGAAGGCAAGCAAGCATGTGTTGAGATACCTCAGAGGCACTACAAAGTTTGAGCTATGGTACCGACAAATAGAGGGAGTGAAGCTTCAAGGCTTCACAAATGTAGATTGGGCAAGGAGTCCACATGACAAGAAGAGCACATCAGGGGGCATATTTAGCATTGGGTTGACAACAATTTCCTGGTACAATAAGAAGTAGAGATCAATTACACTCAGTTTAGTAGGGGCAGAATACATGGTTTCTAGTCAAGCAACACGTGATTCCATCTAGATAAGGAAGATACTTTTTGGTTTGTTTGGTTGATAGATGGATCCGATGGTGATTTATTGTGATAATCAGGGTTGCATCAAACTCTCAGTTAATCCAATTTTTCATGACAGGTCCAAGCATATTTATATCAGGTATCACCATCTCATAGATTGTGTGTAGAAGAGGATTATGTCATTAGAGTACATTCCCACAGAGGAGAAGGATGTAGACATCTTGATGAAGGCACTGTCGAGAGGAAAATTTGAGTTTGTTAGGTCCCTATATTACTAGTTTAGTCCCTTATTTTTATTAGTATAGCCCCTTTATTGTTATTGTTGTACCCCTTTAACCCCAATATTGTTATTACTGTGCCCTTACATTATTATTGTTAGGTCGGCTAGGATTATATTGTGGCCCCATGGACTCCTATATATACAAGGAGGTTTTGGTCATTTTTATCATCCAAGAATTGTTCATTTATGTAATGTATTGGAGGTTGCCCCGTTGAAGTGGCTAATTTCTAAGGTGTTGATCTCTTTTTTCTTCTATTTTTGGAGCTGGTTTCACAACATTTGGTATCAGAGCTTTGGATTCTAGGGTTTCAATGCTCCAAACAGGTCATAGTGGAATTTTCGCTATAATTTTTTTTTTTTTTTTACGAAGGGTCAGAAGCTGAAAATCTTAGAGAGAGAAGCCCAAATCCTAAGGAACATCGTCGCAAAATTTCAGAGTTTGGTTCGCAATATTTTCGGAGATATGATCTATGGAAGTTAAGGATTTTTGTAGGCTCCTGAATTTAACCTAAATAGGTCATCGCAGAATTTTCGCTATAATTTTTTGTCTACGAGGTTTAAAAATTTGAAATTTTCAAAAAGAGAAGCCTAAATCCTGAGGAACGTCATGGAAAATTTTCAATTACGTGGCTAAATTCTAGATATGAACGTGAAACTTTTAATCGGTTTCAATCAGTCATTGATATTCATAACTATCTCTCTGAGAATTAGATTGGAATTCTGTAAAGAATGGCCACAAGTACATGGACCGTAGTTTCCGTTCTATAAATTTCAGAGGTGAAGGATGAAACAATGACACGTGGCAAGTCATACAAGTTTTCTCTACTGAACTAGTCCATAATTAGGTCATTGTGGGAGATTGGACATAACTTTGACTTGAATTATCCAAATCAGGTCAGACCTGTGGCATTCGAAAAAGGATTCAGAGGGCTACCTTAGGGCTAAATTTTAGATATTGAAGATCCTAAATCACAAAGATAATTTATTTTCAATATCGAGCTCCACAAAAGCAAGAAAAAGGTGTGTAATTTTTTCGAATTACATAAGTCTCATTTGAAAAAATTAGTTTGAATTTATTCCAAGGGCATATTGAAGAATAGATATCAGTATTAGGTTCTAAAATCCCCCCTAAAAAGAATTCAACACCCATTAAGCCTTCATAAGGCTCTACTATGACTCATGAAGACAAAGAAATGCAACATGAGATATCAAAATTACAAGAGCAAGTGCACCTATCGCAAAGAGAAACAAAAAATGAAATGGAAGTTTTGAAGAAAGGCATGGAAACTAAGATGGATGGTTTGAAGAAAGGCGTGGAAGCTAATATGAATGGTTTGGAAGTTAATATGGATGGCATGGAAGTTGGCATGGAAGCTAAGATGAATGACATGGAAGCTAAGATTGATGAAAAATGGAAAACATGAGGAATGATCTAAAAGTAGACATCGAAGGTTTGGCAAAGTTGATACAAAAAATGTTTCCTAATGGCGAAAATATAGTAGAGGAAACTCATGATGATAAAAAAATAAATGTTAATCGTGATTTCACAAACTCTAATGCTGGATGGAAGAACCACCATATTCCAAATATGGATATGAGGAATTTTGATGGCAAGGATACCGTAACATGGATACTACAGATGGATCGATATTTTGATCTCAATAATGTGCAAAACACACAAAAGGTATGCATTGCAACTTTACATTTAGAACAAAATACATTTTTATGGTATCGATGGCTTTGCTCCCATAAAAAAATTGTCACTTGGTCAATTTTTACGGAGGAAATGATAGCACATTATGAGGATACAACAAGCCACACCTTCTTTAGCCAATTGATAAATCTCAAACAAAAAGTTTTAGTGGTGGAGCACATTGAGGACTTCCAAAATTTGAATATAAGGGTAACAGATATTCCAGAGGAACACATGATTGATGTCTTCATAGGGACTTTAAATGATAACATCCAACATGAAGTTCACGTTTAGGAACCTAATTCATTGGAAAATGCATTCAGGTTGGCAAGAAAAATTGAATGTGAAATTATGGCGACAAGGAAGCCTACCACTCACATATATAAATATGGAAGTCTTGCTACTCCTAGAATTCCACAACCTACAAGGTTGACACCACAATAATTGGAAGGAAAAAGAGCAAAAGCTTTGCTACAGTTGTGATAGAAAATACACTAAAATTCATAAGTGTGCTTAGAAGAAGTTATTTTACATAGATTGTGAAGAGGAAGAAGAAAATGAACAAGAATCTTCAAAAGAAGAGGATATACACCAGGAACTAACCCTAGAAGAGGAAGAAATGAGTCCGATCATATCTTGTAATGCATTGGCAGGAATTACCACTCCTAAAACTCTCAAGATAGAAGGACATATCAAGAAGAAAAATGTAATAGTGTTGATTGATTCGGGTAATACCCATAATTTTATTCATTGTAAGGTAGCCAAGGAATTGAATTGTTTCCTATACCCATCACCAGAATGTCAAGTGATGGTTGCAAATGGAGGAACTATAAATTTCTCTGGAAAATTCCATAATATCAAGCTAACCATGGGGGAATATGTATTAAATAGTCCAATGCTTTCCATTCAAATGGGAGGTGCTGATGTTGTACTAGGAGTACAATGGTTACAATCTTTGGGGACGATAGCTTTAAATTTTCAAGAACTTTTCTTGAAATTTTTTTTAGAAGGAAAGGAAGTTGAATTACGGGGTATCGCAGGGAATCCGGGAAAGATAATAAGCTCTAATGTCATGACAAATCTTCTGAAGAAAGAACAACGAGGCGTAATTGCACAATTATGCGCACTAGAAGTTCCAACATCAAAATCATCTATTTCTGCAGATCTCCAAAAAGTTTTGGACAATCATTCCCAAGGTGTTTTAAACTCCCAAAGGACTCCCACCTATTCGTGATCATGCTCATGCTATTCATTTGATTCTAGGAAGTGCTCCTCCAAACATTAGGCCTTATAGATTTACTTATGTCCAAAAGAGCGAAATTGAACGTATGATTGCAAAAATGTTAGAGGTTGGTATAATTCAACATAGTCAAAGTTCTTTCTCTGCTCCAGTAGTATTGGTGCACAAGAAGGATGGATCATGGTGCATGTGTCCGGATTATAGGGAGCTCAATAAGCTCACCATTAAAGATAAATTTCCCATTCCTGTGATCGATGAATTATTGGATGAATTACATGGAGAAATTTATTTTACCAAGTTGGATCTTCGTTCAGGATATCATCAAATTAGAATGAAGAATGAAGATATTCTGAAAGCAACATTTCAAACTCATGAGGATCATTATGAATTTTTGGTCATGCCTTTTGGCCTTACCAATGCACCTTATACATTTCAAGGGTTGATTAATTCCATTTTCAAACCCTTCCTTAGAAAAATTGTGCTAGTTTTTTTTTATGATATACTAATATACAACAGGTCTTGGAAGGATCATGTTCAACATGTTGAAAGGGTGCTCAAACTATTGCAAGAGAAACAATTATATGCAAAAAAATCCAAATGTTTCTTTGGGGTACAAGAGGTGGAATATTTGGGTCATATTGTATCTCATGAGGCTGTTAAGGTAGAACCTAACAAAATTAAAGCCATTATGGAATGGAAAGTCCCCACAACCATAAAGTAGATGCGGGGATTTCTGAGGTTAACAGGGTATTATCACAAGTTTGTTAAGAATTATGGGAGAATAGAAGCACCTATAACAATATTATTGAAGAAAGATGTATTTTCATGGACTCCTGAAGCAACTAAGGCCTTTGAATATATTAAAGAGGCAATGTGCCTAGCACCGGTCTTAGCTACGCCAAACTTCACAAAAACCTTTATTGTGGAATGTGATGCCTTAGAAAATGGAATTGATGTTGTTTTAATGCAAGAAGGAAGACCCATTGCTTTTGAAAGTCATCCAATCAAAGGAAAGTATTTATAGAAAGCTATTTATGAGAAGGAAATGTTAGCAATACTACATGCACTAAAGAAATGACGACCTTACCTAATGGGAAGACACTTGAAGGTAAAAACTGATCATGATAGTATTAATTTTTTTTTGGAACAAATACTATCTTCAGAAGAGCATCAAAAATGGGTGACAAAGATGTTGGGTTATGACTTTGAAATAATCTACAAAAAAGGGAAGCTAAATGTTGTTGCAGATGCACTCTCAAGAAAGAACGAAGAGATGGAAGAATTGCTTTGTGCCATTTCTATTATCCAACCAGATTGGATAACCAAAGAAAGGGATGAATGGAAGAAGGATCAAGAAGTGTGGACACTCATTCAAAAGTTGCAACGATATCCTAGTACATCTGATACATTTAGTTGGAAAAATGATTCCTTATGGTACAAATATCTCGTATAGCTTTGTAATAATTCCCAACTAAAACAAAATATTCTTTTGGAATTGCACACTTCTCCTTTCGGAGGACACTCAGGATTTTTAAAAACTTACCACAGGGTGAAGAATTTTTTTTTTTGGGATGGCCTTAAATATGATATTCAAAAGTTTGTGGCAGAATGTTTGGTTTTGCAGCAAAATAAAGTTGAGAAAATTAAGACCCCGAGTCTTCTACGACCTTTATCCATTCCAAGTCAACGTTGGGAGGATATTTCAATGGATTTTATCACGGGTTTACCTAAGTCCGAAGGAAAGAGTGTCATCATGGTGGTATTTGATAGAATTACCAAGTATGCACACTTTTGTGCATTATCTCATCCATTTAAAGCAAGTACAGTGGCTACTACATTTATGGACACAATTCAAAAGCTACATGGAAACCCAAAGATTATTGTGAGTGACAGAGATCCCATTTTTACTGGAAATTTTTGGACAGAGTTATTTTCTTGTTTGGGTACTCAATTAACTCATAGCTCATCTTATCATCCTCAATCCAATGGTCAAACTGAGATAGTGAATAAATGTTTGGAAGGATATCTTGTTGTTTTGTATATGATAAACAAACACAATGGATCAAGTGGTTACCTCTTGATGAATGGTGGTATAACACTTCCTTCCATACTGCAGTAAAAATGACCCCATTTATGGCACTTTATGGATATCATCCACCGCCCATCACATCATCTTAAGAGAAAATTCTAAGGTTCAAGCAGTGGAAGATCACATAGAGGATCAACAAGAAGTTCTCCAACTCTTAAAGGATAGCCTAAATTTGGCACAAAATCAAATGAAACAACAGGCAGATCAACATCGCAGCTAGAGAAGTTTTGATGTAGGAGACTGGGTATTTTTACGGCTACAACCATACAAACAAATGTCCGTCAAGCAAGCTAATAAGGAAACTCAATTATCTCCACAGTACTATGGTCCTTACAAGGTGTTGCAAAATATTGGTACTATGGCATACAAATTGGAGCTTCCTGCTTCTTCGTGAGTGCATCCAGTTTTCCATCTTTCATGCTTAAAGAAGGTTATAGGTGAAAATCTTCTAGTTCAAACAATATTGCTAAAACTTGACGAGGAAGGAAAAATCATATTGGAACCTGAAGCGGTCACGAAAGCAAGAACTCGACAGCTATGAAATCGATCAATTTTAGAGTATCTCATTAAGTGGAAGAACTTACCCACTGAAGATTCTACATGGGAGGATGAGAATTTTATACAAAAGCACCCAGAGCTACTCAAGCGTTGAGGACAAGACTTTTTTGAAGGAGAGGGGCATGTTAGGTCCCTATATTACTAGTTTAGTCCCTTATTGTTATTAGTGTAGCCCCCTTATTGTTATTGTTGTACCCTTGTAACCCTAATATTGTTATCATTGTGCCCTTACATTATTATTGTTAGGTCGGCTAGGATTATACTGTAGCCCCATGGACTGCTATATATGGAAGGAGGTTTTGGTCATTTGTATCATCCAAGAATTGTTAATTTATGTAATGTATTGGAGGTTTCCCCCTCGAAGTGGTTGATTCCTAAGGCGTTTATATCTCCTTTATTCTATTTTTGGAGATGGTTTCACAACAGAGTTCCACAGAGGAAGGATTGGGGTAGAAGGCAATCTGTTTCATGTTGAGAGGGAGTGTTGAAATTGGCAACAAGAAGAGGCTTCTAATTTAATTTTCCCTTAATTAAATTACAATGAAATTTTAATTCCACATCACATGACAACTTGTATGAGTTAACTGAGTTGGGAAGACTTAGTTACCTCAATCAATTCGAGTTGGGGGTTAAACTGGAGGCATGTAGGGTCCTCTCTAAGTTTTATGCGGTCCAATTACAGTTTCATTTGAGTCGTTATTGTTTAACTTAATTATTTGAGTTAAAATCGGTTTAATTAGTTATAACTGATGGAGGAGCTAGTAAGAGGTCCAGTGAATTAAATATAATTTAATTCACATGCAATGATCAATCAGATAACTGAATATTCACTATAAATATTTTTTGCATGTCAGTTCTGAGGAAAATCCAGTTGAGATTGGAGTTAAAGGGAAGTATACTATCAGTTGTATAATTAGAAAATCAACAAGATGCCTTGGATGTACTGAAAAAATCAATTATTGGGAATTTCCTAATTAATAGGAGCTAAATTTCTCTAGGGATTGCACAAGCAAGCCTCATCATCCAAAGGCAAAAAATTGATTAAGTGGACCAAAATTTCTTGGATTAGAGTGAGACAGTCACAGATAGTGCAAAGAGCTCTCAATCCTGAGAGAAGCATTTTATTATTTCATATTCTTGAAACAATTCAATATATAGATAGCAGGGCTTTTAGCCGAGGCTTTCCCCAAATAAATATTTTTGTTGTGCGATTGAAATTATTTATCTTTATTTTTCTTGTGATTATGCGATCTTAATTGGTTTCTGCAATTTGTAGAATAGATTCAAGTATTTTGTTTTAGCATATTACAAGATCAGTTGTGAAATATATGTGGATTTTCTACACCTATGTGAGGATGGAGTATATGACGTTCTTTTTCTTCTCATGATGAACCAAATATAGATTATTTTTTTTGCAAGAGGAATGCTTTTAAAATTTTGCATGTTGGGTATTATTGACTAACCTTCATATGTTAGGGAATATGTCAACAAATTTGATGAATGCTAGCAGATGGATATGCTTAATCAAGTTGATTAGATTCATATATGTTTTTATGTTTCTTTGGAACCATTCAACAAAATGGGCATGGATTTCATTTGACCAATTAGTCCTCCTTCTAGCCAGAAACAATTTTTTTTTGTTCACATTGGTCATCTTACAAATGGGTTTAGGTAAAGGTGTCATTGAATGTTAAAGAAGGAAAGGTAGTTGAGCTTTTATAATGGATTATCTTCACTAGATTCAATTTTCCAAAGGAGATAATGAAAAATAAAGGTCCCTATTTCACTTCACAACTCATCCAAAGTTTTTCTTATCATCATATGATTTTTCATAAGAATACTACCTCCTACCATTCATAGGCTAATGAAAAGGTTGAGGTTACAAACAAATAACTTGAGAATATTTTGACGAAGGAATTTTAGCTTCATGGGAAATACTAGGACAATATACTTGTTGAAGTATTTTGGACCTATAATACTTGGAAATACACCATTATATATACACCTTATGAGTTGGTGTATCAAAAAATTGCTATATTACCCATCTATTTTGAACTAGATGATTCGGGCATACAAAGTGGATACACTCTTTAAAAAAGGCGATGTTTAAATACATACTATGGATGAAAGGAATTCAATTCTCGTTAATGGACATAAAATAAAATTTTACGAGAACCTATTGACCAAGGAAGCATTTGTGTTTTCTCTACAAGGTCAGGCACACCATTTGAGTGTGATTAAGGGTATTTGTTCCTTCAACATATATTAAAACTCCCCTTAGCGTCTCCCAAATAATAATAATAATAATAATAATAATTCTTATGATGAAAATCCCATTTGGGCATCATAAAGAAATATGTTCTTGAGAACCAAGTTGCTTGCAAGTTCTTCTTTACCAAAAATAATTCCCCATGTCAAAAACCCTTCCAGGGAACCGTAAGACAATAAATGACTTGAAAATAAATTTGTTAATAAGTTCTCCACTATGAAAATAAAGAGAATAAAAAAAATAAAATCTATGGACACCAATGAATAAATTTGGAACAACATAAGTATCATGTTTTCTTCCAATTGCTGTTCAAACTCCCACAAAATTTTTAATCTTATTAAATATCCAACAAAATTTCAATACCATTGCTAATAAATTATTGCTATCAATTATTCATGCACTATTTTTTACAACCATAGAAGCATCATCTGCTTCATATTCCTATTATGCAATTTCGTTTATTGCTTTCAAAACTTTAGCAGCTATAGGAAACATAGATATATGTCTCCACATTTTCTCATGTATATTGTGGAATCATTTTTTTGTTGTTTAACAATTTAATATTTTATAATGGATACATATATGCAATATTTTCGCACCCATCCCACCCATTCCTTAACCACTCTTCCATGTTGCCGCTCTTCCCTACTACATTACCTAGGGACAACAAAATATTCTCTTCAGTGGATGTTCCTTAGCCTCTACTTGGATGTAATGATGAATTATTCATTATCAATTATCTCATCCTAGTAATTAATAGACGTGTTATGATCCATTAGCTTCTAAATATATTGATCAATGATCATTAAATAATCTAATGTGATGATTTCTTAGTGAATAAGACAATATGTGTAACTAGTTGATAATTATTTTAATTCTACATAGTTAGAATTAACATGAAAATTGTGGCAATTAATCATGAAACATTATGGGAAATGAATTTTTGTTAGGTTCCTTTATATGGATTGGATCATTACATTATTTTTCATCCATATTGATTCTTTTAGAGTGGAAAACTATAGGAATTAGCTTAAAGGGAAATTTGTATCATCGGGTCATAGCTTTAGGAATTGGGTTCTGAAAACTTCTAGAGGTAATTTGAGGCATCAAACAAAGTCTCTCAAGGTCAAAAAACTATGTCTTGTGCCAAATCCCCTCACCCATATATACATTTAGATACCTTTGTAATATTTCAATAAAGATGTCAATTAGAGCCAATATCCAATAGTTGTGCTAGTCAAAATTCAATGCCTTCCTATTTGGCCACCATGGTTCGAGAGGATGCCATGTCAACCCCCTTTACTCATGTAGAATGGGATAGCCACATTGGGACTATGAATAAGAGTATATAAGGGTCAAATTTGTAACTCTAGTAGAAATTCTAAGGAGTCAAACTTGACTCTTAGTTGGCTATCAAGCTATGTTATAATCATGATACTAGGAGGAAAAGGGTTCCATTCATTTTTAATTGTATTTTTCTCCACAATAGAGTAGAAAAATAGACAATGGGAGTGAGACAACATAACATAGGGGTTTTAGTGTCTATAGTATCCTACTAGGCCACATGTCTCGGGTAGCTCCATAAAGAGTTCCTTCTCCTTTATACTTGCATTATCTCCATTCTCAACAAAAGAGAGTTGATAAGCCTCACCTTCCAGCTAGGTTTTTTCCCATAAGGATTTTCCAAAGCATATCATGTGGTCATTGTGGTTGGTGTGTGATTTTAATTTTTTGTGATGCTATAGGAATTGGAAATTGGGTCGGGCTCATACTCGTGTGACATGAGTTCGATTCCAACCACTACCACTGTAATCTCTATGTGAACCCATACATGCCCCTACATATGTCCCACATGATAAAACATGGGATTTGAACCTTGAACCTCAAATTTGCACAATGTATTCATAACACTATGATCGCCAATCAAACTACACCCTTGGAGAGTCATGTGTGATTATATTTTATTGTTCTCTATTTTCCACATTTTATCTATCACATGCATCAATAGAAAATGGTAATTAATAAATATAGAATATAAGGAAATTAACCATCATACTATAGATTCCAAACTACTTTTATCAAATATATTGGGATTAACTACCCATTGGAATACCCATGGAATTTTACAAATCATATTGGTATTAAAGAAGGATTCTTTGGGATTTTTTTGGGAAACTATAGAGGATCTAGGAATCATTTTAATTAATAAGTTGTAAAACCATATCTAAGGCCAATGACTCTATTCATAGTAACCTTGGACATTTGGTAGAGGACATATTCTCAAGGTTGGAAGCGCAAGTCATGGATATTAGTGGCAAGATAATCCTCCTTATGGTAGATCTAGTAAACAATCATAGAATTAGAGAATATAGATTTTCCATATTAGAGGTTAGAACAAAAGGAAAATCGAGGGATCAATAAGATCTAGTGGAGTCAAGGAAAGAACCTAAAAAGGAGTAGTCAAGTTTCAGTTTCATGAACCATTCATATTCCTTCAATAAAGAAGAAAAGGTGGAAATTAAGCATATGAAGGTGAAATCAATGCTTTAAAATGAAATCACGGGTTGTAATAGTTAAAAGTTTACTTTAGCATTCACCACATAGATTAGGAATATAAAATATCATGTTTTTGATTGAAGTTAGAGGTACATGCCATAACATGGTGAGAAATACATATAGAGACACTTAGGTTGGAGGTTGATCCCCCATTACCTAAGTGGGGGAAATTTAAAGCCCTCATAAAGTCTCAATTCTACCCTATCAGATATGTAGATGACCAACAGATCTGAGGAACTACTTTAGAAAAAGGTATGGGTAGAGTGTATAGGAGTTCACCATTGAATTCAGGAAGATGGAAATTATGTCGGGTATCTCTCCAAAGATCCCATGGTGGGAAGCCCATACATAGACACATACAAAATTGTATGTATCATGTTCTTCTCTTTTTATATGTATTAAATTTTTTAGCAACTCTGGTTGAGGAAGATAGGCTTCCTAAATTCTTCTTTAAATAGGTCATGTTGGAATTTCTACCATAAATGTTCTTATGGAAGGTTCTAGAATATGAAACTTGGACCATATTGAGGGGAAATTTTTCTAATCGTTGGGTCCAATTTTCATATCTTAGGCCTAAAAATTTTAGGAAATAATATTAGAGGAAGATGGGAATTCTACTCTGACAAACTAGAATTTCAACCTCCTTATGTTATGCATACTTTTCCCAGCCACTATGCATGCACGAAGACCAACACTAATATCCAAATATGGATCAAACATCTTGATGGCAGGAATACCTTTTTTTAGAGCTAAATAGGTCATTTTGGAATTTATGCTCTAAATTTTCTTTTTTGGAAGTTATAGTACCTAAAACTTGGACAATAGTCGTTGATCATCTGACCCAACTTTAGAATATTTGGTCGTGATATTTTAGGATATATGATCAGAGGAATTAAAACTTCTTGGATACTCCTAAAATCATGCATCAAACAAGTCAGGTTGGCATTTCTGCTATAAATTTTATTTTTGGAGGTTCTAGAAGCTAAAACTTAGATCGCAGTGAGGGAAAATCTTGTTGATCATCTCTTCCAAATTTTAGACCTTGGGTCATGATATTTTAGGATATTTGATGAGAGGAATTCGAGCTTCTTGGATGCTCCTAAAATCATGCATCAAACAGGTCATGTTGGTATTTCTGTTGTAAATTCTCATTTGGGAGGTTCTAGAGGTTTAAACTTGGACCATATTGAGAGGAAATCCCACTGATCACCGAGTTTAGTTTTTAGAACATGGAGTAATATAATTTAATATATATTACCTTAAAATGTTTCTATATTATTCTACATGCAAAGTGTTGAAATATTTTCCTAAATGGTTTAATGATTTATTGCATACAAACTTTTTGACGAAATTATTGGATGAAAATGTTTTTTTGTGGATAGGGATAGTATTGTTGTATGATACAACTATTCTGGTTGAGCTATGTCTATTTTCATGCAAAGCATTTTAAGAAATGTGCTAAAGGTGTTTCATTACAATTTGCACACAAACTATTTGATAAAATAACTCGAAGGCATAAATTAAAACCAAAGACTTCCTTGGCCAACCCAAGTTGGAATCCTTGGAAGGATAGTGGCATGGCTCGAGGGACTTCCATTATTATAGAAGAGGGGGTGCACTACCTTGGGTCGAGTGTTTTGATGAGGGGATGTGAGTTGTTGTTTGGAGGATTCCAATTTTGGTACATTAACCTTGTTTATGCTAAATATTGGTTATATTATCATACTTGGCTCTTGGTAAGCCAATGCCTTGTAGAGTCATGGCCCAACATGAAAATGATCCACTGTTAAACAAAAAAATAGCAATAAATAATATGGCTAAGAGAAAATAAGAGGTATGTTTCCAGTGAGTGGTTTTCTCTAGATAAGCGTTCTAAGAATTATTGATTATAACTCTTGAATTTCATGCACACTTCAAACATTTTTTGAATGTTTGATTAAGTGCATGATATGGGTATATGCTTGTGAGATTGCATGAAAGAATGATGATGTTCTAAGAAATATTGATATAATGTGTGTTGATATAGTTGATATCCACATGATTGAAATAGGGAGGGACACCATAGAAGAAATTTGGGTTGTGATATTTCTAATAATTTGAGAAAAAATATTCTTTTTTTAATAAAATTTATATGTTTATTCATGTGATTAAATTCATAATGAGCTTGGAATCCTATCTTGCATAGTTTCATTAGAGGGAATATGTGGATAAATTATTAGTCAAGGAGAGTTGAATGGGTTGATATAAATAAGATGGACAGTTAAGTCATAACTATTTAAATGGCTTAAGGAGGGAGTTTCCCTTAAGTGAAATTTTTTCTTGGATGATATATTTTATTTATGAAAATAATATGAATGTGTGAATGTAAGTAAATATAAATTGGTACTTGATTTGCTTTTTGTAATACAATAATGTTACCTAATGAATTCCATGTCACATTGAATGTTCATATGGAAAGCATGCAAGAGTGTTCTCTTTTTGTTAACTACCACATGAAAGAAGTAGTGTGTGTATGCTTATGCATATGAGACTTGTCATTCGAATGATTGAAAACAAGAGTGGTTGAAAATAAAATTTTAAAATAAATGTTTATGAATAGAATGGAATATGTGCAAGTATGACACATGAATGACAAGATATATGCACATGTTTGGGTGCATGATGGAAGGGACTTTTTGAATATGTAAATTGGATACATAGTGAAAATGAACTTTATGATTCATTGAAACTATTGTGTAAGCATATGAAATGATAGAATTGTGAATAATATGTGAGGTTGAGATCATTTCAAGGGTTTTTGAATGTTGCAACATAAAGTATTCTATGAAGCCATTTGAACTCCTTGAAAATATTTCAGCTAAGAATGCATGTGATGGTAGCCAAGTAAGTAGGGAAAGTATCGAGCAAAGGGAAAAAGGTAAAGGAATTGGTAAGAATTCCTTTTAGCTAATTTTTATATCTTTTTTTTTTTAAACTAATGCATTATGCATGTATTGCATGGATGCCAAAGAAGGGCTATGGTTAAGGAAAAAAATTATCAGCACAAAAAGTTAGTAAAAACTTAATAATGTGTCCATGCATTGAAATTCCATGTTGAACAAATATTAAATGAATAATAAAATGCTCGTGAGATAAAAAAAAATGTTTGATAGTGCATTGAGATAATGAATGAAAATGTGGGATGTATGAAGAAAATGTAGGGAATGAAATTGTGTTCATGAGTATTGGCCCAATAGTTTCTAAGCTTGAGACAAGTGATTCTATCATATAATGTTGAGTCTATTGGTAAGGAACATGTAATTGAAGGATTGTGTTTCCTAAATAATGTGAAAATTGTATGGAATTGTTGATATATGAAAGCAATTTTTTCATTAATACATAATGGGTTGTGACAAAGGAAAGAATCCTTCAATGTGTAAATATTGTTAGAATCCTTGTGATGCATCCATGAGTTACTATTTCATGATTCTTTCATGACACTCATATTATGAATCATGATGGTACATATGCTTGGTGCATTAACTGCATGCATGTTTGTATGAAACAATCAATTGCATGATTGAATGTCATGAAAAGAAATAGGTTCTAATAATTTTGAGAAATTATTGAGTAGTGGAATGAGGGGCTTGAAACCCTCCTCCTACAAAGCAAAGTAGAATCTAATTATTCATGAATTTAGAGATATGTATCTTTTAGTTTTGATCCTTTGGTTGTTGGAATAAATGTTTTAATGCATTATGGAATTATTGGAATGATTATGATGCAAATAAATAATGCAATGATAGCTTAATTACATTTATTTTTAAATCAACTGAAAATGATTCAATTATTATGTGTATAATAATTCGAAGATCACTTCAAGGCACGTTATAAATATTGGAATGAAAATATTTTATGTATGAAGGCTTACCATTGTTTGGATGATTGTAAGTACATATTACAATTGATATGGCCTTGGTTATGATAATGAAGGTTTAATACTACCATATGCAAGAGTCAAACATCATGAGAAGAATCTCATATTTATGAGGTTTGATTCCTATATGAAGTAAGTTTGGAAAAGAAAATAAAAAGGAATAAAATTGGATTTAAATTATTATGATTAATCTCATGGAAATTTTATGACTTTGATATAGGTGAGATGATTATATATCTAAGAATGATAGATGATATTTATAAAACTAAAAATCTTAGGGACAAGCCCATTATGGTGACCCTAGATACCTACAACATACATTGATCACCATGTGTTATGTTATGACAAATGTCTTCTTCTATTTAGAGCAAGCCTTTAAAGGGATGACTTGGTTGTAAGACTACATAAGTCTCGAGACTCTTCCTATGCGAGGAATTATTTCCAAGTAATGGATCACCCAAGGGACTGGGGAGGCAAGGAAGGGGATGCTTGAAATTGGAAGATGTGTGATTGCAAGGAAGGAAAGACTTTAATGAATTGGTTTTCAAAGATTCATGTACATAGTCATTGTGATAATGAAGGAATTTGGCGTGTCCAAAAAAAATAATGAGCTAAAATTATTTTGCATGTAAGCCTTGTGAAGCAATAGAAAACCATGTGGGAATGTGCTAGAATTCCAAGACGTCTAGAGATAACTAGGCCAGAAAAATAAATGAAAACATTCGAAGTGGGAAGTAAGGACATTGAAAATGTTGCTGATATGAAAGTGACATATCCCTTATTATGCATAAAATGGATGTACAAATAATAGGGCAATGAGGATGATGTTCCTTAAAGGGGGATGAGGTTGTGACACCCCTTTCATTACCCGAAAATTTGTAATGTAATTAAGAACATATAATGTTGGGGTGCCAACATTGATGCTATGATTTCAAATTCTATTATATGATGTAATGATTATTTTTATTAATAAAAATGATAGACTTGAAGAAAGGGCACAACCAATAGATTATGACGCCATGGGGGGGGGAAGGAAATTGACTTAAGAGAAAAATATACCTTGGGTTAATGTCCCTTTGATGTGATGGTTAGTCTTCCTAAGAAGATAAAAGGTTTGGAAGATGAAGGGTTAATGTGTGATTATATAATAAGAGGGAGGAGCAATCAAGGGGTTCTTATTCTTGGTTCTTAAGCTTCTAGAGGTTATATCTTCTATTACTCTCCAATACACTCATTTTTTCTTTCTCTCATTGAGAAATTCAAATTGGCGTGGGAACTGGTGAAAGATTATGTGGCAGGAAAATGAATGTGTTACAGCACTTTTTCTTTGCGCTAGATAGCTTTGAGGACTAGGATTGGTCCTGGTTATATGTGGCACATAGAGAACGAAAAGGGGAGGGACAAGGGATTGTAGAGATTATAGAAAGACTCCCTTGTGCTATGTAGACGTCTATAACATCTCCTTGTTCTACTCTTATCTCATAATGGTAATTATGATTGTAACACCGGCATGGAGAAACATGAATGGATGAACATCTAATTCAACGATTTCTAATTATTATCTAAACCTAATTAAAAATAAATTTAGGTTGAACAACTTTATAGATCCTTATTCTGAGGTAAGATTTCCCACTTGCATGTTTTGAAAGCCTTAATCCAACCAAATTTAATTTCTAAAGCCACTTTCTTTCCCACTTGGTTTGAAAATCCATGACCCATAACCTACTAAATTAAATGCAGTAGTTGATTGTGGCAAAGATAATCCATTGTATGGCATGTATAATGTGTGATAAAGGCTTAATTGAGTTGGAAGAGCCATTGAAAACCATTACACAATTGGAATAGGGTGCGGAAGGATAGGAAGTGCCCATTCCCATTTTTCTCTCTCAAATCAAGGTGACAGATATGAGTCTCTTTGACCTTGAGATAATACCTTTTGTATTTGGGTGGTAACTACCTTGACTTTGTTTGAGATTATTGAAATCCTTGTGTGAGCTTGTGTTGTTGGTGTGAAGTTTTGTGATTGGGTTAAATCACTGAGCATTTGTAGTTAGGCTTATAAACCACTTAGTGCTTGTTAACTAGTTGGAAAACCACCTTCATCCTTAGGTTAAATCACTAGGTGCTTTCAGTTAGGCTAATGAAGCACTTAGTGCTTATTAACTAGATGACAAACCACCTTCATCCTTTAGTTAAATCATTGGGTGTGACAGGAAATTTAATTTCTTAAATTTTTGTACATTAAATTATCGACTGGGAATTTTTGAACTGATGAGGTACATGAAAAATATATGCAAAATAAGACTCGCCTAGTTTTTAATCAACAAGTACTAAGTAAAACAACATTATGTTGAAAATCATAAACCAAAACTAAACTCTTGTAAAGCTACAAGTTTGAGTCCTAGGGTATCTTGTTGTTGAAAAATTCAGAAAGAAAGTTTCAATTTGATTTTGCCTTGGTCAAATTGAGAAAATTCGACTCGCCTAGTTTTTAATAAACAAGTACTAAGTAAAACAACATTATGTTGAAAATCATAAACCAAAACTAAACTCTTGTAAAGCTACAAGTTTGAGTCCTAGGGTATCTTGTTGTTGAAAAATTCAGAAAGAAAGTTTCAATTTGATTTTGCCTTGGTCAAATTGAGAAAATTCGAATTTCCACATCAACATACAACTTGGATGCATTTAAATTGTGTAACATCGATCAAGCATATATATATATATATATATATATATATATATATATATGTGTCACCCAATCAACTCATTAAATTTGATTTAGAGGAGTTGGAGTTCAGTTAAACATGTGTGATTGCTAACTCATAGCAATCAAGGCCAATTATTTCAAGTTATTTTCAGTTAAACTAGATATAACTGTTGGAGGAACTAGTGGAAGGTGAGTTGTGCAGTGGGGCAACATTTTAACACAACGATCATCTGGTTAAATGATCAATCAACCCAAAATATCTAGTGCATGCAGAGAATTCGAGTTCCCCAACTGTGGTGGAGATTCCAAGGCAATGTAACATTGATTGTAGACTAGTCTTGAGTGTACAAGTGTTGCATGAAGTTATATGATCAACCTTGGGAATTACACAAAAATTGTGGAGGAAATTCCTAAATAATAGGGGCCTAATTTCCTCAGGAATTTTGTAAGGAAATAGGGGCTCAAGTTGAGGCAGAAATTGACTAAGTCTAAGTCATAGCTTCTCAGTGAGCAAAGAGATAGGTTATTCACTTGCAAGTTGAGCTCAAATTGAGCTAGAAATTTTAATATATATCTATTCATCAGATTAATGCAAGTAGACATAAGGGGTTTTTAGTAGATTTATTTCCCCTGGAAAAACAATTTTCATGTGTGGTGTTTCTTTGTTCATGTCCGTGATTGATTTTCTAAATTGTGAATTGAATTCTGCAGAGCATTAGAGTAGGATTGTGTCTTGTGATTTAGATTAAAATTTCATGATAAGTTACAATTATACACCATAATTTATATATGGTATCAGAGCAGGATTCACATTAGAATAGGAATTTCAAAGTTGTTTTTCAGGTGGTTTGAATTTGCATTCAATGTAGCAGGATCTCTTCAGAGTTGGGAATATGACCTTCAACGAGTTGAGACTAGATTATGCCTTGGAAGGAAACTCTAATTTCATTGCATGGAAGGATAACATGGACGCAGTTTTGGATGAAAAAGTATTGCTAGAATATTTCAAGATAAATATTGCAAAACCACAAGCATATGATGCACATAACCTAGCCCAATGGAAGAAATATGTAGCTAAGGTGAGAAGAATAATCTTGGAGGGAGTGCGAGACCACATTGTCTCAAATATCCATGGGAAAGAAACTCCTCTCATAATGTGGAAAGCACTTACAATTTTTTTCGAGAATAACAACGACCATAATAAACTGGCGCTCAAGGATAAACTTTGAAATATCAAGATGTAGAAGAATGACACTATCCCGCAATACCTAAGCATATTTACACAATTTCATGATAAACTTGGTGGGGTTGGTGTTAATGTTGTATAAGATGACTTGGTAAGCCTAGCTCTTCTAGGGTTTCCCAAAAGCTAGCATAGCTACCAAGACTTGGAGATCAGGAGGGGAAATTACCAAATTGGGAATGCTTATGGTCTGATTTGGTACAAGTAGAGATAAGGTGGAATACTAGAGATGGAAATTCATCCAAGGGCGAGGATGAAGAAAAATTTTCATTGGTTGGAAGGGGAAATAATGGAAATGGGAAGAAATATCAAACCAAACCAGAATCCAGCTATGGGGGCAAGAAGAAATACTTGTCCAAAATAAAATGCTTCAATTTTCATGAATTTTGGCACTATGCCATTAAGTGTCCACAAAATAAGTTGAGCAAGAAGAACTCAGGAGAATAATCAGGTGAAGCTTTGGCTTCACAGTTCAAGCTTGACTTCACCCTTATCGCATGCATGGCTAACATAGTGATTGGGAGTGTGTGGTACTTTTACTTAGGTACATCGTTCTGCATGGCAGGGTGTAGGGAGTTTTCTAGTGACCTGGAGGATAAATATCTCCATATGAATATCAGGCTTGGGGATGACGAAAGGTACATTTCTATCGGGATTGGTACAATAACATTTCAAAGGGAGTCAGGATATCCTCTTTTCCTCAAATATTTCATGTTTGTTTCAGGCCTAAAGAAGAATCTCATGTCTATAGTAGTTTTCGAAGATCGTGGTTATGTTGTGATCTTCAACGAGGGGAAAGCATTCTTGAGAAACATGGTCGTTGGACAAGTGAAGCAGATCAGGGTTCAGGTGAAGAACCTGTACAAGTTGGATGTGGAAGATTGTGTTGCATTAAGAAGTAAGGCAGAGAAAGTGCAAAGTCGTAATGTCGATGAAATTTTCCACAAAAGACTTGGCCATTTACATCTTCGTACCTTGAAAATACTGCAGTAAATAACCACTGGCCTCCCTAAAGGAGCACTTGAGTAGAAGGATGTTTGCAAAGGTTGTTCCTTATATGAAAAATTCACATTCCATGATCAAGAAAACAAAGAACATGTAGTCTTTGAAAGGATGCACTTTGATGTTTGTGGACCTTTCTCAACATCCTCCACTACTAGACACAACCATTTTTTTATTTTTATTGATAACTTCTCAAGGAAGTGTTGGATCTTCTTTATGCGGAAGAAGTATGAGACATTCTACAATTTTGTATAATTAAAGACACTAGTTGAGAAAGAGACTGGAAATAAGGTGAAGGATCTTAGGAGTGACAATGGAGGTGAGTATGTTTTGAATGAAATTCATAACTTATGTGTAGAAAAAGGCATTCGAAGAGAGCTAACAACATCCCACAACCCACAACAAAATGGGGTAGTTGAGAGAACGAACCAGCGCATTGTTGGAACTGCGAGAGCTATGCTACATGACAAGGCCCACCACTGCATTTTTTGGCAGAGGCATGTAACACAAAAGTCTACTTGCAGAACCAGAGTTTTCATTAGATTCTTGGTATTATTACACCGAAGGAGAATTTCTTAGGGAGAAAGCCGGATGTGTCTCACATCAGGATTTTTGGAGCCTCTGTTTAATACCATGTCTCTAAATATTCGAAGAAAAATATTGAACCAACAATATATTTGGGAGTTTTTGTGGGTTACATGGAAACTCCACACAACTAATGTATGTAATTACCTTCCCTCATAATGACATTTGTGTGAAGAGATGTAAATTTTGTTGAAGAGAAAGTGATGTAGTGATCTCTTGAGAGGGATTTCCCACCAAAAAAGGATCTTTTAGCTCCAAAAGAGGAGATTTTAGCTTCAAAGGAGGAGCCTTACAAAGTTGTGGAGCAACCAAAAATTGTGTTGAAGAGAGTGGAGACATCCACTCAAGCAGAACCATCTAGAGAAGGAAGAAAAAGAACTAGGGAAGCTGATAGATTAGTGCAAGATGAGAGGGAGAATGTGGGAGCTCCTTCAAATTTGTGTAGGCAAAGGAGGTCACTTGAGAGGTACATTGACTACTTGATCTAATGACTAAGCTTGTAGAGACTAGGCCATCCTCTTTCAAGGAATAATTTGAGCAACCTATATGGGTTGATGCAATGGTGGAAGAGTATGAATCCATTGTAAAGAAAATTTTTGGGAAAGTGTTCCCAATACTAACAAATAAATTAGTTGTGGGTTAGAGATGGATCTTCAAGGTTAGTCATGCACTAAATGGAAGAATAGAGAAGTATAAGGCCGTATTTTTGGCCAAATTATTCTCTCAAGTTGAGGCAATTGACTATGAGGAAAATTTTTCTCTTGTAGTAAGGTATTCATCCATTAGATCAATTCTTGCACTAGTTGTGCAGATGGGGTGGAAAATACATCAGGTGGATGTAAACATAACATTTCTCAATGGGGTTAATGAGGAGGAGGTGTAAATCGAGAAACCAAAAGTCTTTGAGACATTTTATTGAGATTCTGATGTGTACAAACTCAAGAGAGCGTTGTACGGTCTCAAACAACAACCTTGTGCTTGGTACACTAAGATCGAAAATTATCTCACCAGTTTGGGATTCACCAAAAGTGAAGTGGATGCGAGCCTATATAATATTTAGGTAGAAGGTAACTTGATTATTATTGTCTTATATGTTGATGATTTAATTTTAACTAGTGATGAGTAGTTGATCAGATCTTGTAAGGAGGATCTTGCAAGGGAATTTGAAATGAAGGACATGGGTCTAATGCACTACTTCCTCGGGTTGGAAGTATGGCAAGGCGATGGGAATTTTTTTATGTCTCAAGGAAATTATGAAAAATGAGATATTACAAAGATTCCAAATGTAAAGTTGTAAACCCATGGAGACACCTCTAGCAACCAATTGGAGGAAGGATGATGTCAGTTAAGGTGAAGAGGTGGATGCTACCATTTATCGGAAGCTAGTGGGTTCACCGATGTATCTTGTGAACACATGACCAAATATGTGCAATTCAGTCAACCAATTGAGCCAAGTTATGGTTAGGCCAACCAAATTTTATTAGAATGCATCTAAGCATGTTTTATGGTACCTTAGAGACACTACCTAGTTTGGATTATGGTACAGACGAATAAAGGGAGTGAAGATGTGTGGCTTCATAGATGCAGATTGGGCAGGGATCCCATCCAACCAAAATAGTACATTAGGTAGAATTTTAGTGTTGGTTCCATAACTATTTCCTAGTACAGTAGGAAATAAAGATATGTGGTGCTCATCTCGATAGAAGTTGGATACATGGCTGCCATTCAAGCAACATGTGAGGCGATCTGGATGAGAAATATGCTTATGGGACTGTTTGTCCAGATGTTGGATATAACTATGATCTATTGTGATAATCAAAGTTGCATCAAGCTTTGATCTAAGCATATAAATATATGGTATCACCATTTACGGGACTGTGTGCAGAGGTGTATAATGTTGCTACAATACATTCCTATAGAGGAACACTATGTTGACATTTTAACAAAGGCTTTGTCAAGAGGGAAATTTGAGTTCCATAGGTGTAGGATAGGGGTGGTTTATAATCCCTTTCTTACTGAGAGGGAGTATTTAAAAATGCAGCAAGAAAGTCACAATTTTATTTTTCCTTAGTCAAATTGAGAAAATTCAAATTTACACATCAACAGAAAACTTGGATGCAGTTAACTTGTGTGACATGGATCTTGTCACCCAGTTAGCTTAGTAAATTTAAGTTAGAGGAATTTGAGTTCAGTTAAGCATGTGTGATTGCTAATCTATAGCCATCAAGGTCAGCTATTTCAAGTTTTTTTCAATTAAACTAGTTCCAACTATTGGAGGAACTGGTGGAAGGTCGATTTTGTAGTGGGAAAATGGTATAAATTAGTGATCATCCAATTAACCAATCAATAAGACAAAAATAACTAGTGCATGTAGATAATTCTAGTTCCCAAGATGTGTTGTAGATTCCAAGGATGTGTAACGTTAGTTTTAGACTAGTCTTGAGTGTGCAGGTTTTGCATGCAGTCAAATGATCAACCTTCGGAATTGCACAAGAATTTTGGAGGAAACTCCTGAATAATAGGGGCCTAATTTCCTCGTAAATTTTTCAAGGAAATAGGAGCTTAATATGAGGAATAAATTGAATAAGGTTAGGTTAGATCTTCTCAGTGAGCAGAGAGATAGGTTAGTCACTTATAGGTTGAGCTCAGATTGATCTAGCAATTTTAATACAGCTCTATTAATCAAATTAATGGAAGCATGCATAAGGGGTTTTTAGTATATTTATTTCCCCTAGAAAAATACTAATCATGTGTGTTTTTTCTTATTTCATGTTTATGATTGATGTTCTAAATTGTGAATCTTATTCCGTAGAGCAGTAGAGTATGATTGTGTCTTGTGATTTAGATAAAAATTTCATAAGGAGTTACAATTATACACCACAATTTCTACACTTGCAACTCCCAGTGGATCCCTGGATTGTTAACTCTCTATGCATGGTCATGAATATAACTTCGCGTGATAAATACAAAAATCTAGAAATTTAATAAACTAACTACTAGATTGAAATAAATAAAATAGGAATTAAAAATTACACGAACAAAAGTTGAAAATACTTAAATAAAATATAATTGTGTATGAAATAAATTAAATAACATATACAAAACTATCTAACTATGCAAGTGTATCCCAAGATAGGGAGCTCTTCCTAGCTAGGAGAACTACATGAATATATAATTAAATCACAATAAGATTAACAACATGAATTTTTCATTAACTAGCTAGAAATTATAGGGTACAGGTTTGGACAGTCATCCAAAATTTTGTTGCAATAAAAAATCAATAATATCCTCCCTTCAACAACCTTTGAACCTGGTTTTTTCTCGAGAATTTATACATAAAATATGGGGGGTGAATTGGAACTGTTTTCCCCAAAAATGTCTTATCAAATCATGATTGTTTTGGCAGTAGATTGAATTGATGTTATCCCATATAAAGATTTGATCACATATTTTTTTTGGCATGAAACCACCTTGAAATAACTTGATCTGATGCATTACGTTAACTTTTATTTGGAAATAGTTTGATCTTATGCATTCTGATAATTGGTCGTTCAATTTGGGCGTAGCTGGATAATGGTTGCAACTAGAATTTTCCCTCTAAAAGAACCACAAATATCTCCCAATTCGTGCATTGTTTATAGGAAATTCCCACGTAACTTGAATTGGTATGTTCTAAAAAAACCCATGTTTTAGTTTTTCCATATATGTAACTTTGGAGGTTGCATAGAAACAATAGGAACCAAGCTGGGAAAACCATTATTAGTAATAAATTAATAATTATCCTCTTTAATCCATTAAAAATAAAGGAAATTGGAATAATCAACTAAGTCAACATTCTTTGATTTATTATGACACATTTATGGAGAAACCGTTGGAGGGCAAGGAATGGGTGAGAATGTTGTAATATCTCAAATTTGAGTTTGCTACAACAAATGGAATATTTTGAGATATTCCAAAGTTGGAGCTCCAGAAAACCATGAGAATGGACATGTAGAGCAGCTCATTAGATGTGTAATAACATCTCACCAGTAGATGTAAGAACCTCAGCAAGAGTATGGCCTATATTCTCCTTCCCAAGTGGGGAAATGCAGCAATATAGGGCATAAAATAGATTTCTTCATAAAATAACGCAATAACAGTGGGAAATGGAACTTAGATCCATGTTTTATACATTATACAAATTCCATATCAAGTTGGATCTTAAACAAATCATTCTAGCTACAACAGAATTTATGAAGACTGTTAGAGCGTAAAACAAATCTCCAGTTGGGGAGAAGTTAAACAAATCTCCCCAACTGGAGATAGCTCAAAAACACCCCGATCCCATGACTTCTCTACAACAGAATTTATGAAGACTGTTAGAGCGTAGTTCCCATGAGGTTTCTATAGGAAATGATGAAATAAGACTGATATGGAGTTTATATTAATAAAATAGCAGAGAAATGGAGGTTTAACCTCTTTTACACAAGGAATAAGACACCCGGCAAGGGTTTCCGACGATTTACATGTACAAAAGCAGCACTGTAGAAAATAATGCAGTTTACTGCAACTCTGTATTAAACATGACTGAATATAACATAAAATAGCTGAATAATACAGAAAATATCAAAAGTCCCTTCTTATTAGATCTCCTGGAGGGTAATAAACACCTCCTCCTCAAAGACTATCACAAAATCTAAGTGTACAACCTTGCTGCTGCTGCACCTGCATAAATGATGCAGTTTCTGAAGGGAATTTCGTTGTATATGAATATGGCTGAATGGAACTAATAAAAATGATGAATTGAAGCTCAAATCCTTCCCTTTTGATCCCTTAAGCAAGTTTATCCAAAGAGAGGATGGAATTCCCGCACGGGAATTCTTTGCACTAAGCAGTGCTGCAACCACAGCTAAACAATTGAAGCATGCAAGTAGTCAAGAGACCAAATATAGTTGAATACTGAATGATCTTCTTGATGCTATGCCCTCCTTTTTATCTTTGGTGAGCCTCCTCACCCCGGACCCCACACATGGTTGAGGTGACTTCCTAGTGAAGATTCCTCCTCCAAAACTGCGCTATCCTTGTTGGCTCCCCTCGCTCTTGTAGCAGCGCTGTTAACTTGGTCAACTGTGACTAATCCACCTGAAATGCCTCTTTTCACACTAAGTGATCTTCAATCCAGTTCTCATATGTGTGTCTAGGCTGATCCTTGTTCACATTGAGCTAGTTTACTTGGGTGATCTCTTCCTCCTCAAGAATGCATGTTGACTTAGTCAAACTTAACTATGTCCACATCTATTTTGCCCTTGTTCACACCTGAAAGTGTAAAATCTAGCTCCTAAGGTGATCCCCTTTCTTAATAATGTGGAAATTGTTCATGGGCCTCCTTACCCATTTATTCCTCTCCTAGGTGAAAGTAGCAAAATCTAATATTCCAAATTGTTGTGTGCAAATTTTGGAATATTACAAATGTGTTGCAAAATTACCAAGAAGGATTGCTTTAAATGGCGAAAATACTGTCAAATATACAACCCAATAGGGTATTTGTATTCAAGTTGAAGAACCACTTAGTGCTTGTTAAGAGATTTCTAACTCGCTAATGAACCACCTTCATCCCTGGGTTAAATCACCGGGTGATTGTAGTTAGACTGATGAACCATTTTGTGCTTATGATGTGCTTGCTAACTGGCTAACGAATTATCCTTCATCCTTGAGTTAAATCATTAGGTTCTTACAGTTGGGTTGATTAACCACTTGGTTCTTGCTAACTTCTTGCAAACTAGCTAATGAACCACCTTCATAATGGAATTTAATCATCAGAAACTAAATAACACATTCCGCTCTTTAATTTGGGCATATCCATTATGTTTGAAATCCAAAGAGTAAGTGAGTTATTGGGTTGCTTACTTCAAAAGAGTAGTTTATAAACCACCTGGACAATGGAATCCATCTCATGAGTTCATTAGCAAATCATTGGTGTAAATTTTCCCTTATGTAAGCATCCCCTCAGAATTTGGATTCAGCTCGAAGGTGGTCACTTGCAAGAGAGATTGCAGTGTAGTTGACCTATGGTTGGGTGAAGAGTGGAATTCCATCCTCAATATGTTGATTGGTTGATGCATGGTCTTGTTACATTCAAGAAAGAATGCCTAAATCACTATATATTCATGGTTGACAAGATATCTTATCAGTCCATGGTGTTAATGAATTCTTGAACTATGTGATTACTTCTATCTTAATGAATAGAAGGTTGTCTAATATTTTTATGATTAGTGGTACGAGAATTACTTAGGATCAACATGTTATCTTACAAGTTCTCTACATATTATATGTTTATGAATGGGGCATCCCTTTACCAAACTCATGATTATAAGCCATCCTATATGCCATAATTTTAATTTATATGTTATCCAACTAATCCTCTGGTCAATTTTTTATATTGGGTCACAAAATTTTATGAAATATGATTAGATGAAGTTAGGATTCCTAAATGAATTTTTAAACAAGTCATGTTGGAATTTCTGCTATAAATATTCTTTTGTAGGTTCCAAAAGCTGAAACTCAAACCACGGTGAGGGGAAATCCTGTTGATAATCTAGTCCAAATGTAATATCTTGGATCAGGATATTTTAGGACATATGATCATAGGAAGTCAAGTTTCTTGGATGCTCCTAAAATCATGCATCAAACATGCCATGTTGGAATTTCTACTATAAATTTTCTTCTAAGAGCTTACAAAAGCTAAAAATTGGACCATATTTATGGGAGATCCCACAAATTATTCAGTCCAACTTTCAGTCCTTGGGTTGTGATATTTTAGAAGATATGATTATAGGAATTTAAGCTTCTTGGATGCTCCTAAAATCATGCATCAAATAGGTCATGTTGAAATTTATGCTATAACCTTTAATTTGGGAGGATTCTGTTGGAACACCTAATCCTACATGGGTAGGTGTGGAATGCGAAAAGTCACAATGGAGTCCAAGTGACCTTGGAATATGAAACCAAGAGTCACACCATTGTACTATAAATGTACATCTTTGTATAATGGAAAATAAGAAAGACTCACGCTTATCTTTCATTGTGTGTTGAGTCTCTTGTGTGTGTGTTCATCTTACTCATACACCATGTGTGTGTTTTACATGGTGTTTAACATGGTATCAGAGCGGGCGATTGCTGGCCCTGATCCAAATTGAGTGAGCCATTTGTGTTTATGGCCTGTGCATATCTGCAAACATTTTGATATTTTTTGCAGCACTCAAAGTTTCTGCAGCAGACATTTTGCCGCATTCAGAAAGTGGTTTTGGAGAAGGAGCAGCATTCAGAAATTGGCAGCATTCCAACATTGGTTTTGAAAAAAAAAAAAAAAAACCAGCACTGCCCATCTGAAGGTTTTCTCACTGCTCATTCTTCCTGCAATTTCTGCATTTTAAATTCTCCTCCATTTTGAAGCGCTGCTGGAATATTGTTTAAATTGGATTTCTAAAGAAGTTTATGAGTTTTTTACTGCAAAAGAAATCTGATTTTTTCTGCTGAAATTTTTTTCATATCTGCATTTTCTGCTGCTGGATTTGTTTCTGCTACACATTTGAAAAAAAAATCTGCTGCTATTGTACAAAATATTTCACTCCTTTCTGCTAGTTTAAATTTAAAAAAATAAAAAATAAAAAATAAAAATAAAATAAAATTCTGAACCTTCGACCTCACCATACACTCCCCCTACCCCCTCTCAACTCCACACTTTACCATACGACCTCTCCCTCGAATCCTCTCTTACTCCACAGCCCACGGCCGTTCCATTCTCTAGCTTTTTATTTTTTAAATTTTAATACTACCCCTTACTTGCAGCCTTCACACAACACCCTACGCTTCTCCTAACCCTGCTCTCACCTCACCCCCCTAACTCTCGGCCCCCTCTAACACTAAACCCGTCCCTGCTCTAACAATAAACCCCTCCCCCTTACAACACACAGCCCCCCCCCTCACTGCAACATCCCTACGCCCCTCGGGCCCTCACACTTCAACATACACTCCGGCCACACCTCCACGCCCGTCCTCTCAGCTCACACCTGTGTCTACCCATCTCTCGCAGCCCTCCCCTCACGCCGGCACACGCCCTCCCTACTCCCCCTCGCCACCCATTTCTCTCCCTTATCCCTCCGGCTTTACTTCCCACGGCTTGCCCACTCCTTCTAACGCTGCTCCCTCTCCCTTCTAACGCCCCTCAACCACCTGCAATCGACCCTCGACCCTTTCCCCTCTTCCCTACGCCTATTCGACTTCCCCATTTCAATACACACTACTCCCTTTCATTTTTTTTTTAAAATCCGCCCTCCCATTTAATACTACCCCTCATTTTATAATACCGCCCCTTTTTTAAAATCGCCTTTTATATTCCGCTTCCCATTTCATATAATTCCTCTCCCTTTTTAATTAATTTTCTTCCCTTTTTAAATTTATTCCCCTCCTACAATTGAACCCCCCTCCATTCCAATCTTAATTATTTATTAAAAAGCACCCTTTCCCATTTTAATTCCCATTTCAATTAATCCATTTTTTTTAATTAATTTATTTTTTAATTAATTAAAAAAAAAAAAAACCAGCAGAGAGAGAGGAAGAGAGGAAGAGCAGAAAAGAGACATGAACAGCAGAATTGAAGAAATAGCATGGACTATACTTAGAGAAAAGTGAATTTGACATTTTATGATTTGTGGCATATATAAGAGGGTGATTTTTTGAAGAATTTTACATGAGAAGACAAGTTTTCCATCATTGCAAAACAATTATTTGAAGAAAAAATTCAGTTGCATAGTGTTTTCAGCTGCACATATTTTTGCAGAGATATTGACATTATATTGCCTCTTCATAGTTGCAATTAAGATTTGAAGTGTATTTGAGTTGAAAATTTGTTGATTTCCCTCCATCATTTGAGGAGCAGATTTTGTACTTTGAGATTTCCATAGTTGGAAATTCTTTAGAGTCATTTGTATTTCTTGTTGCATCACATTGTAGATGGGTGCATTTTCAGTTGAAGCTGACACCCTTTCATTTTTGAGCCTAAGTTGTTGAAATGGCTAAAATCAATGAGGCATTAGTGTTGCTGAATAACCTCATTCATTCAAATGTTGATGACATGATAAAAATGAGCAAGGATGCTCTTTGTAACATTCAAACTTGTTTACAAGATGCACAAGAAAAGATTGAGTTTTTGCAGTTGGAATATCAACTCAAACAAGAATAACTTCAGCAAAAGAGTCACCATTCTGAACCTGTTTCTATTCAGAACATTGTGAAAGACTCCCATCAGCAGCAAGTCAATAAAGATGAAGCTGATTCCCATTCAATGCCTTGTACTAGAGCAGATTTACATGCAGATGCAACAGTTCAACCTGCACTTCTCAAGCCCATCATCAGACCTTGGGAAGAGCTTGTCCACAACAAGCACCGAACTGGTCTTGGATATGACAAGGATGTGTCCTTTCATATTCCAGACTACACAAAGCCCATCATATTTCAGAGTGCCGGATTCTTGTATGACAGTTCACCTGCAGCTGTTCTAGATCCTGTTCCACAGCAACAACAGATTGAGAAATGCCAACACTGTGATCGAGTTGGCCATATGAAAGATCACTGTTTTGATCTTCATCCATGCAAGCACTGTGGTCGGCACACTCATTCTTCAAACAGATGCTTCATAAACAATCCTCCTGTAAGAACCAAGATTCATCTTGGATGGATCGCTTCTTGGCAATGGGCATCAACAGCCAATAAGATGTTTACGACACATGTTAGAACTTGTTCACGGATATTGAGCAAACTTGCAGTTGAGTTTTCGCCATCATCTCACCTTGTCCCTGATAGGGGGGAAATGGTGGTCATGTACAAGCTTTGACGACAGATCAAGTGAGCCTGAGCCACAATCTCTCATTCCATGTTCAGAGTTGTAGCCAGCAGTTCAAGCGAGCCTGAGCCACAATTCGTCATTCCGGATTCAGAGATGTAGCCAGAGACACAGATGCCCATGAGCATGCCTTTGGTTGATGGAAAACCTTAAACCATCATCTTTGGTTGGTGGCTAACCTAAAACCATCACAGGTAGTAGACCTCCATTCTTTTAGGTCAAAGGTCTCCCTTTCATATATGAGGAACACTTCCTCTAGCAGAAGCCTTCAGCTTCTTGCCAACTTTGGTTGAGTTCCAGGAAATGCTTCAAAGCATTCCAAAGTTGTTGGTAATCCTAAAACCATCACAGGTAGTAGACCTCCCTTCTTTTAGGTTGAAGGTCTCCCTTTTTTATGAGGGACAATTCCTCTAGCAGAAGCTTTTAGCTTCTTGCCAGTTTTGGAAGAGTTCCGGGAACTGCAACAAGTTTTGTGTTCCAGTGTTTGTGGTCATCCTAAAACCACCTCTTTTTTCCAACATTTCAGAGAGTTGATTCAGCCAAGTGCTGCCATGTATACTTTGCAGATTTGTATTACAACTCTTTTCTTGGCCTCACACATACCCCTTCGGATTAAGGGGGGATGTTGGAACACCTAATCCTACATGGGTAGGTGTGGAATGCGAAAAGTCACAATGGAGTCCAAGTGACCTTGGAATGTGAAACCAAGAGTCACACCATTGTACTATAAATGTACATATTTGTATAATGGAAAATAAGAAAGCCTCACGCTTATCTTTCATTGTGTGTTGAGTCTCTTGTGTGTGTGTTCATCTTCCTCATACACCATGTGTGTGTTTTACATGGTGTTTAACAGATTCAGAGGCTAAAACATGGACCATAGTGAGGGGAACTCCCACTAATCACCTAGTTCAGTTTCCAGAACATAGACTACTGTAATTTATAGTATATTCCCTAACGAAGTACCTATATTATTTTTCATGCAATATTTTTTGGAGAAATGCGTAAATGGTTTAATGATTCATTGCATACAAATTGTTTGATGAAATTCCCCAATGAAAATTACCTTTTGTGCATGGGGATAATACTATTGTATGATAACATTGTTGTATGATAGTACTATTCTAGTTGACCTATAACTATTTTCATGCAAATACTTTGAATACATGTGTTAAAGGTGTTTTATTACAATTTTCATACAAACTATTTGATAAAATACTTCAATGACATAAATCAAAAGTTGCATGATTGAGTGATATATTCCAGGTAGTACATTACAAGTGAAATCATAGCAATGTTTCTTATTTGATTTCATACAAAATGTTTGAAAATTTTTCTACAAGATAAATGTTGGACCATATATCACACTCAGAGGGGGGGGGGGGGAATTAGTGTGGAAACAATTTTACCATTTCACAACATTTTATCAATGAACAATTATGTAGCAATGTATCAATAAATAGAAAAATGCATCAAGAGGTCGTTATCATGTCAACAACACATCAATAATTCATCACATCGATACAAGGGGACACAAGCTCTTACATGGAAACCCATATGGGAGAAAACGAAAAATTCTTCTTATTATTCTTCTTATTCAATGCATTACATAGACTTGCAGTAACTGACCTACTAGAGGAACCCATCACCAAGACGTGCAACAAATTACTTGTGGCATGTAGGACACAACTTGATTGAGGCACCAACCTTGAAAATGTGCAAGCAAATACTCATTATAGGATACAACTTGATTGAGGAATCAACCTCAGAGATGAGAAAGCTTCAACTTTCTTTATGCTTTGACCTGATTGAGGTATGAACCTCAATGATATGAAAGCCTTAAATTTTTGTAGGCTCCAACTTGATTCAGGCATCATTCTCAATGGAGGCCCCCACCACCTTCTTAAACTTCTTGTGGGCCTATTCTTAAAATATTTAAAACGAGATCCACCTACTCTTCAATCAATATAAATATTCAAACTAAAAAAATTGTTTCTTTCATACTACTGTCAACAACTTTTCATACCCTATCCAAAAATTGTTCCAACTGCTCATTAATCAAGTCACATAAAGCCCTTCTCGAAACAATACAACCTGCTCATAAGCTCTCAATACACATAAGATGGATTTTGAACATTAAAAATACATCATCGACAATCTTCGTGCTTCAAGGAATATTCACCACTGAACCTTAATCACCATGCTTATCTTGAAATTCAATTTCCCTTAAAATGAGCCTAGAAATCTCCAAAATCCATTTGAAACTATAAAAACCATACAAAAATTAATCCTTCTACAAAATGGGTTATTATGAGTGCATTCTACAAAAAAATATTTTACGAGTGCCACAAAGTTTAACTGTTTGAAAAAATAAACAACTCAAGCACACCAGTAACCCTTGTACAAAAAAATAAAGTTTAACTGTGCTAAGTTTTCCCATGACCTGCACTATATTAACTATATCACATAATCAACTGACTTGATCATGGAGTCATGACCTATGGGTGAAACGTTGTCACATACTCAGAGCTCGAAGCCTAAACTGTAAAAATTATGCCAACTCTTCGTGGGAAATTCCACACACATATATGGAGAACAATCACCTAACTACTTGAACCATTAACAATCACACAATGATCAACCATGATACCACTTTAAACTTGTTACAAACCACATATATAATTCCAATTTCTTTTGGTTGAATGATGGTTTGAATGGAGTCATGCCACTATATATATATATATATATATATATATATATATATATATATATATATATATATATATATATATATATATATATATATATGGTCATGGTCGGTCTTAGGTCCAACCACAACATCATACAATTCTCGTTCAAAAAAAATAACTTGCATATAACCAATTTTTTAGCCCTTCAACAATAGACCCATGACCATGTGACCTTGACCTACAGGTCCATGGTCATTTGCATGATGATGTTAGCATGACATCACCATGCCAAATGGTAGCCTGTGAGGGGTGCCACTTATCACCCATTTTCAACCATTTTTGGCAATCAAAAGATGCCATTTGTACCTACCTCATGGAAACCAATGGAGGTGCCACATCATCCTGTTGAAATCACCTCATCCAACCGAAACACACCACATCATCCTTGCTACTATGTCATGGGTGATTGTGCATGGGGACACATCATTTCCAAATCATACAAACGAACATTTCCACATTTCATCCTTGATACTACATATGGGTGACTATGCAAAGGGGGACAAATCATCACCAAATCATCTAATTAAACTCTAGCATGTGTAATACTAGGATTAGCCACTGTGGTATCGGAACTCTGATTGATTGGTGCACATGTTGGAATTTATCTATCGTTCAACCTAAGTAAGATGCATGATATTTAACCACATTAAAATTCATGCAAGTCTAGTTGCCACACACCATGTTTATAATTCATTAGCCATGGAATCACCTAGAAGTTGCGAATTTTTTAACATATTGATGTTGTGGGGTTTTGGCCCTATAGCCTTGGTAATTTCCAAGTGATGATTTTCAAATGGCCATAACTTCTCATATGGGAGGAGTTTTTCAGAGCGGGATATATTATTGGAAAGGTCTCGATGAGGACTACCCAACCATGATATTTATAGGATCATTTAGGCATCATAACCTTGTGAAAAACTCAATAAAATTCATACTTATTATGACTTCACCAAATGAACGCATGCAAGATATCTAGATGTCATGTTGCTTTCTTTGACTCATGAATGACATTGTTATTGTCTTGGACATCCCCTTTGACATCAATGACACTTATTATTATCAATGACAAAAATATGTGCAATAATACCCCTCTTTTTTATTGATCGTAACACAACCATAAATTTATAGCCATTGATGTCAATAGGCAATGTTCTCATTGATATGCATCAAACTCCTCTAACATAGTGCTAAGGACTCCCCTTGTATGAATATGAATATGCCTCTTTATTTCTTTCCTTCCTTCTTTTAGTGCTTACATTCTCACCTTCAATGTATCTCAGCATCTCATGCTCCTCCTACTCAATGTCTGTATCAATGTTTAGGTCCTCTCCCCTTTTGACATCAATGGAAAATGGAAAGGGTTGTCTATTAATGCTTCCATGAATATGTATGGAATTTATTGTGTTATAAGTAGATTCTCCTTAAAATTATTTTCCTCTTTCTATAAATACATGCCATATTTTTCAATGTTTGCACTCTCTATGTGCCTATCAGTACTCATAAAATATTCTAGAATGTGATGAAGTCACCCTTGTGGCCATGCTTCTAATGCTTCTACATTTGTTCATGTACTTCCATGTGGACCTAATCCAATACCATGCTTGTCAATGCTTAATTCCTATGGAATTGATAAAGTTTCCCTTTGAAACCATGCTTGACAATGCTTTTTTCCTATGGACTTGATAAAATCTCCTTATGAGACTCTTTCTTCTAGACCTGATGGAGTGTCCCCTTGAGACTATGGTTTTGAAGGACTTCTCATCTTCTCCTACAATTTGTCTTTGATGGTGAACCTGAATAAGTACATGCATGCTATCATCTTCCTTCATCTGGAATCTCCACCCGTTATTGTTCATATGTTTCCCTCATATCAAAGTGATCATGCTACTTGCATAGAATTACTACTTCAACAAATAATAATTGTGAAGAAGCCTTCACCAAGGGATTATATCTAAGGTTTGAGATACAACCTCGGATCTTCCCTTATCATCCTCCATCCCATATTATTGGTTCTTATATTAAAGGCAAGTGCTTCTTTCTTGAGTCTGCAATCATGTGATGTGTGTCCTTCATTGTGACATTATCACACAATGTTGGGCTTCAATATTTATATAAATGGTCTATGCATTATTCTGATTTGATCCAAAGAAATTAATCTAGGCACCTGATCATATCCTCTATATCTAATCATATCATGGGTCCTGCAATATTGTGCTTTGTGCCCAAATTTTGTACATATGAAACAATAAACAAAGAAATTATTTTGATACTTGAAGGTATAGGGTGATCTTGATCTTCTGAAATTGTTCCTTGGAGGAGCCTCATTCATTCGCTCATTTCTAACACATACTTTATTTTTTCTTGTAGATCCTTTATGAAGATTCTTTTTCATGGGATATTTCCTTCCTTCATTCTGGTTCCTTTCTTTTTGTGAATTAAGTGTACCTTGTTGCTTCCTAGCATAATCCTAAGATTTATTGAAATGAAAATCTTATGGGCGATTCATACTTTTCTCACCACCTTCAAGGGAATTTCCGCTAGATGCAATGAACGTCTAATCAAGATTATTGTGATGATATTCATTTGATGTGCTTGGGATACCTTTGTTCTTGGATGCCTCACAACTTCCCTGATAACCAAGAACTATTTTAATGAGGGGAGACCTTTGCATCCCAAGAATGTGATATAAAAATTCAGTCCCTTTATGAATCTTTTAGGTTGTGTTTGTGTTGCTCCAATTCGTCTTTCAAGAGAATAACTTCTTCTTCTAATATTTCACAAATTTGTTCTTTATCATGTAGATGTCTTGAGAAAACTTCATTTATTTTGTATCTTCTTCTAGTTTAACCTTAAGATCAAGAATAGTCTCCTTATTCAACTCTTTGTCCTAGAATTGATGCATTAATTGTCCTTCCTTATTTCTAAAGGCCTTTATTTTCTTTAATGCAATTCCAAGTTCTCCTTCATAATCTATTTATGCTTCATGTTCTTCTGTTTCAATGATGAATAATATTTCACCTCTTTTATCATCGGTTACACTTTCATTGCTTTCGTAATCACTTTTTTCCTTTGAGTATAAATTATTATTCTTATTGAATTGCTTCTTCTTTTGATTCTCAGACTTGAATTTTGGTTCATCATCACTGTCATTCACTTTAGCATAAGGAACTTTAGAAGCATAATGTCCTATCTTTCCACATTCAAAGCACTTAAAAGGGATTTTACCTTTGAACTTATCGGTTCCTCTTTTTAGCTTTTGGCTAAACTTGGATTCTTCTTCATTGGAGTTAGAGTCTTCATTTTTTTTCTCTTCTTTGGTTGCTTGGAATGTTGCTTCCTTGATTCCTGATTTATCTTCCTTTATCATTAGCTCATAAGATGAGAGTGTTCCATGAAGTACATCCACAATCATTTTGTCTAAATCTATTATTTCTTCAAGGGCTAATACTTTAGGATTGAATCTTGATGGAAGATATCTCAATAATTTCCAAAAAAATACACCATCCTTGACATATTCACCGAGAATTGCAATGGAGTTGAAAATATTGTCTACTCGAAGAAAATATGAAGCAACATCTTCATCTTCTTCCATCTTTAAACTTTCAAATTGGGCCCTGAGAGATTATATTCAGGATTATTTTACCTTCGTATGCCCTTCGTAATAAGTTTTGAGATTATTCCATGCCTCATGAGTTGTCTTACACTACATTACTTCAAAAATATTTGAATTTGATAAACCACTTAGAATAGCATGCTTAGCTTGTAATATTCCTGAAATTTAGCTCTTAGCTCAATGGAATATTATAGATCATTTTGTCACTAGGTAGGTGAATAAATGGGTGGGAAGGCCCATAGATCTCCTTAGTAGCAATAAAAACACCACAAGTGTGAAAGGAGACCTTCTAAGCAGCTAAATAAAGCACCTTTGAGTATGAACAAGGGTTGGGTCATGTTAAATAGGTCAACTTTGACCAAATCAACAACGTTGTCATGGAGGAGTGGCATTTATGATGAGACAACACAGTTTTAGTGGAGGACAACTTGCATGAGCTTAGTGGAAAGTATGGATGGGACACAATGTGAGAAGGATCACACACTATATATGGAGGGGATGGCAGCCATTGTTATTTATGTTTGATATTATTATTTGATATTGGTATGTTTAGACTTTGCATCCTTTAGCTGTTTAACGGGGTTTGTTGTGCTATTTAGCACAAGGGTGTTCCTGATCGGGAATC